>CM076970.1:51728034-51770534 GCA_039105355.1 Benthosema pterotum | reverse complement strand
AATACTGGATCTCTTATCCACTAGTGCCTTCCATTTGTCAAAAAATACATGAGATGAATTATTCTCAATTTGAGCCATCATATAGCTTAGTTTTTCATTTAGTTTCCTCCTGAGCTACGGGGGTCCCTGAGGTTGAGTGTCCATGCAATCACTAAGAGGCTCAAGACTATGGCAATACATTAACTCCAAAGTCCTAAACCACCATGATTTGGTACCAGTTATTTTGGCTGTTTTATTAATTTCTAGCAATCCCTTGCAATGTAAATCCTGTTGAAATAGGTGCATGCCTACTGTATATTGTGTCATAATTGATATGCCTGTATGCAGGCACTATGCACCTCGGAAAGAAAAATCCTCCAGTGTAGGGGGGCCCCTTTGGCTGGTGGCAGGCCCAGGGGCCCATAATTTCTAGATCTGTCTGGTCACATAGTGTGAATGTGAATCGGTTACACTCACGGATGCAGTATAAAACCTTGTAGTTTGACTCCATCGCTTCCACTCGCAGATAAACATTGTACTTGGTAAAACCAGCCATCGACTTGCTCCTCAAGCGTAATCGTTTCAGGCGATAAATCAACCACTCAGGCTGACTCGTACATCGTTGTACGGCTTTCTCACGGTGCTAAATTCCCCCCGTGGATCGAAGTCTGTAAGGACAGGACATTCTTGCAGTGTATAGTCGAACACTGAAGAACATTAATCCTAGTTTGACAACTCTTTTCAAATCTCGCTGAGATACGTCTTTTAATAATCGTTAATATGGTATATTCTTGGGGTGATGATGCCGTCTCACTTTGTCGCAGGACGAAGCAAGTGTTTGTCTGCAGGGAAACGGTTGCAGCATCAAATCAGAAGCAACTTAGAGGGGAAAAAGATACAGGATATATCTATTTTGATTTTTGGCTAAAAAGTTGCCTCTATTACCTTTAATTAATTTAAGAAGTGTCGCAATCTTATCAATGAATCTTTGAAATAATTGGCCGTTGAATCAATTATGAAAATAATCGTTAGATGAAGCAATTAGTGTGTGTGAATGGTTGAATGTAAAGTGACTTGGATAAAAGCACTATATAAATGCACCATTAAACACTTTAGTTTCGTTTTATAATTGTGTTAAACCCTTTGATCAATGGGTGCACATTTGAGAGAAACACTTACTTACTAAACACTTACTTACTAAATCAATAAAGCGCACCTTAAGTTAATTGTGATGATGAGACCTGTGTTTTGTGCTGAGAAGACGCCGAAGCACTCCGTCCCGTGTTGTCTGTGGCGTGCGTGCTCGTTGAGTGCACACGCCTGTGTCTGATTTTTATCACACACCGCACCTGAAGTCAATTTGCCATGCATGGGGGCGCCCCGGAGAAATGACTTAGGACCCTTGTGTTTGTCAGTAACCCTGAAACCATACCTGCTCCATGATTCACTGTGGACTAGTACAGTGGTTTTCAACCTTTTTGACTCCAGGGACCACGGTTTATTCAGCATTTGAGCTGGGGACCACCTGTAACCCTCTCAAGGACCACTGGTGGTCCCCGGACCACCTGTTGAAAACCCCTGGTCTAGAAGACTGTTCACTCAGTCGTTAGAGTGCTTTCACACCTGGACGGTGTAGTTAGGTTAAATAAACAAACCCTATGTCGTAAAGTGCAGTTCATCTGCACTGGTGGTGTAAACTCATATACGAGCTCCTAAATGTATTTATAAGCAACTTTTAGGCCACATTAAAATAGATAACTATATTTTTGCTTTTTTCCCCTCTACGCTGCATTTCTACTGCTGTTTCTCTGCAGAGAGGCACTGGCTTCGTACTGCAGACGGTCCTGAACTTTATTAAACAAACCATGAAAGCAAAACATTCATCTGGGTCAGGACAAAGTGGTGCTAATGTGTAAGGGGGAGGCGAGGGGTTGTGTGGGGTGAGGCAGCGTTTTAGCCAATCACAGCACAGCAGTCTCCAGCAGATTCATAATGAGCCAATAGAGTTGAGGTGAGGTGGAGTTATATTCTGTTTTTAAACAAATGTGTTTACGAACACAGTGTTTGCACACACTAAAGTTGCATACATTACCTTTAATTGAGTCTGATGTGCACCAACTCTGCTCCGCCTTCTCCCAAAAACCATGGGTTTACTTTGGATTGCATAATACCGAACTCTGCAAAGTGAACCTTGGTCCACTTCCATATGCACCAGTGTTTAGTTCATGGTGGGTACGGTTGTGAATGCAATCCATACCAAAAATAGCAAGAGAACAGTTGATAAATTGAGCTGAGTAAGACTTTGGCAAGAGCGGAACATTCACTTTACAAAGATGTTATTACCAGATTAATATTCAAGAAAGAAAGGAAAAAAGCCCTTTTCAGGAAACAGCCCCCATAGACCTATGGACCCGCTCTGGCTGTTGTTGTTGTGGATGTTTGAAATTCAAGCCTGAGTCCATGACTGCATCAGTATTTCTGCATTTTGCAGTTTTTCTTCCCCCCGCGATTGGAATTGAAGCTGAGCACAGACTTTTAAAGCCATTTAGACCCACAGGGCCTAGTCTTACAAAATCGTTTCTCTGTCGAGAGGCAAAACCTCATTCAGTATTTCCAAAACTTTTCCTTTTTAGGGTTATTTTATGGAAGCAAATGAATAGGCCCACGCTTCCTTGAGCCTCTTAGCAATCACACGTACACTCAAGCTCAAGGGCCCCTGGGCCTGGGCTCAACGTGCCTGTTGGATAATACTCCCCTGTCCTTCACGACAGCAATGAAATGCCTTCAAAATGCGTTTCTATACTGTAGGCTATAGGCCTCCGCCTTTACAATCTAAAATGGGGACGTGGCTATGGCTCAGGTCATCCAATGGTCCCGAGAGTAGGCGGTTCGAATCTCTGCTTCTCCATGTCAAAGTGTTGTTGGTCAAGACACTGAACCCCAAATTGCTCCTGATGTGCTCCTGATGTTGGTGCCTTGCATGGTTTGGGCCAAGTGTATGAATTTGTGTGTGAAAGGGTGAATTCAGTGCACTATGTAAAGCATATGTAAATGTACCTTTTAAAGGAGAATTCCACACCAAAACACATTAGGCATCAATCTACCTTGATCCCTGTGACATCATATATACTGTTGTAAGGGCCAAAATGAGTTCAATGTCAAATTATTCATGTAGCCTTGGGGTGGCGCTGTTATTTATTTAAGCGTCAGGTTTACGGGGTATGGTGTGGCGTGTGGGAGGATTGTCCCGGAAGGGCAAACGGCTATGACCGCAGTTATGGCACCTAGTATGATCTGGAGCAAATGTTTGGCAGTGAAATGTATTGTGTATATGTTTTATGCTGATTATTGTTCATTTAATCGCAGATTCTGATGCCTACTCACTAATCGGTGAATAAATCTGTCAGCAAGAAGAGCTACGGGTGTTCATGTGGTTAGTGCAGCCGATACAAAACAAATTGGCATTGGTATGGCGAGTCAGCCAGGTCCATCCACGGGACTAGTCCTCAAGAGCTCCGGGTAGGACGGAGGCTCTTACAACTGTACTTGATTTTTGTCATAGATGCCCTCTGTTCTACATTTCACCCCTGAGGTCCCTCTCCCCTACCACAGTTTGCATCGCTGCAGGTTGTTTTATAGTCCGATGTGGGTATTATAGTAGCTCCAGTCTTAGAGTTTTTTCCCCCCACATGTCATATTTTAATATTCTACCGATAGGCCTACTCATGCATGCGTATTATGTCACTCGTGGGCAGACTTTATATATAATCCCAGAGGTAATCTATTCCTCCTCCTCTCCTCCACTTCCTTCTGCCACTCTCCTCTCCAATCACTCCGGTCCAACCTCCTCCTCCAGAGTATTGCAGTGGTGCTGCTGCCTGGGTTTTTTAAAGTCATGTAATGTGAGCTGGATGAAATAATCTGACCTGATTATCCTGTAGACCAGGGGTGGGCAATTATTTTTCCCAAGGGGCCAAATGAGATACATGAAATATTGTGGAGGACCAAGACTAAAGGCTGAACTAAAGTCTGCGTAATATTAATTTAATTTCAAGGTAAAAGTAAGAGCCATTTTGACACCAGGGCCCACTATTTATTCAGCATTTGAGTCACGGACCACGATTTGATGACATTTTAGCCCCACAGACCCCAAAACTAAAGATTTATTTTGCTTTTGTCCACAATTCCAGGCTGGATTTTGGACCTTCTCTAGTTGCGTAGATTTTGGGCTAATTCACATGATGAATATTTTAACTCTTGAGAGTGTAAACATGAAACCAAATGGACCCGCAAGGGTCCATTTGGTTTCATTTTTACGCTCTCAAAGAGTTACATCCGCTTTCCATACTTGCCATATTTAACTGGAACACTCTCAAGGACCACTAGTGGTCCCCGGGCCGGTCAGACTCAACCAAAGGGCCGCATTTGGCCCCCCCGGGCCGCATAATGCCCAGGTATGCTGTAGAGTGTGGTTTGATGTGATGTGCATAAAGAAATAAGTCTAGACCAGGGCTGCCCAAAAGGTAGATCGTGATATACCAGATCACAACAGTCCTCAATAGATCTGTAACTCTTGAGAGCGTTAAAACAAAACCAAATGGACCCTTGCGGGTCCATTTGGTTTCGTTTTACACTCTCAAGAGTTACACTCTCAAGAGTCTACACAATTAGAAAATGGAGAATAATTGTTATTTTGACCAACGTTTTGCCAGTTCTCTTTCACAATTGTGGACAAAAAAACATGAAAGTTCTTAGTTTTGGGTGCAAGAGACTAAATTCAGCATCACAAACTGTCGACTCAAACCCCAAATACTGTTTTCAAATGTCAGTAGTAGCATATACAAGAAAACCTTCCAATTCTCTCCCTCTATTTTTCATTGTAAGTGCATTATTCTTAAACACTATAAAAGTAACACCATCACCACTATTTCAAAGCTCAAACTTTCTAGGGACCTTGTAATGGATTTTCATAATGGAACAATCACATTTTTGATGTGTAGATCTTGTTGAGCCGGTCATCTTGAAAGTAGCTGTCAAGTCAAAGGAGTGTGGGTACCCCTGCAGGGCTTGACACCAACACTTGCCCGCTTGCCCGGGGCAAGTAAAAAAAATGGTGGGGCAAGTGAAGACTGCTACCTGGTTGCCCGATCGGGCAAGTGTGCAACTTAGTGCACTATGACACAACGCAAGATAAATTTGTCTTGAAGGCAGTCATTGCACTCTGCCTCTGTGTCTTTCCCTGCTTTCTAGCTATCCACAATTCCAGGCTGGAGTTGGGAAACAAAACAGGCAAATTAACATACACATCAAAACGACCATTAATCTTCTACATTCTCTAGTTGTGTAGACTTGGGGCTAATTAAGATGATGAATTTTGACTCTTGAGAGCGTAAAAATGAAACCAAATGGACCCGCAAGGGTCCATTTGGTTTCATTTTTACGTTCTCAAGAGTTACATCTGGTTAACCAACTTAACTGGGGACCACCTGGAACCCTCTCAGGGACCACTGGTGGTCCCCGGACCACCTGTTGAAAACCCCTGGTTTAAAGCACCCAAGTAGGAAGTAAACTTAAATGTAAATGCAAGTGACCATGACCTGAGGGCAAGTAGAACCTGACTTGCACTTGCCCGATGGGCAAGTGCCTCGGAGACCTTAGTGTCAACCCCTGCCCTGGTCTAGAGCTACTAAAATACCCGCGTTAGAATAAAGGCAACCTGCAAACTGTGGGAGGTGAAATGTAGAGCAGGGGGCATCTATGACAAAAATGACACAAGTACAGTATATACAGTTTGATGGCACAAGGATCAAAGTAGATCGATGCCCAATGTGTTTTGGTGTGGAATTCTCCTTTAACCCATGTTTTTCCCTGACTAGATTCTAGTTTCTGATGAGACTCTAATTTCTGACACTAAATTCTAGTTTCTGACACTAGATTCTAGTTTCTTACACTAGCTAGATTCTATAGTTTTTGACACTAGATTCCAGTTTTTGAGGCTACATTCTAGTTTCCAATGCTAGAATTTAGTTTTTTTTTGTCACTAGATTCTAGTTTCTGACAATGGATTCTAGTTTTTCTGGGGGAAAAAGCCTGGTATGTTCCTGTGTCAGTGATGCTCAACATATTTCATGCCATGGACGATCAGAATGATCTATTGATGTATATCTGAAAACATGTTCCAGGGATCCTCCAGAAGCAAAGATTTGAGTTAAAAATGTTTGCTTCGGAAATAACTCATATTCATAGATTTGCACCACGTTTTCACGATTTTTCAAAAATAGCAGAGATACAAGCTCATAGCGCGCCACTCGGTGGCGCGCTATGAGCTTGTAGATCTTCTATTTTTGCAATAGTTAAAACATAACGCTTCGAACACCAAAACGCGTTCAGTACACTAACGGTTAATCTTTCCACGTCTAAAGGGATTTGGTTAATCATGTTTCCGTCGCTCCCAAAGCGCACCGCAGTTTTGTTGTGAGTTTGTTTGTTTGTTTGTTTTGTACTTTAGTAGAAGTAAAATTCTGGCACATCAGAATCTAACGGCTGTTTTTAGCTCTTTGTTCTCCGGGGCTTGTTGTCGTTGCCGCTGTGTTTGCAGGTCGTCGACTCATCGTCCCCAGGTGACATGTTTATGTAAATTTGCGCATGCCATCTGCATAATTATGGTAACATTCTTTATCCCGTAATCTCATCTGAGGCCCTGGTGGCAGCGGCTTGTAGATGATGCCAGAAAGGTCATCAGAGATTGGCTTGGAGGAAACACAAGCCCCATTGGCTCAGCGAACACATTTTGGTACTTACAGTATTGACACAATGTTGGCCATGTTTTTTTTAACAGGATAAATGCCATGGACGAGAAGGCCGCTTTGTAATCGTCGCCATGGGCAACAAGACGGCTTTTGTTTAATCCACAATATTCTCCATGAAAAGCAAAGCAAAACACAGGTGCTAACCAAATTAGTATTCTTGATTCTCAAATTAATTGTCTTTCATATTCTGGTAATAACGTAATAACGAACATGCACCGTGCACCATATCTGTATATACAGTACATGCACCATATCTGTATATACTTATTACATGGCTTGAAAGAATGCTCCAATCAGAAGCGAGCGTTCTGATCACGTGAGCGGTAACATATGTCACTGTAACTCACCACTCTATATCTGACCGCTGCATAATCGAGGACCCCAAAGTGCAAACAGCTGTGCTAATATCAATCCGCGGCATACTTCTGCATTTAGTTCCAGCATGCCGTTAGCGGGTCCATTTGGTTAGCTACATATTTGGTTGTTTACATGCCGTTGCCATTCAGGTGGTGACTCTCGAGAGTGTTCCTCGGACCACTGATGTAAGCCATGTAATAAGGGGATAACACCCTTCGAACCGGTGATTTGTTACTAACTGTTATTACTAACTGTTATTTGTTACCTAACTAACTGTTATTAGGAAACAAATCACTGGTTCGTTGGGTGTTATCCCTTACATGATCATAACCCAAAAGGCGGCGTGCCATTAAGGCTTAATTTTTCTTATTTATGGTAATAAACAAAATCTCATCGATCGAGGTCTCCACTGTGAAGTTATTGAACCGTAAGCGGTACTCGAACTCTGTGGTGCTTTTGAAGCAATTATCTGGAAATCATCCGCATGTCATTGAAGAGCAATTAGGCTTAATTAGGCTGGCTCTTAAAGAATTTTAAAGGGTGTATTTCACCTTGAAACTTCTGTGCGGGCATTTTAACGTCTACTCAGACTTTTGTGTTTCACCCAAAGACAATTTTTAAGATGCTTGATTCTGTATTTTGATATTTGACATTCATTCTAGCAGACAAACACCATTTTAACCATGTTTATATTCATAAAAAATAATAAATCACCCGTCCTTGGTTCTGTGGACTGATATTGTCCTTCTGAATGTGTGAGGGGGCTGTTATTATAATTTTTCAGTAAACATTTTCAGTTATTTATTATTTGTTTGAGAATGCATGACTGTCTGGGGTGTTCGCTAAAGCCTGAGTAGACGTTGAAAATGAAATGATCCCCAAACAAACGTGTTTGAAAGTGAAATATATCCTTTTTGAGTAGGATTCAAACCAGCTAATACTGTTCCCAAAAGTCCATAAATCTGTTGAATGCAATGCTTACACGACTGAAACTTTGTCTGTATTTCTGAGTCGACATTGAAAACCTTGACAAGGGCAAACTCAGAACCGTGCTGTGGTCGGAATAATGACAGTTTGGATCATCCTCTAATGCTCTGTACTTTGTGGAGTTAGTCAGGCAGCACAATGTGACACTTTTAGATACAGAGAGAGTCATAGCGGCAAGCTGAACAACCTCTTTATTGGTTGAAGCTATGATTCCAAGCTTTCATATGACATGGGAAAAAAATCACACCCATGTGAAGTGGAGTGGTGTAATTCCATGTTGCGGTTTCTGGGGAGAGGGTCGGGGGGACTCTGGGGGGACCATCCCCATGTATCACATGTATTCCCACCCATGGGGACCAGGAACATAGCAGGGATCGTACTGTAGTGTACTCTGTGCCACTTTACTGACTGGTCACTGTAGGTGCTTTAGGACTTCCTGGGAGGGGTCCCCGGAAAGTCCACCCCAGAGTTCCAGACCCCCGCGTGTGACGCCGGGCGTTTAGCACGGTGGCCAGTGTTGTTTGTTGTGCTCGTTTCGTGCACACGCCCGCATCTGATTTTAGACCTTGATTATGGTGAGCGTTTTATTCACGCTGAGTGATTATCACCCAGTCATCAGGTGAGGGGCACAGTGTTAATCACTCCCCGTCTGTAATGCATTATACACGCAGACATGCAGACATGCATAGATACACATACATACTAAACATTACCCATTTTAATTCAATACATACATACATACAAGCTTTGGTAGTTTAGTCTTTCAGACCCAAAACTAAGGATGTTTTTTCCACAATCCCATGCTGTATGTAGGAGACATTGGCAGGCAGACTTTGATCACAATATTAATTCCTCTACATTTTCAAATTATGTGGAAATTGAAAATTCATGGGTCCATTTGATTTCACTTTATGCTCTCAAGACATCCATCCAAGATCCATAAAGCTCCATTTGGTTACCAACTCTCCATCGTTTAGCTGGGGACCACTGGGGACCAATTACCCCGCTGTATACCAGTGTACAGCGTACGGCTGTAATTTCAAGTACCCCCATAACTCTGAGTTTGTATAAATTAAACCATATGAAGCATAAGGGTTGTTAATGTTTAATGACGGATGTCTAATTGTGTCGGGCAGGGAGAAAAAAAATGTAATGCCAAGATCTATTACTATTAATGCACACTTTTTTCTATTCTCATTCAATAATACAACAATAAAATATTAGTTAAATCTATTTGTGAGGCATCTGACTGAGTGGATCTAGGGCTCCATTTTCGTTACCGCTAAACCCCTTATCCCTTAACTTCTTTGCCTTTTTAAAATATAAAAAAAAAACAATTTTCAGTAGTTCAAATGGCCAGTCTACAAGCTCACAACGTGTTAATAGATTGGCAGGTTGAAATATTCTAAAAAGTTTTTCAAAATAGTAAAAATGAAATAAGGGATTTGGGATAAGGGGTTTAGCAAGTAACGAAAATGGAGCCCCCAGTCTCCAACGCAAATCCTTCTTACTTAACATGAGTTCATCAATGAGGTGTCTATTAATATTTTTCTCTAACCCATTGTTTCGTGACCCTCGATTGGAGTTTCTGACACCAGATTATACAGTAGTTCCTGACACCAGATTATAGCTGCAGCAACATTCTAGCTTTTGACGATAGATTCTACTGTAGCTTCCGACACTAGATTCTAGTTATTGACACTAAATGATAGTTTCTGATGCTAGGATCTACTTTTTGACACTAGAATCTACTTTCTGACGCTAGAATCGAGTTTTTGACACTCGATTCTATCGTTTCTGACACTAATTCTAGTTTTTCTGAAAATGTGCTCCTGTGTCAGTGATGCTAACATATTTCTAGCCAAGGACCACCAGAATTATCCATATTTGGCTGCGGACCGCCATCTGAAAACATGTTGTTCTCGGGGTTCCCCAGAAGCGAAAAATTGAGATAAAATGTTTGCTTCCAAAATAATGTATTCAGAGATTTGCAGCACATTTTCACAATTTTTCAAAAATAGCAGAACAACAAGCTCATGTCGCGCCACTCGGTGGCGCGACATGAGCTTGTTGATCTGCTATTTTTCAACAGATAAAACACCAAAACGCGTTCTGGACACTAAGGGCTAAAAGAGTGTCTTGATGATGGCTGTTTTGGTGGCGTGTGGGAGCAGAACCCGGGAGAGGGAGATGTGTTGACAGTTTCATTTTTGTTTAAAAGGCTGTTGGCAGAATATCAAGGCAGCAGCAGCAGCAATGAGGATTTCAGAAAGTTATTTGTAGGCCGGTCGTCATCGGGGGGATCTTTAAAAACACGAGGCATCAGGGGTGGATCTAGGCATGGGCATGGGGGGGCAATGCCCCCCTAAATACCCAGTTTGCCCCCCAGACACACTGCCATGCAAAAGAAACCAAGATGGTATGAATGTGGGAAGTGGGGACGCTGGCGTGACTGTTTGCCGCTCTACTTCCCAATGTATGAATGAATGGACCATTGTAAGCGCTTTGAGTATACACGCTGTGCATAGAAAAGCGCTATAAAAATGCAATCCATTATAAAGTGCTTATATTTAGAATGATTTGAAACACTACTACTGCTACTAACTAACTACAGCTGTGGCACCACTAAACCAACAGTATTTCATCATAAAACAGAAAACTCTCTGAGTCAGACCTTTAGCTTTATGCATGCTGCGTGTCTGTTGCAACTTCAACAACAACAGATGTTATTATTGATGCTTTACTTGACTAATAAAAGTCCTGTAACCGAAAATGGTATGGGTGTGGCTTCCCCCATACCATTTTCTCTTGCCTCTCCAACATGTTCTCTTGCCCCCCCAAATGGGACATGTTACATCCGCCCCTGCGAGGCATCGTAAAGATCCAGAATATAAACCAGTTGAAACAAATCCAGGGGTAGTTTATTACGTATTCATTATGCCTGACAAATGTGTTTAGTGTCGGTGGACTATGATGGGATGGGATTTTACAACACTTGAGTGCCAATGTCCAGAGCTCCACTGCTTCTATTGATTCTGCCTTGCATTGGAGCTCTGTAACATACAATGCAATCTGGGGTTGACACTAAGGTCTCCGAGGCACTTGCCCATCGGGCAAGTGCAAGTCAGGTTCTACTTGCCCTCAGGTCATGGTCACTTGCCCCCCAAAATATATATTGTAAATTTTGCATTTAAGTTTAACCAGATGTAACTCTTGAGAACGTAAACATGAAACCAAATGGACCCTTGCGGGTCCATTTGGTTTCATTTTTACACTCTCAAGAGTTAAAATTCATCATCTTAATTAGCCCAGGTCTACACAACTAGAGAATGTAGAAGATTAGGTCATTTTGATGTGTATGTTAATTTGCCTGTTTTGTTTCCCAAATCCAGCCTGGAATTGTGGATAGCTAGAAAGCAGGGAAAGACACAGAGGCAGAGTGCAATGACTGCCTTCAAGACAGTGTTGACAGTGTTATAGTGCACTATGTTGCACACTTGCCCGATCGGGCAACCAGGTAGCAGTCTTCACTTGCCCCACCATTTTTTTTTTTACAAGCGGGCAAGTGTTAGTGTCAAGCCCTGCTCTGTAACATACAATGCAATCTGGCATTACTCCACTCGACCAGCCTTTCTTCTGGAGTGGAAATATGAAGAACGTTTTTACCTACTCACCAAAACAAACACGGCTTGTGTGATTAGAAAGCCTACTTTCTTTAGTGGAAACACTCTGAGCCCCCCACCACACGGATAAAGTGGACTTTTTGGCCAGAACGCGATTGTTTTTCAGCGATATTGCCAAGCGAAAACCTAGGCTTGTTTGATTTGCTGAGTATAAGTAAAACGTCCTTTATACAGGTACTGTATATCCACTCCAGAAGAGAGGATGGTCGGATCGAGTAATGGCAGATTGCATTGTATGTTACAGAGCTCCAATGCAAGGCAGACAGATATGAAATCAGAGTATGTAAACATTTCAAACGGAGGCTGTAGTTGCTTTCTGGTCGGGCGTCCCATATCTTTGTGACCGCAGTGACCAGGGTCTATACTTAATATTTATGAGACGCCTATGAGAGCCACAGACAGAGTGGTATTGTGGTATTTTCTCATGGACATTAGTCATAGAAGATAAGGAAGTGGTTCCAATTATAAATTGAGCACTTATCTAATACGGGAGATTGAGAAGCGCATCCCACCCATCAGTCAAAAGCACTGTTGCTCAAAGTGTCATCTGAAAGGATAATTTAATTCTATTTGAAACGGCCTGGGGGGGGTTTATACAAGGGGTAGCGTCAGAGTTCTAGCTTATAGACAACGCTTGATAAATGTCCGTCTAATAACCAGTTTGTTGTTATGGTAGAGTATGGGCGGCTCAGTGATATGGCGTTTAGAGCGTTTTAAAGGTTTGTCCGGCCTTTGGGGATGGAATTATAAGGCTCAGCGGGAGATATCTGATAAGTCTGGGGCTGTGTGCCAGCGGGAAGGCTGCATCTGTCCTCTCAGAGCACAGCAGAAATATTTCCACTTCCTTCTCTGCCCGTCTCTCTCTCTCTCTCTCTCTCTCTCTCTCTCTCTCTGTGTCTCTCTCTCTGTGTCTCTCTCTCTCTCTCTCTCTCTCTCTCTCTCTCTCTCTTTCTCTGTCTGTCTGTCTGTCTGTCTGTCTGTCTGTCTGTCTGTCTGTCTGTCTGTCTGTCTGTCTGTCTGTCTGTCTGTCTGTCTCTCTCTCTCTCTCTCTCTCTCTCTCTCTCTCTCTGTCTGGCTGTCTCTCTGTCTCCCTCTCTCTCTCTCTCTGTCTCTCTGTCTGTCTGTCTCTCTGTCTGTCTGTCTGTCTGTCTGTCTCTCTCTCTCTCTCTCTCTCTCTCTCTCTCTCTCTCTCTCTCTCTCTCTCTCTCTCTCTCCGTCTGGCTGTCTCTCTGTCTCTCTCTCTGTCTGCCTCTGCCAACTGCTGCTTGTTGGATACTCACACACACACATGCGTGCGTGCACACGCACGATTATAGCCATGTGTGAGTGTGTGGCAGTTTGAAGACAGCAAAAACCCATCCCTCCAAATAATAGCCTACTGTATCAATATACAGTACATGACTAGACTATGCAACTTTGGATCCTCATAATACCCGCCGTCATCTTGTCATAGCCCCTGGTTTAACTCTCTGTGTCCCTGTTGTGAGATGTCTGCATCTGTCTGTCTGTCTGGCTGTGTCTGAAGAGTCCTGCAAACTGACTGTGTCAAGTGGACTGGTTATACCTGGGCATTATGCGGCCCAGGGGCAAATGCGGCCCTTTGGCTGACTCTGACCGGCCCATGAAAGGGTACTGTGGTTTTCAACCAGTGGTCCGGGTTCTTGAGAGAGCTCCAGTTAAATATGGAAAGTTGGTTAACCAGATGTAACTCTTTGAGAGCGTAAATATGAAACCAAATGGACCCTTGCGGGTCCATTTGGTTTCATGTTTACGCTCTCAAGAGTTAAAATCTGAACTAGCCAGAGAATGTAAAAGAATGGTCATTTTTTATCTATGTTTGCCTGTTTTGATGAAGACCTACAAGCTCACAGCTTGCCACCGAGTTGCGCGCTGTGAGCTTGTAGCTCTGATATTTTTTTTTAAAAATTGCGAAAATGTGATGCAAATCTTTGAATATATATATTCTTTCGGAAGCAAACATTTTGAACTAAAATCGTTGCTTCTGGGAGATCCCTACAGCAACATGTTTTCAGATGGGGTCCGCAGCCAATTGTAGATAATTCTGGTGGTCCTTGGCACTTAACCTGTTATCACTCCCCATGTGCTGGTCGATACCTCGCATGGTTTACCTTGGATGAAAGCGCTATATACCGGTGAACAGTGTTGGTCAATATTACTTAGGAAAGTAACTTCTTTACTTTACTCGTTACCCCTTATACAAAGTAATATCATTACTTTACTTATTACTGGAATCGAAGAGTAATATATTACATATTACATTATTACTTTCCTGAAAACAAAGCCAACTAAATCCGACATTGTAAATGTCTTTGTTGGATGTAAAAATAAAAATAAACCTTGAAACACAAAACAGACCTGCAGCTAACAAAACCAGATTTTCACAATTGTTTTCAAAGACAGTTGAGGTCTTGTATTTAAAAATAAAATACAAAATAAAGCATCAAGCGATTTGTAGTGTACATAACTGTGCGCAGGATGCAGTGTGTGGATTGGATCTACAATCTAGTGCACATCTCTGTTGTTACAGTACCTGTCGATAGCTGTTCTATTTTTGCATGCAACAACAAGCTCATTTTCAAAAAGTAACTTGGCGTTACTTGCAAAGTAATGCGTTACTTATTACCCATTTTTGCAGAGTAATCTCGTTACTTTACTTTTTGGAGCAAAAGTAATAATATTACAGTAATATGTAATCTAAAATTAGTTACTGCCCAACACTGCCGGTGAATAAATGTACCATTTACCATTCCAATGTTCACAAAAAGAATATTATAGGCCTATTACAGGCATTTTACTTACTTTTAAGTTAAAGGTTAAATGCACTCCGAGCGCTGGACTCTCTCTCACTCCTCTGTGTAAACATGACCACACTCAGCCTGCATGGCTAAAAATAATCCCACACACACACACACAACACACACACACACACACACACACACACACACACACACACACACCACACACACACACACACACACACACACACACACACACACACACACACAGAGCATGCATTATGGACGAGAGCAGAGCTCGAGGTTGAACCAAGAGACATAGAAAAAGCATGAGGAGAGAGAGAGAGAGAGAGAGAGAGAGAGAGAGAGAGAGAGGAGAGAGAGAGAGAGAGAGAGAGAGAGAGAGAGAGAGAGAGAGAGAGAGAGAGAGGAGAGAGAGAGAGAGAGAGAGAGAGAGACAGAGAGAGAGAGAGAGAGATAATGAGAGTGTGAATGTGAGATAGACAGCAGGTCACAGTCACTGAGAAAGAAGGACCACACTGGGTTAAAGGGGAAGTCCACCCATTTTCAACATTCTAATATGTCATTAGTATACGCTAGAGGTGTTGGGTGGACATGATAAAAAAAAGTTCCCCCATTATGTGTTCCCAAGAAATGGAGGTCTGAAGAAAACCACTAACATGCATGGTGAAACATCATGATGACATCATCAAGATGTATTTTCACCATGTTAATGGATTTCTTTAGACGCTTCTTTTTTCTAAGAGCTTGAAAATGGGTGGAGTTCCCCTTTAACAGGAGACCAAGGAAAGCAACAGAGTTAGTTGTAAAGTCTGATACAGACTGAGAAAGAGCTGAGAATCATTGTGTGTATTCTTGCATCAAGTGAACTTTGGTACAATATAGAAATTGACTTGATGATTGATGATTCTGAATCTGACATGTAGATCATTCTGTATTGATCCGTTTTGCATTGTTGTACTGTTGTATTGTATTGCTGTATTGTGCTTTTCTGAATTGACAGAGACAGAGACAGAGAGAGAGAGAGAGGGAGAGAGAGACAGAGAGACAGAGGCTACCAACGCCAACATAGAATCTACAGCTAGTAGACTACAGATGATCAACACACCAACATAGAATCTACAGCTAGTAGACTACAGATGATCAACACACCAACATAGAATCTACAGCTAGTAGACTACAGATGACCAACACACCAACATAGAATCTACAGCTAGTAGACTACAGATGACCAACACACCAACATAGAATCTACAGCTAGTAGTCTACAGTAAAGATCTCAACGGGCCTGAAAATGAAGGCCCGGCCCTACCCGGCCCTAACAGTTCAGGCCCTAGGCCCTACCCGGCCCTACTAAATGGAATAGATTTTAGGCCCTACCCGGCCCTAAACTGTCGGGTTTGGGCAAAATTTGAGAATTCGCCACGGACAATCAGCACCATCTTCATAATAGGTAAATACAGAAAATAACTATTATTCTTACTATATTAAAATAATTCAATATATATTATTTTTTCATGGGGCCCGAGGCCCTACCCGGCCCTATTGATTAGGATAGATTTTCGGCCCTACCCGGCCCTAAATGTCGGGTCGGGCCTGTTCGGGTTCGGTCCTGGTCGGGTTCGGGCAGAGTTTGAGAACTCTAGTCTACAGATGACCAACACACCAACATAGAATCTACAGCTAGTAGACTACAGATGACCAACACACCAACATAGAATCTACAGCTAGTAGACTACAGATGACCAACACACCAACATAGCCTGCGCAAACACATGATGCGTGGGGCATCCTTATTAAAACATAATGTACATAGCATGTCATACAATTACAATTTAAGCATTTAGCAGACACTTTTAATCCACAGCATGTTGAATGTATGCCCGGTTCAGTTGTTGTACTGTGAAATAGTTTGTATAGTTTCACTGTACTGATATTAGTTGTTTCTTTGTCTCTGGGTCAGAGTCAAAACTCTTTAGACTCTGCCAAAAGTGTCAACTAAACTTTAGAGTGATGCAGCAGGTTCCGGTTCACATACAGTTCACGTACCCTGCATAGATTATTCTGTCTCTATATACCTGGGATTTAGTGTATTACCTTCTCTTCACCTTCCTTGATGTAAATCACTCTGGATTTAAGAGCGTCTGCTAAAATGGATTACATTCTAGACCGGTGGTTTTCAACTCTTACGCTGTCAAATAGTTACATCTGGTTGACCAACTTCCCTCATTTAGCTGGGGACCACTTGGAACCCAATTAAGGACCACTGGTGGTCCCCGGACCACTGGTTGCAAACCACTGTTCTGGCCAGACAGATGGGCAGACAGACAGACAGACAGACAGACAGATACATCGAGGTCAGATGCAGACCCAGTTGTACCTTGGTGTGTGTGTGTGTGTGTGTGTGTTTGTGTGTGTGTGTGTGTGCGCGTGCGCGTGCGTTCGTGCGTGTGTGCGTGTACAGTACATCACCATTTCCCCCAGAGTAAAGCAGAAAGGAGGAACATCACTCCAGCACTCGGAGGCATTAATATTCAGCCTCCAGCAGTCAGTCAGTCATGCAGTCAGACAGGCATAGCAGGCAGCAGCAGCAGCTCACCACATCACCAGGGCTCCGCTATAATCCCCACCCAGCCTGCCTGCCTGCCGCTCACAGCTAACTGGTGGTCCACCCAGGCCTCCAGGGGGACCCCATGCTGGTGGGTTTTAGCCAGGGGCGGATCTAGGCATGGGCATGGGGGGGCAATGCCCCCCTAAATACCCAGTCTGCCCCCCCAAACACGATGCCATGCAAAACAACCCAAGATATTTCAAATTAAAGTGCTTATATTTAAAATGATTTGAAACACTACTACTGCTACTAACTAACTACAGCTGTGTCACCACTAAACCAACAGCATTTCATCATTGAAAACAGAAAACTCTCTGAGTCAGACCTTTAGCTTTATGCATGCTGCGTGTCTGTTGCAACTTCAACAACAACTGATGTTATTATTGATGCTTTACTTGACTAATACTTGACTAATAAAAGTCCTGTAACTGAAAATGGTATACCATACCATACCATACCATTTTCTCTTGCCCCTCCAACATGTTTTCTTGCCCCCCCAAATGGTACATTTTACATCCGCTCCTGGTTTTAGCATCCATCCATGTGCTCTACACATCATTAGCTCTGTGTATGTAGAGGACGAGAGGAGAGGAGGGGGAGGAGGGGTTTGTCTATGCATGTCCTGAATGATGCATGTTACTGTATACTGTATGTACATGGTCTGGGTTTCTATGGTACCCAGTAACGTATGCAGGAATTCCAAGTTGGCCAGGCTAAAATATAATCCCCTGTCAGGGGGAATGAGGCGGAAAGCAATACGACCAAACTGAGGATTTTCAAAGATATACACAAAGGGGTCTATTCATGGATTTTTATGGATTTTTAGCCATGCTAGGAATGGCTATTGTATAGTATTGTAGACACTGATGCTACCTCTCTGGTTGGTCAGTTTGAACATTGTGTAGGCCTTGTGCGTTCGTGTTTTGTTTCCCCTTGTGCATTCGTGTTTTATTAAAGTCCCAACGAAATGAAAAATACGTTTTTCAAACTTCTAGACCTCATCTATATATGATATGGGTGACAATGGGTTTCATAGAAATTGGGATATTTTCATTTTTACTCCATAAAAAATGACAGTGTGCAATACACACTGTCATGCAATCTATGCATTCATCCAAGTGCCTTGGATACATGTGCTGCATTAATGCACCATTTAACAATGAATGAGATCTATTTTACAGGAGGTGGAGGTGTATGTCCAAGTGGTCATTGTTGATAAATCACCGACAGGATGATTGATTAAGCACCGTCACGAAGCGGAGGTGCTTAATCACCTGAAGAGGATTTATCTATGAACAATAACCACTCAGCCATACCTTATCCTGCTTATTACATGTCTATCTACTTATCGTAAATGAATATACAGTATATTTACCCAAAACACAAGAACAACAACGACAAAACTATAGTTTTGCCGTGGCTGGTCTGTTCCAGCAGGACTGGAACATGCCAGAAAAGTTAGTTGTGAGTTGATGGAGAATATAATCCATTTCCGGGTATACTGCTTCATCTATTTCTCACTCAAATGTTTTCCAAAACATTTTTGAGAGCAGTGTTTTAGCTGTAGATGACATTATGGGTGTGTGTTTACTGTTTACCTGGCTGTCATGTTGGAAACATGAATTCAGGCAGGGAAAGCAGCCACACTGCTGGTGCTCTGAGAGTGGTTGATTAGGCAGAGGTCTGTTATAGAGCGAAGCGGTCGTTATCCAGAGATATCAGACCTCTGAATTTGGCGATTGACCAATCAGAATCAAGCATTCAAACAAGCCACATACTACAGTATATCAGTGGTTTTCAACGATTTTGATGCCAGCGCCCACTAATTATTCTGCATTGTATCCAGGAACCATCATTTCATTGTGAGTTTGTTTTTGTGTCTCTTAGACCCCAAAAACAACACTTGTTTTTTGTTCACAATTAAAGATAACAGGCAAATGTTGAAAATTAAGTAATAATGTAACTCTTGAGAAGCGTAAAATGAAACCAAATGGACCCAGAAAATTGGACCCAGAAGTTTCTGGGTCCATTTGGTTTCATTTTACGCTCTCAAGAGTTAAGGGTCTATAAGTGTCCAATTGGTTACCAACTCCATCATTTATCTGATCTCTCTCAAGGACCACTGGTGGTCCCCGGATCACTGGTTGAAAATCACTGTACTATAGTATACTATAGAGCAGGGGTAGGCAACCTTTTCGACATGAAGTGCCATGATTTTTTTCGTTGACCCTCCGAGTGCCACAGTAAAAATTTTTGTAAATTTTACTGTGGCACTCGGAGGGTCAACGGATAAAATAAATTAAATAAATAAAAAAATATGCCTAGAGTCAATAAATGGAGCATTTTCACGGTTTTTACATATTTAATGTCCATTTTCTGCAGTTATATGTCATGCTTAGGCCATATTAGACTTAGGGTGACCAAAACTCTTCATTTGAGGACAAGTAGGCCTATTACTTGTGAGGGTAAAGTCGGACAGTTAATTGCGGGTAGCAATATATTACTTAAGTTGGTATTAAAAATGCCTCTTGCCATATTTGTCCACACATAGTCCTACTGGTGCCCATCATTTTGTTATTTATTCATGTTGGTCTGTATTTCTCCTGTTATTTTAACAGGCTTAAAACGCATCTAGCAAAAAAGAGACAGTGAGAGAAAACAGAAATGGGACTATTAGGGCAATTGACCACTGTAGTCTGTCAGTCACAATGTGGGACTGACAGGGTGTCAATTTTTGGGATGACTGAAAAGTAAAATGAGTGACTGTCCCACATAAAGAGGGACCTCTGGTCACCCTGAGACTGTCCCACAGAAACAGGGACATCTGGTCACCCTCAAACAACAAGCCGTTTTTCTGCTCCGACAGAAACACACACACACACACCCACACACACACGCACACACGCACGCACGCAGGCGACGCAGCCTTTGCAATGCGCAAGGATAGCTCTGCTACAAGCTAGCCATGCTAACAATACTCACACACCAGCCAAAACGCAATAATTTCAGCGTTGTCTGGTTAGGCTGACATGACGGCAGGTCCGCGGGTTCTGCAGGGCAGACACAGACGCCATGCCAAGGAGGAGATTACTTTTTACTGGTGTTGGAGGAAAGTTGGACACGGGGCTCGGCGTGCGTGCACGCCCTTATGATTGATCAGAGCGCAGCAAGTGTCAACACTGGATCAGACTCGCTCCGGTTGAATATTAATTAAATTAATTAATAATCGCGGCCGTTGCAATTTGCTAATCAAATCGCAATTTCGGTTTGAAGCCTTAGCGAAATAGTAGGCCTGTAATCTTTTATTACACACATTCAATGCACATTCAATAGGAATAGGAATTATTACTGAGATAAAAAAAAAAAAAAAAAAAAAAAAAAAACTTCCCCCAGAATCTGGCCGCGTGCCAGCTGATACCACCCGGCGTGCCATCGTTGGCACGCGTGCCTAGGGTTGCCGACCCTGGTATATAGCATAGTAATTTGCATTCTCCTGCAGGCTGTTTCAGATATTCAGGTTGACCCACACAATGCTCATGTTCATAACAACCTTTTGTATTGTGTTTAATAATACGATACGATTGTACACTCCATTGATTTCAGATGCTGCGTACTCCTTAGCACAACAACCATAAACAACACTAACTCCAATCAATGTGTCAGTGAGACGTCTCATTGAGTCCAGATCAATGTCTCCGTGACCACTTGAAGAATCCGTGAAGCTCTTATTGATGTGTGTGTGCGCGTGCGCGTGCGAGCGTGTTTACTAAGCCTAATGTGTACTTCTGATCGGCTCTCAGTCTAAGGCAGTGTTTTTCAACTTTTTTCATACCCACTATTTATTCATAATTTGTGCCACGGACCACCATTTCATGACATTTTAGCTCCACACAGACCCCAAAAGTAAAGATTTTGTCCACAATTCCAGGCCGAATTTCATAGAAAACAAAACGGTCAAACAGTCACAGATCATAATGACAATTAATCTTCTAGAATCATCCTCCGTCTCTGCCAGGGAACCACGGACCAATGAAAGAATGTATTACAGTAAAGAGTGAGTTTGCCTAACTGCTGCCATTGTTCAAGTTCTGCCAAGTAAAGGGAAGTACCAGGGGTGCGGGGTGTTGTGGCATCATTACCGCGTCCTCCACCACATAATTAAGTCCACAAGTCACCACTGCACGTTCCAAAATGCCGCAATTCACCTGTTTTTTGTTTTTTGTTTTGTTTTACGAACCAAAAATTTCACTCCCCTTCTCCACTCCTTCCATTGGCTCCCGGTCGCTGCCCGCACAAGTACCTTATCAGAGTACAAAACTCTGATGCATTCAAAGCAACCAAAGGTATAACGCCGCCATATCTTGCAAGTACTGTATGATCGCAACCATCGCACCCTAGAAACCCACTCGAGAGCTCAGATCAGCTGATGCAGGGTAGCCTCGGTTCCCAGGCCTATTATATGCACTTCGCAAAGCCGTTGTAAAAGTTTAAGATGGAATCGTGTGCTCTTTGCACACTTCTATAACTGCTTTGTTTGCTGAAATCTTTTTTTTTTTTCAGAAAATAAGAGTGAACAAGTCAACACACCAGTGAGGACTGAGCAAGGTTGTTTCACTAGGGACTGTAAATACAGCAACTTCCGCAACAACCGTTGATTGTTTCTAAAGCGTAGTTAGCGCCAAGGGTTGGCACAGTGAAGCTGAAGTACCCTTGCTAAAAATGGTGGAACAGCAGCTCTGCACATCGCAAACTCTTCTCCCTTCTGGCTCCAAAATTTGCAATCAGGACTGCAGACTCACTCCAAACCTTCCGCCGTGGTCTGAAAATGTACCTGATTATGATTACGCTGACCTGATCTGAAAAGCTTTTAAGGTACGGCCATCATAGATGGAGTCTGAAGAGCTGCATTTTCAGACTGAGTGATACTCAGTGAATCAGTATTATGGGTTCATAAAACATTTATTCGGCACTTTTGAGTATAATTCCATACAGTATTTTCAGTGATATATTTTTCTGCCAATTTGGCCTGAAACTGAATTGTCCTAAAATTGCCATGTTCTGCTGAATATTTTCTGCAGCCGAATATTCAATCGTTAATTTTTGTTTTCATGTATTACCATGTTTTTATTTGCATGAGCAAAGCGAGCACAAGTAAGGCGAACGGTTCACGACCGCCGACCGTCCCAGTGCTCTGGTTGTCACTCTACCGAGTGTAGATCTATTTTTTTTGTTCTCGTTTACTTTAAGTTACTCTTAAGTCGTCTGATATAATGTATATTGTAGCCTGATTATCAGACTCGAGTTCAGCTTCCTGAAGCTTGAGTCTGAAATTGTCCGCTGTCTGTGAGATTTCAACAGCCAACGAGCGTCTATTCATCATAGGTCGGTTTAATGGACAGATTTATACGACCGTGATTCACCGCATTTGCAGCCGCCATGTTTGTTGTTTGACACTGTAACTGTTGTACTGTTGAGTGACAGGGATGCTGGCCAATCAGCTTCGTCTGTTCGGATTTGTCATTAGACCAACCCCCAACTCCGAATCTCATTGGTTAAATACATCTTGGTACCGAATGAAATCAGAGGTTGACAATAGCAGAGTGTCTTGCTCAGGGACACAACGACACTAACTCTGGGGAATCCCTGGGATCGAACTGGCAACCTTGTGGTTACCATCCAGCCACTCTACCCTGAGCCACCGCCGCTCACAGTAAAGATGGTAGAATCAGGTTCAGTGAATATTAATAATAGAAAGTTGTTTAAAGGGGAATTCCACCCATTTTCATTTTTTTTCTGAGAGTACAAATGCAACCAAATGAACCCTAACGGGTTCATTTGGTTCCATTGTCCAAGAAAACTGCAGACCTGCGCGTGCTCAGAAAAACAAGATATACAAAATATGAAGCAAGACCACAACTCAGATTGAAATGTATCATTGATTTTTACTCGAGTAGGAACCAGCTACTTACATGACAACATCACGTAACGGAAACCCTCCAGTAAATGGTTCAAATTACAATGTCTTCACAAAGCTTTTATAGCGTAAGAGCCATCCCATGTTTTAGCACTCAGGACATATGTCAACAGATGGTCATTCACAAATGAAACCCCCCATCCAACAGGATTGGAGCATCAGACAACTGAAATAACAACACTTCTAGGGACATTTTAGATGTTTACCAACAATTTCCAGGACACCATTTGAACGCTTTCAGAAAAAAGAAGCGTCTAAAAAAATCCATTAACATGGTGAAATACATCTTGATGATGTCATCAGATGTATTTCACCATGTTAATGATTTTTTCAGACGTCCATTTATAGGAAAAACAGAATTGGGGGAACTTTTTTATCATGTCCACACAACATCTCTAAGGTATATATATTAATGACATATTAAAATGTTGAAAATGTGTGGAGTTCTCCTTTAATACCGTGTAGAGGACACGATAGAGGCTATACACTCACTGGCCCCAGGGTCCAGCGGGTCGGGTCTGTCTCTTTGCCCAGGTGACAGTGCAAGGTGGTCCCTGGCATAACTAACATTAATTTATTTGTGGGTTGTAGGGGAGGTTGAGGTTAGTTTAGGCCAGAGCAAGTAAAACTGTCAAGAAAAAAATAGTTTTTGACAAGTATAATGCAGTGTGTGTGTGCGCGTGTGTGTGTGTGTGTGTGTGTGTGTGTGTGTGTGTGTGTGTGTGTGTGCGTGTGCGTGCGTGTGCGTGTGTGAGACAGAACATCAGGGACCTTGGCACCAGTGTGCCTTTGGAGGCCTGACCTTGAGCAGTGTGTGCGAGTGCACATGTGTGCGTGTGCGCACAGTGTGTGTGTGTGTGTGTGTGTGCATGTGTGTGTGTGTGCGTGTGTGTGTGCATGTGCACACAGTGTGTGTGTGTGTGTGTGTGTGTGTGTGTGTGTGTGTGTGCACACAGTGTGTGTGTGTGTGTGTGTGTGTGTGTGTGTGTGTGTGTGTGTGTGTGTGTGTGTGTGTGTGTGTGTGCATGTGCACACAGTGTGTGTGTGTGTGTGTGTGTGCGTGTGCGTGTGCGCGTGCGTGTGTGTGGACTGCTTACTCAGGGCCACAGAATGCTCTCCCCGTCTAAACAAAGCGTTCTCCAGTTGAAGTGCAGCGCAGGCCGTTTTCACCACAGTGCAGGCCGCAGTCATAATGAAGACACATATCTGTGTCCTACAAAAAGAGACAGTCGCTATCTGTCGGGCAGAAACCTCTTTTTATTCCCATAGTTTTACTTTTTGAGATAGAGATGTTTGACTTACACAAGCATTAAAGGTGATTTTCTTTTTCAGCTACCGGTATCTATTATCTGCCTTTTCCCCTATAGTTTGCTTGTACTTTGATGCTGCAACTGTTTCTCTGTAGACAGCAGTGCAGCCTTTGTTATTCTCTGCACAGCAGTGTGTATAAGGCGTGCACACCTGCTTTTTTAAATTGTGAAAACACAGTACACATCTTTGAATTATATTATGTTCTATTATGTTATTTCAGAGAAAATGTTTTGTAGAATCTATATTGTCAGGTTAAATATGCAAATTAGACCTAGTAAAATATGGGATGTCATGTGACAGGTCAATCAGGAGTTCGATCATGGGGAATTTTTGTGCTGTAACAGATATACAGTACATCTGTACTATTCTACATTAGGGGTGGGATGATTCACTTACCTCAGGATCCGATAAAATATTGATAATTAGGGTCCTGAATCGATTTATATTGCGATTCTTAGTTATGCTGCGATTCGATTTGATATATTAATATTTCGCAGTTTTTTCCCCCACATATGACTGTGTTTTTATTATTCCACCCATTTTCAAGATGGGTGGAATAGTAACATTTGTAGGGCGTACAAATGGAACCAAATGGACCCTGACGGGTCTATTTGTACGCCCTCAGAAAAAAAGGTAATAAAAGAAAAATCATTCACAAACACAACACAAACACAACTTGATGATGTCATCCTCAAGTAAAATACAGTACAGTAAAATGTTGAAAATGCGGAATTCTGAACAATATGGACCATGACAATTTCAATCAACTAGAACATTTTAAAGCAATTTTAAACAATATAAATAACACAAACTTCAGTCTTTCTGATTTGAACAAATTAATGAATAGGTCTACGTGATCATCAAAAAAATCGATTATGAATCTGACAATTCGATATGGATATCATGGCATTAAGAATTGCGATATATTGGCGTATTCTACAAAGGTGGTTAACTGAGTTCCTCTCTCTCTCATGTTCTCTGTGCAGTGTGTGGAGGGACAGGCAGCCTGTGTGTCCAGTCCACTGTCCAGCGTGTGGCGTGGGGCTGGGGGACAGCACAGACTGCGTTGTCCAGCGTCCAGCACTGGGGGCAGGGCGGACCCTACACGTTGTCCAGAGCAGACCAGAGGAGACCAGTCCCTACCAGACCAGACCATACCATAGGTCATCATCACCACCACTATGAGCAACATCTACGAGTCAGCGGAGGCTACGCTGGGCTTCATCAGCTCCCCATGTCTGACCAAGGTGGAGCTGAGGGTGGCGTCCAGGGGGATATCTGACCGCGACGCGCTCTCCAAGCCTGACCCCTGCGTGGTGCTCAAGATGCAGTCGCACGGGCAGTGGTTCGAGGTATGGTGCACGCACACGTGTGTTTCTAAGCAATTTGGAGCGCCAGGCAAGATTTTCCCTGGAGCCCCCCCTTACCAAATGGACCCTTACGGGTCCATTTGGTAAGGGGGGGCTCCAGGGAAAATCTCCTGTAACGTCATACCTATGACAGGCACAGTAAAATGGCGCTCCCCAGGGGATAAAAACATGAACTATTTTAAAATAAAGAACATATTACACAGTATGTGTTTTAAATGTTCAATTCTGGTTATAGAGAACAAGTATAATGTATTTATCCATATGAGGCTTATTATATTAGCCTGGGATCCTTTTAAAGCATGCCTGGTGGTCGCCCTGGTGCTCCACTCATGGCGCCCCAGGCAACTGTCTGGGGGGGAGACAAAAAATCAGGACAAATCACAACTTTTTCCTGAATATTCTGCAGAAAAAGAAAGAGGAAAAATCATAAAAAACGCCCCTGACACATAGGTTAGAAATATGGAAATGAAAGATAGTGTTCAAGCCAAGGTACTAACCTGCACGTCAGGAGCAATTAGGGCTTCAGTGTCTTGCTCAAGGACACTACGACACTAAAGGTCCTTCCAAATGAGAATTGATGAATGCACAGACGTTGTTGTCTGGAGCAACAGCAGATCTGCTACAGCTCTATTCAAGAGGGAAGCGACGTGACAGGATGTGAGCGTAACAAAAACCAAAAAAACAAAACAAAAAAAAACAGAATCCAGTTCTGGTGAGTCGCGGAAAACAGAAACACGCATGTCTGCATGCAAAAACACCACAGAACCGCGCTCACGTAATTTTACCCTTTCGTTGTCTCACCACCACTTTTCAAAAGTCCATGAAAATAGAATTTTTATTACTTCCTGAAAACAAAGGCGTGCTGTGTCACGCCGTGTCGACTGCCACTTCATTAAGAGCCAATAGAAATGAAGCTGACCTGCTTTTAATCCCGTTTCTGAATCGTCCTCCAAACACAGCTGGTATCTGTTGATTACAGAAATGTCTCTAATTAATGTTTACTCTCTCTCTGTCTCTCTCGAGGTTCAAGGTTTTTTTTATTTGTCACTCCAGTGTATGTCAGGACTAGGGATGTTAATCGACACATATTTGGAATGCCGACGTGTCGCGGCCCATTGTCGACAATCGTATCGATTTTTTTATTATTTTTTTTAGCCCGCGGCGCCGGCGGAACCCAACGCAAAATGTTGCAGCGCGGGCGGCATGAAAATGCCTGCAGGAGGGAGAGGTGCAAGATAAAATAAGCGGGACCGCGAAATCGAGCAATATATAATACCAAAATATGCATATCTGAGGAGAACGTTCCATACAGACAGATTTACTGCATCTTTGCTTTTTCCTGCGTCTGCTGTTAGACATGGCCAAACAACGTGAAACAGAACACTGGACAAGATAAGTAAAAATAATATAGGCTTGTTCTATTAACCACCATCAGCACGCGTCTCTCTCTCTCTGTCTCTCTCTCTCTCTCCGTCTCTCTCTCTCTCTCTCTCTCTCTCTCTCTCTCTACCATGTGAGACCTCGGTCTTGTGCAGGAGAGATAGCTTTCTCCCATACGTAACACTCCATTTCGGCCTCGACAGAGGCGCCTGCTCGGCGAAATAAAAGTCAATCATTGCGGCGGGTGCAGGCAGGAGCCGCTGCCGCCTGCACCTCGGGGAAAGCCGGACTCGCCGGGACAGAACGCAGGGGGAAGGAGGAGGACGCATTCCGGCGGGTGCAGACGGAGGACGACGCGGTGGCACAGACGCGCGCAGCACAGACATGTTCTCACTACAGTGACTGATAGTAGCCTAATACCCGAAATAAGCAATTCTCTTCCCTTGAAAACAGTAACGTTGTGACGTTTTTGAACAAGAAATTGCAAAGAATACAAAATAAAAATCATTAATATAAAAAAAAGAAAAAAGAGGCGATTTTCGACTCGTACTTTTTTGTGTCGACGTCAGCACGTGTCGACAATCGTATCGATTTCCGACTTTTTTTCACATCCCTAGTCAGGACATACAGTATACAGGGATGAAATAACGTTTCCATTTTCCACAGTGCAATAAGACAGTAGACAGTGCAATAAGACAAAATAGTCAAGACAAAGTGTAGACGAGACAAACAATAGCAACTAACTCTCTGTCTTTCTCTAAAAGTATTCAGAATATTGCTGAATGTCCAATTCCACTGACATTAACCCGACCGATGGCAGTAGATCTGATGTTGATAAGCATACATTATTATTATTATTATTATTTTGGCTAATCTGGAGTGTGGTGACCATACTGTATAAGGAGTTCCTCCTCCTCTTCGTGAGCTCGCCTCTTGGACAGGTTATTTTGTTATTATCATATTTTCAGTGTGAGGGCAGCCGGTCTGGCCACCGGTGCATATCTAAATGTACATCAGGCTTAACTGCCTGAGCCGGCAGTCATCCCCTCGTCATTTTCCAATTTGAACACATCCCTGTGTGTCGGGGACGCCGCCAGACTGCCAATAAACGGCGGCGGAAAAGCCCTCAGGCGTGATATTGAATAGCTGATTGGCAAATGGCGGGACAATCACAAGTAAACAAGGGGGACTCGGCTGTGACCGGGTGTTGCCATGTTGTCGGCCTGTTATAAGCGACCTTGGGATCGCTCTTCTGTAAAGAGGGGGGAGGGGCAAGGCGTAGCCTTCAAAAATGGCACCTAAAGGAGTTAACATCTTTTATTATGATTCAAAAAAAACACAGAAGGCCTGATTTCAGATCTCCTTTGAGACTAACAGCACAGGATCAGCGTTAGTATGATGAATGCTGCATACTGACAACATGACACAGGTGTTCAGCCCTTAATATATAATATACCCCCATGGCCCTCCCTCCCACTAGACAGACCAAACCAGATGGTTACACTGTCCTTTAATTCTGCACAGAAATGTCTATATTGTAGATCGTCAACTTTTCTTTCCATTTTTTTTATTTTGGTGACCTTCTTTGCACACAAAAAAAACTTGGCCCAATTTGGACCCAATGGAGTATATCCATCCGTTTGTTACTAGCTAATCTCTGGCATCGTTATTCTGGCCGATGACAAACGTTGCACGCACACTCCCTGGATGCCAACGATGAACCTCTGCCCCACATTGTCCAGAACAGGACTGTTATAGCGCCACCATGAGGCAGCTTTTCACATTTTTTATCTATGAATACACCATGATTTTTTTTATATTTTTCTTAATACATTTCTTCTAGGCATACAAATATAACCACACTCTTGTCACATTGGATTGTTATAGCGCCACCAACAGGTGGATTTTTGCAAAACAGATTTTTTTTGGGGAAAAAATACTCAAATCATCCAATTGCCATCAGAGGTATGAGAAGAAATGGCACCCTTTTCACATTGCCCTATAGCGCCATCAGGAGGCCACAGCCTGGCCTGGTGGAGACCTGTGCCCAGAAGGGCACTTTTTTGTAGTGTTCCTGGCAAAACGAATTAAAGTCTTGGAACCTGTTGGACTTGATGATCTGGAGCTACGGTGGGAGAGAGAGAGAGGAGAGAGTTATGTGTCTGTTTGTTTGTCAGTGTTTTCAAGAATCTGTTTGCCCCGGGAATGCCCAAGCCAAGAGCTAATTGTTATTGGAAATTATGGTAGTGTCTGTGTCTGTGATATCTGGCATCATCTCTGCTTCCCTGATCTGAATCCTGAAGCACTTTTTCTGGACGGTCCCAAGTCTATAATCATTTAGTTTGTATTGTTTGTATACAGTTAGTTTGTGTTCAAATTGTTAAAGCGATTATGACATAAATGTTTTTGGTATTTCTTCTTATTTTTTATGCATTCATGTTTTTTTCCCATGTTTTTTTCCATGTTTTTTTTCTGTGTGTGTGTGTGTGTGTGTGTGTGTGTGTGTGTGTGTGTGTGTGTGTGTGTGTGTGTGCGCGCGCGTGCGTGCCTGCGTGCGTGCGCGGCTCACGATAAGCTCCGCTGGTGATAAGATGATGGAGGGATGTTATCACTCAGCTCCTCACTATCACACCAGATCCAAACTTCTACCATCAGATATCAAATAGAACCAAATGCCTGTTTACGATAGTGGAGAGAGAGACAGAGAGAGAGAGAGAGAGAGCGGGAGAGGGAGAGAGAGATTCCTATTCATCTTAATTAAATAAATGGAAAAGGTTTACTGAAAAAAGTAAGGTTTCCTAAGAGAGGATTCTTTTATGGCTCTGGCAATGATTTTCACCATTTCTGAGGAGTACAATAGTACTTAGGAGAGCAGCAGGAGAGCAGCAGGGCTTTACACTAACACTTGCCCGCTTGCCCGGGGCAAGTAAAAAAAAATGGTGGGGCAAGTGAAGACTGCTACCTGGTTGCCCGATCGGGTAAGACCTCTGTGTCTTTCCCTGCTTTCTAGCTATCCACAATTCCAGGCTGGATTTGGGAAACAAAAAAGGCAAATTAACATACACATCAAAATGACCTAATCTTCTACATTCTGTAGTTGTGTAGACCTGGAATAATTAAGATGATGAATTTTAACTCTTGAGAGTGTAAAACTGAAACCAAATGGACCCGCAAGGGTCCATTTGGTTTCATTTTTACGTTCTCAAGAGTTACATCTGGTTAACCAACTTAGCTGGGGACCACCTGGAACCCTCTCAGGGACCACTGGTGGTCCCCGGACCACCTGTTGAAAACCCCTGGTTTAAAGCACCCAAGTAGGAAGTAAACTTAAACGCAAAATTTACAAAATATTTTTGGGGGGCAAGTGACCATAACCCGAGGGCAAGTAGAACCTGACTTGCACTTGCCTGATGGGCAAGTACCTCGGAGACCTTAGTGTCAATCCCTGAGCAGCTTTTGCTGGACAAGGTAATAATATTACAGTAATATGTAATGTGTAATTAGTAACTGCGCAACACTGTTTGTAAATAAGGCGTGCTCTGCAGGGGTGGATCTAGGCATGGGTATGGGGGGGCAATGCCCCCCTAAATGCCCTGACTGCCCTACCAAACACAATGCCATGCAAAACAACCCAAGATATTTCAAATTGCTTTCATTTAAAATGATTTGAAACACTGCTACTGCTACTAACTAACTACAGCTGTGTCACCACTAAACCAACAGCATTTCATCATTGAAAACAGAAAACTCTCTGAGTCAGACCTTTAGCTTTATGCATGCTGCGTGTCTGTTGCAACTTCAACAACAACTGATGTTATTATTGATACTTAACTGCTTAATAAAAGTCCTGTATGTTACCATAATGTTATTGGTGCACCGTGCGGCTTGGGGGTGAATGAAGCCGCCCCTGTGCCATTTTCTTCTGCCCCCCCAATTGGGAAATGTTACATCCGGCCCTGATCCTCTATTTATAAGTTTGGGGAACAGCTTGCCTGAAGCACGACTTTATGCCTCAGAAAGAACCGCCAATTATCACGTTGAGAGGTGCAAGCCGTGCGATAATGATGACTGCATGGATTTCTGTGCGTGTGTGTAATGTATGTGTGTGTGTGTGTGTGTGTGTCTGTATGTGTGTGGAAATGGAGCGTGCTGAAAAAAGCGACATCTGAGGTGCAAAATTCACTCCAAACGAGCTTAGTTGTATAACACCTCATCACACTTTATTCAGGGGAAAATCGTACTATGTGAGAGGGTGTTCTTTATCATCATTAATGCATGGCAAGCCTGCGATGCTTCCAGGAGCTCAACCGATAACGAACACCCTCGAGTGTAATAATGCAATTACACAACAGTCTCCCCTAAAACTAAGATTGATAATAAATCATGTTTTATTAAAGACAGACATTGATGATTTTAGGGAGAGTGCCAGGGGGCACTTGCTGCTTTAAAAAAAAAAAAAAAAAAAAAAAAAAAAAGTTAGAAGAAAAATTATATGTAGAAAAAAAAAAAAAAAAAAACGTTTTGTCAGTTGTAACTTCACTGACGTCTCGTGTCAGTGTAAATACATCACACAGTGCCTAGGAAAAAAGTACTTGTATAATTAGTTGGTTTTCAACTATTTTCATGCCAGGGCCCAATATTTATTCTGCATTTTAGCCATGGAGGACCACCATTTGATGCCGAGTTTAGTCTCTCGGTCCCAAAACTATTACGTTTTCAAGTTTTTGTCCACGATTTAGGAGAGACAACAAAACATTGGTCAAAGATAACAATTCTTCTACATTTGTAGATTCTAATTGTGTAGGTTCTTGTAAATGATGTCATTCGGATGATTACATATAATTTAACTCTTAAGAGCGTGAAACAAATGGAACCGCAAGGGTACAATTGGTTTCATTTTACGCTCTCAAAAGTTACAGCTCTATAGAGCTAGCTACTGCATTCATGAGATTTCCCCCGAGAGTTGAATTTCAACATTTTAGTACATGTTATTAGACAGCATTAGAAACGCATTAGTGAAGAAATGTTTTGGTAACAATTTATTTCCCTGATGTTTTGAAGGCGCTTTACATAGATGGTGCATCACATTCACCTATTCACACACACATTCCAGGGCTTGACACTAACACTTGCCCGGGGCAAGTAAAAAAAATGGTTGGGCAAGTGAAGACTGCTACCTGGTTGCCCGATCGGGCAAGTGTGCAACTTAGTGCACTATAACACAACACAAGATAAATTTGTCTTGAAGGCAGTCATTGCACTCTGCCTCTGTGTCTTTCCCTGCTTTCTAGCTAGCCACAACTCCAGGCTGGATTTGGAAAACAAAACAGGCAAATTAACATACAGATCAAAATGACCATTAATCTTCTACATTCTCTAGTTGTGTAGACCTGGGCTAATTAAGATGATGAATTTTAACTCTTGAGAGTGTAAAAATGAAACCAAATGGACCCGCAAGGGTCCATTTGGTTTCATTTTTACGTTCTCAAGAGTTACATCTGCAAAATTTACATCTGGAGAATTTACAATATATTTTGGGGGGGCAAGTGAACATGAGCTGAGGGCAAGTAGAACCTGACTTGCACTTGCCCGATGGGCAAGTGCCTCCGAGAACAAACAAAAGGGCACGCACATCCAAAAAAACTAAATACCAGGTGCCGGGCCGAAAAACAAACTAGGAAGAAATAAATAAGGTCCGCACACTGGATTGAAGCTCCAAACTAAAGGTGTATATTTATTTCACCATGAGGATGACGTTTCGAGCCTCACGGCTCTTCATCAGTTGAAGAGCCGTGAGGCTCGAAACGTCATCCTCATGGTGAAATAAATATACACCGCAAGTGCCTCCGAGACCTTAGTGTCAACCCCTGTCATTCATAGCGTACACTGATGGCCGTGGAAACCACACAAGGCACAACCAGCACCTCACGAGCAACCAAGGGTTCAGTGTCTTGCTCAGGGACACATCGACACTAACTCTGGGGGATCGGAGCCCGGGTTCGAACCAGCAACCTTGTGGTTATCATCCAGTGACTCTACCCTTGAGACACATTTATTTATTTATTGTTGATTATAAAATGTCTGTGTACTGTACTGTGCCATTGCGCACGGGTGGAGCGCACAGAGGTGATTATAAATGTCTGTGATTTCCAGACTATAAGCCGCACCTGAATATAAGCCGCACCAGCTAAATTTGGGGCAAAATACTGATTTTCTTTTCCTTGTATAAGCCGCACCTGACTATAAGCCGCACCAGGCAATAAGCTTCATGTTAGAGCAGTGGTTTTTCAACTTTTTTGATCCCAGGGCCCACTATTTATTCAGCATTTGAGCCAGAGACCATGATTTAACACCCCACAGACCCCAAAACTAAAGATTTTTTTCGGTTTTGTTCACAATTCCGCAAACAAAAGCGGATTTTCGCAAACAAAAGAGGCAAAACATCAAAATGAGACCAGACATGACTTATGACTTATTAATTAAGTGGTGCTAATTTAGATATTGAATATCATAACTCTTGAGAGCGTAAAAATGAAACGTAAAAACGTAAAAGAGTTATCTGGTTAACCAACTTTCCATCATTTAGTCTGTGGAGCCCACCTGGAACCCTCTCCCCCGTGTTACCTGTAAAAATCCATAGATTGGCCGCACCGTTGTATAAGCCGCAGGGCCAAAAGCATGTGACAAAAAGTAGCGGCTTATAGTCCGGAAATTACGGTACTGTACTGTGCCACCACACACAGGTGGAGAGCACGGAGGTGATCATAAATGTCTGTACTGTACTGTACTGTGCCACCACACACAGGTGGAGCGCACGGAGGTGATTATAAATGTCTGTGTACTGTACTGTGCCACCACACACACAGGTGGAGCGCACAAAGGTGATCATAAATGTCTGTGTACTGTACTGTGCCACCACACACAGGTGGAGCGCACGGAGGTGATTATAAATGTCTGTGTACTGTACTGTGCCACCACACACACAGGTGGAGCGCACGGAGGTGATTATAAAGGTCTGTGTACTGTACTGTGCCACCTCACACACAGGTGGAGCGCACGGAGGTGATCCGCAGCAGCATCAACCCAGTCTTCTCCAAGATCTTCCTGGTGGATTTCTACTTCGAGGAGGTCCAGCGGCTCCGCTTCGAGCTGCACGACATCAGCTCCGCCCACAACGGCCTCCGCGACGCCGACTTCCTGGGCGCCATGGAGTGCACCTTAGGACAGGTGAGTGGGTGGCTGCAGAGCCTTAAAGCAACGGGTACTCCACTTTCAAAAAAAACTTTTGAAAAACTTTTAAAAATAAATGAAAACTGTAGATGCAATTCCACGGCCCTCTCACGTATTAGGAGGACAATATCAGTCACCAGAAAAAAGATGGGTTGTTTTCGAATAATCTGTCATGGTTAAAATGGAGTTTTAAGTTATAATGGGTTTGTATAGGAAGGACGTTCCGGCAGATTAATGAACATCAAATATCTAAATACTGAAAGGAGTAACTTATAAACTGTCTGGTGTGTTCACATGAGGCTGAGTAGACCATAAAATGACCAAAAGTTTTTTTGAAAGTGAAATACCCCTTTAAGGCAACGACAGAATAAGGCAGATCTCTGTTCACTTCCATGGTATCAGTACAATGAATGCTTTTCTACTGTAGATTTCTATTGAGAATGGAGACAACCAATAGGGACAAGTCCTGGACCTGGAAGTAGGCAGAAATGCATTGGACTCAGGCAACTGCCCTGTTTTAATTAAATGCATTTATAGCGCCTTTATCCAAGGCGCATTACATAGCTTGTGCATCACATTCACGCATTCACACACATTCATACACTGATGGCTGTGGAAACCATGCAAGGTACCTACTAGCACTCCAGGAGCAATTAGGGGTTCAGTGTCTTGCTCAGGGACACTTCGACACTAACTCTGCGGTAGTCCGGGACCGAACCGGCAACCTTGTGCTTACCATCCGGTGACTCTACCCCTGAGCCACTGCCACCCAATTACGTTAAACCCTTTATTTTAGATAGTCTTGTACATCATAAACATTATAGAGACTTTAGTTGCTGTTACGTCCTTGTTGAAAACAACATATTTTCAACTGCACTTTCCATGAACAATGCCTGAGCGCTCAGTTTCTGACCCCTCAATGTCGCGACTCTAACACTAGATGGCTCTGAGTGGCAGTTGCCACGGAGTGTACCTTATCAGGACAGGTGAGTGGGAGTGGCCATTAGGGATGGAGAACATTTTTATTGCTAACAAGCACCTTATTGATCAGGCTTATCAAGCTTATCCTGGCATATATTGAGGATTTCCTATTATTTAGTGGAAAGGGAGACGGGAAACAATAAATTCTGAACAAAACCCCATATCTTTAAGGCTTTCAAATGCACTGGAGCAACTCAAACAGTTTAAGCCTTTAATTTAGTATACAGGGAGCAGGTTCCAAAACATGTTTGTACCTGGATTCACCCTGTATACTAAATTAAAGCCTTAAGCTGTCTGAGTTGCTCCAGTGCCTCCTTCTCTACTAAAATAGAAATACTCTCTGTCAAAGTGCATTTTTCTACCTGTTTCTCCAGGTACAAAAAATGTTTTTTTTTTTTTTTTTTTTTTTTTTTTTTTTTTTTTTTTACCTTTACCCTATATAAGATGTGGCTGGAACTCCCTGTATTTCTAGTTTAATCTGTACAGGACTTTGGTTGTCAAGGTGATGTTAATTGTGCTATTTATAAATAAAGTTGAATGTAGTTCTGACAGGTCAGTGGGAGTGAGACTCTATAAGGTTGAGCAGCGATGCGTCATGTGTGACCTTTCATTCAGGTTGTGGTCTGAGACATTTTCGGGCTAAATCAGGCCAAACATTCTGCTCTACTCTCCAGTCTCCACTTCCTTTTCCTGGCTGCATATGCTGCTGTTTTTGCAATTCCCGACAAGACCATATTGTCAGCTACCATATTGTACATGCTGTGATGTACAAGCAAGTTCAATGTTGTCAAAAGCAGTATGAGAAAGTTACTTTTAAAGACTAAGGAGTTATGGCTACTCTGAAAAACTAAATTATGAGCGTGTGCATATACATGGATATATTACTGATGTCCTGCCCCTGCACAGTCAGACCTAAAGTAGTTACCCTAATGTTTGCCTGGCCTAACCCGCAATGATTTTGGCCTTGGGGGGGCGGGGTGCCGTGGGATCCACACGGCAGATCGAGCTGATCTGATTTGATCTCACAAACGTGTCGTCATCCCCGGTCCCCGGTGTCGAGGCTACCCTAATGTTGCCTTATGTTGACCAATCGTCATCATTATAATGACGTTATGTCCTGTGGAAAATGCTTTCTCATGTGAAATGTGTTTCACTCTGGGATTACACTCAGGCACCATGTCAGTCTACCAGAGATGGGTGTAACTAGTAAAAAGTAATATTATTACTTTTTCATGTAACAAGTAGTGTAACGAGATTGCGTTGTATCTCATCATTGGTATTACATTTGCAATTCGCAATTTGCAATGTAAAGAATCGGTATTGAATCACTACCAATACTAAGTACTACTCATTGCATTATATTTAGTATTTTTTTGAAGAAAAACACATCTTGTCTTCAAATACAATTGCCAGATAACCGTTTACACTTATTTATATCCACTATAATACATTTTCCCTTAATAAAAAAACGTGCAGTATGCACATGTTTCACACATATTTAATGTATTTAATGTATTTAATAGTTACTGTGTCTACAGCACTGGTGTCAAACATACAGCCCGCGGGCCGGATCCGGCCCGCGCAATGATTTAATCCGGCCCCAGGCTTGTAGAGCAAAAATGTCTGAGTCTATCAAAAAAAAGTAAGTCTCTAGCATGTTCCTATCAAAAGTTATGATCGTTTAAAGAAATGCTTCTGAGTTCTCTTCTCTGAGTACTAGTCCGGTAGCGGCACAGCTGAGAGTACTTAATTGATTGGAATGTTGACTCGCAGAGAGTGGAGAACGGGTGGGGGGGTGGGGGGGGGGGGGGGGGGGGTCGGTTACTGGCACTGCAAAGTGAATACTATACTTTAGCAGTAACCTGACTCCGCCAGAAGGGGCAGCAGAGAGAGGAGTATTCCCTCCTCCTCTCTCTGCTGCCCCATCTGGCGGAGTCAGGTTACTTCACCACTACAAGGGTCTATAATTGAGGGATCATTCAGATAACAGCTTGGCTATTTGAATATAATACGGGTAATAATAATAATAATAATAATTCAATTCAGAGTTAAAAAATTATACTGTATTTTAGAAGCATTCGTTATTGTTATTCATTCATTATTTTTGAATGTTTCGATGATCCATCACTTCAATAAAAAGCAGGTCTGCATAAAACCATGGGTTGTGTAGCCATTTACAAATTTCAGCTAAGACACTATTTGAAATTTAACATTTTCTATTATTGAATGGTTTATTGGCGCACTGTAAATAAAAATAGCATCTCTCATAGAAAATTCTTAATCTAGGCTACAAGTATAAAACCCAATAATGAAAGTCATTAATTCCTATTAATAGCTATTCTTAATAGTAAATATGATTTGTGTGATATACTGTAGCGTAGAGGTTACGGCTGTGTACGTAAACATGCATGTGCATGCTTGCAGTCTGTGACTGGCACCGCGGCGCGACTGGCACCGCGGCGCGACTGGCACCGCGGCGCGACTGGCACCGCGACGTGACTGGCACCGCGGTGCTCCGGCCCACATGAAGTCACATTAAGTCCAATGCGGCCCCCACCCCAAAATGAGTTTGACACCCCTGCTCTACAGTATTACAAATCATTGAATAAAATCGTATCATATCACCGGAATTAACCAATTTCATCCATGTATCATATCGTCAACAATGTATTGTGATACTGTACGTATCGAATCGATAAAATTGTTAAAATCGTTACACCACTATCCTCTATACATAGTATACACATGAATGCTCTATAGAAACTTTTCCATTCACAGAGGGCATATTAATTTAGTCTGGTACAACAACGAAACAGAAAAAAGAAAGATCATTATTCTTCCAGTGTAAATGCAATGTTTGTATATTTTAGTTTTCATCAAGAAACAATAAAAATGCAAAACTCACATTGGACACGCCATGGTTTTGCTTTTAATGGGCAAACAACCAGACAGAGAGAGCAGACTGCGAGGGGTTGGTATCCAATTCCACCTGTGAACCTGCCAGACACGCTCAGCCTCAAACTGCACCACACGCCCACAAGGTCGGGGGCGGATTGGCCATCTGGAGTACAGGGAGTTTTCCCGGTGGCCTGCGCCACCTGTGGACAAGATCCAAAATGCACTAGTGGCACTTCCAAAATGCACTATAGAATGTGCTAGATGCTCGCCTGGAACATACAGATCAAAATGACCATTAATCTTCTACATTCTCTAGTTGTGCAGACTAAGTTGGGCTAATTCACATGATGAATATTTTAACTCTTGAGGGTGTAAAAATGAAACCAAATGGACCCGCAAGGGTCCATTTGGTTTCATTTTTACGCTCTCAAAGAGTTACATCTGGTTAACCAGCTGCCCCCGCCCAGGGTGGCCTGGCAAAGGCAAAATTGTCCCGGTGGGAAAATATGTGCCAATCCGCCCCTGCACAAGGTCAATGAACAGTGTATGGTGCGACGTGGCCACGGTCACAGCAGCACTACGCGCCACTGTGTTGTTCTATCGCTAAAGTGTGGTCCAGGGACCCCCAGGGATCCTGTAGGGCATGTGGTTTTCAACCCTTTTCATACCAGGGCCCACTATTTATTCCGGGTCCAAATGGACCCGCAAGGGTCCATTTGGTTTCATGTTCACACTCTTTGTTGCACTCTTGGTGAACCAGTTACATCTGGTTAACCAACTATCCATTATTTAACCTGGGGACCACCTGCAATCCTCTCAGGAACCACTAGTGGTCCCCGGACCACCTGTTGAAAACCCCTGCTGTAGGGAGTCCCCATGTAGCTAAATGATGCAGTAGTTTGGAACCACCAGATGAGGTATCACAAGTATTTTTGACTTTACCAATACTTCCGTACATTTTACGCCGGTACATTTTGAATTCCAGACTTTTACTTGTAAGAGATCAGCCTTTAAAAAAAAAAAAAAAAAAAAAAAAAAAAAAACATGTTCATGTTTCATGTTCAAATAGCAGATCTACAAGTGCATCTCATGGCACCTGGTGCCACACTATGAGCTTGTAGATCTGCTATTTTTCCGTAGCTTAAATATAACATGTGATGTCTGATGTGATCGGACATAACATGTCCATATAACATGTAAGAAATAGGGCTGACAAAGATGATATTATGCTACTACCTAGTTCAGGGGTGGGCAATTATTTTTCCCAAGGGGCCAAATGAGATACATAAAATATTGTGGAGGACCAAGACTAAAGGCAGAACTAAAGTCTGCGTTATTTATTTAATTTCAAGATAAAAGTAAGAGTAAGACCAACCATTTTGACACCAGGGCCCTGTGTTTATTCTCTATTTGAGCCACCATTTGATGACATTTTAGCCCCCCAGACCCAAAACTAAAGATTTCTGTCGCTCTTGTTCACAATTACAGGCCGGATTTCACAAACAAAACAGGCAAACATAGATCAAAAATGACCATTCTTTTACATTCTCTGGCTAATTCAGATGATGAATATTTTAACTCTTGAGAGTGTAAAAATGAAACCAAATGGACCCGCAAGGGTCCATTTGGTTTCATTTTTACGCTCTCAAAGAGTTACATCTGGTTAACCAACATTCCATATTTAACTGGAACTCTCTGAAGGACCACTGGTGGTCCCCGGACCACTGGCTGAAAACCACGGTACCCTTTCAGGGGCCGGTCAGAGTCAGCCAAAGGGCCGCATTTGGCCCCCGGGCCGCATAATGCCCAGGTATGACCTAGTTAGAAACAGCACGGTTTGGTTGTCACAACAAATGCTCACAGTATGTGAATTACCGTATTTTCCGGACTATAAGGCGCACTTAAAAGCCTTTAATTTTCTCAAAAATCCACAGTGCGCCTTATAATCCAGTGCGCCTTATATATGGATTGTTTGACTGCAGTAGCTTCTATTCTGTGTTAACTGTAGTAGCTTCTATTATCTGCGCCTTATAATCCAGTGCGCCTTATATATGAAAACAGTTTTAAAAGGTGCGCCTTATAATCCGGTGCGCCTTATAATCCAGTGCGCCTTATAGTGCGGAAAATACGGTAAATTCCATGCGTTACTCAGGTTAAAGAAACGGTGTGGAAATATAAACGCGTCCCCTCGTTCCATTTCTCTGTAATAAATGCTCACATCGCTATCATTACAATAGCCTGAGTAAGAGTGAATGTTGAACACGTTTGCCACAAGCGAGCGCGCATTCAAATAGGTGCAGCGTGGTGGTGAGTGAAGCATGCACACTGATAAAGGTGAGAGCGCACACACGTGAATACAGATGACGAACGCGCGGTAGTGTGCACGTGGATAGAGTTGAGCGCACTCGAGCAGCTGAGCACACAGCTGGGAGAGAGGGCGGATCTAGGCATGGGCATGGGGGGGCAATGCCCCCCATAAATGCCCAATCTGCCCCACCAAACACGATAGCATGCAAAACAAAAAAAAGTAAAAAAAAAAGTCAAAGTCGCATGATTTGTCACTACGTTACCGCAGCGAAATTGGACCTCCGCTTTTAACCCATCACTTGGAGTGGTGAGCTCCAAGGAGCGGTGAGCTGCGGCTTGCCGCGCTCGGGAACCCAAGATATTTCAAATTAAAGCGCTTATATTTAAAAATGATTTGAAACACTACTACTGGTACTAACTAGCTACAGTTGTGTCACCACTAAACCAATAGCATTTCATCATTGAAAACAGAAAACTCTCTGAGTCAGACCTTTAGCTTTATGCATGCTGCGTGTCTGTTGCAACTTCAACAACAAGTGATGTTATTATTGATGCTTATACTTGCCTAATAAAAGTCCTGTAATTGAAAATGGCATGGGGGCTACTTCGCACCCATACCATTTTCTCCTGCCCCCCCAATTGGGAAATGTTACATCCGCCCCAGCTGGGAGAACACGTTATAATCCCAGCTGATGAGAGCAGACTTCCACAGCTGAGTGCGCGGGAAAACGCTGTAAAACAACAATGAGTGAAGCGCTGTGCACTCGCCCTTTGCATCCTTTAATTGATTGATTGAATGATTGATTGATTATACTCTCACACATAGTCGTGAAGAGTGGGTCATGACCAAAATAATAAGGTGGCGAATACAAGTGACCAGAATGAGTTTTGTCCGATGTGTGGCTAGCACAGGGCTTGACACTAACACTTGCCCGCTTGCCCGGGGCAAGTAAAAAAAAATGGTGGGGCAAGTGAAGACTGCTAGTGTGCAACTTAGTGCACTATAACACAACACGAGATATATTTGTCTTGAAGGCAGTCATTGCACTCTGCCTCTGTGTCTTTCCCTGCTTTCTAGCTATCTCTACCTATCTCTCTCCCAGGTCCATTTGGTTCCAAACTCTCATTTTGCTGGGGTCAGGGACCACTGGGTCTGTGACCACTATGGGCTAATTAAGATGATGAATTTTAACTCTTGAGAGTGTAAAAATGAAACCAAATGGACCCGCAAGGGTCCATTTGGTTTCATTTTTACGTTCTCAAGAGTTACATCTGGTTAACCAACTTAGCTGGGGACCACCTGGAACCCTCTCAGGGACCATCTTGTTGAAAACCCCTGGTTTAAAGCACCCAAGTAGCAAGTAAACTTAAATGCAAATTTACAATATATTTTTGGGGGGCAAGTGACCATGACCTGAGGGCAAGTAGAACCTGACACTAAGGTCTCGGAGACCTTGGTGTCAACCCCTGTAGCATCTCCCTTAGAGATGAGGGTGAGAAGTTCAGTCCCACGGGAGAGACTCAGAGTAGAGCTGCTGCTTCTTAGCCTGGAAAGGAGCCAGCTTAGATAGTTCGGGTTCATCTGGTTAGGATGCCTCTCGAGGGTCTCCCTCCAGAGGCATCGTCGACTGGACGTCCCACTGGGCGGGGACACACACAGATCACATCGACTCTCTGGCCTTGGACCAGTCAATAATGTCAATAATGTTGCTCTGGAGAACGATGTCTGGAGCTCATGGAGCTGTTGCCCTCATGACTCGACTACGGATAAGTCGTTTAAGATGGATGGATGAATGATTGATTGATTGAATTGATCGATTGATCTATTAACAGCTTGACTTTTTCC
>CM076970.1:51668034-51725534 GCA_039105355.1 Benthosema pterotum | reverse complement strand
ACGATCCGTCTGACCGGCGCGCCACAGCTAACCCCCAGAGCAAAGGCAGCTCTGGCCAGCCACTACTAGAGGACCGCCGGTCCTCCACTCCTGTGGTCCAGGAGAGCATCGGCAAAACCAATTCGAAACCATTGACCCCTGAGGAAACTCTTCGGTCTTACGGCCACCAGCTGACCAGCTTTGAGCAGGGTGAGATAGGCGCGTTCCCGGAGGTCTATTTTTGGGGACATAAGGCCAATAAGTGCAGCAGGCCCATCTTTGGCAACAACCATGGCTTCGATGACAAGTACAACCACTACGTCCACGTCGCCAATGACCACATGGCCTACCGCTACGAGTTCAAGAAGGCCATCGGAAAGGGCACGTTCGGCCAGGTTGTCCTGGTCTACGACCACAAGGAGCGCAGACACGTGGCTCTGAAGACGGCGCGACGCAACGACAAACACCAGAAGCTGCTGGCAAATGAGACCCGCTACCTGAGGTGCGTGAAGGATCGTTGTGTCACCAACGCTGTCCAAATGCTAGAGACCTTCCGCTTCCGCGAGCACCTGTGTGTGACGTTCGAACTGCTGGACAAGAACCTGAACCAGTTCATGGAGGGAAAAAGTGTTTCCACACCACTGGCTGCCAAGTTCTCCCGATCCATCCTGCGGTGTCTGAAGGATCTGAGGAGACTCGGAATCGTCCACGGTGACCTAAAACCGGACAACATCGCGCTCAAGCAGGATCGAAGCCTCAAGGTGATCGACTTTGGCTCCAGTTTTGAGGAAAGCCCTTCCCTCAAGAAGCCAAACCCGACTCATTTCATCCAGACCTGTTATTACCGAGCCCCAGAGGTCATATTGGGTTGTGGCGTCGATGCAGCCATCGACATGTGGAGCTTTGGCTGTGTTGTGGCTGGGATGGTGAGGGGCAGCCCGCTGTTCCCCGGTATTAATGAGGACGACATGCTGGACTTTATGATGGAGCTGCTGGGAAAACCCCCAGCGGAAGTCCTGGCCAAGGCCACGAGGAGAGACCTGTTCTTTGACGAATCGGGAGAACCAATCCGTGTGAAAAACAGAAGCACCGGGCGGCGCTGGTGGCACCGACGTGTGGCGAAAGGAGCCCCTGGGACCAAACCCTGGAGATTTGCACTGAATGGTTGTCAGGACCCACACCTGATTCACTTCTTACAGAGATGTCTGGATTGGAATCCAGCGACTCGCCTCACACCTGCCGACGCGCTCAGGCACCCATGGTTTGAGGCACAGCTCCAGCCGCAGGCCACTCCCTCTCTGATGCTGAGTGATGCTGGCCGGGCCAGACCCCTGGCCCAGAACAAAGGACAGGCCGCCGTGGACAACAAGCCTGCTACCATCGTAATGGCGAAGCCCACTTTCTCCGTCACACAGAGCGACGCCGGGCTTACCAAAACAGACAAACGGAAAGCTGAGGAAGTTTTACAACAACCTCACGGATACCACAAGACTCAGGGGGTCAATTCTTTGCCAGTGGCCGGCCAACCGGTCAAGCTTGCGCCCTCTCTGGGGGATAAAGCGGCCCGGCCTGAGGTGCCCATCACGGCCGCTCCCATCATCACCAAGATGACGGCGGTGCCTGTGATGAAGATGACAGCTTCCACGGCTCTGTCATCACCCCGTCCCGGTCCGAGGCCAGGCGTGGTCGTTGTGGCACCCCTGACAGGGACTGGCAATGACAAGAAGATCAAGAAAGACTCCTCCTGGCAGAACGATGCTGGCCGTGCCCAACCTCTGGTCCAGAACGCAGGACAGGCCGCTGTAGACGACAAGCCTGCTACCATCATAATGACGAAGCCCGCTTTCTCCGTCACACAGAGCGACGCCGGGCTTTCCAAAACGGAGAAACGGAAAGCTGAGGAAGTTTTACAACAACCTCACAGATACCACAAGACTCAGGGGGTCAACCATACAGACAATTCTTTGCCGGTGGACGGCAAACCGGTCAAGCTTTCGCCCTCTCCAGCTGATAAAGCGGCCCGGCCTGAGGTGCCCATCACGGGCACTCCCATCATCACCAAGACGACGGCGGTGCCCGTGGTGAAGATGACGAGCGCTTCCACGGTCGGACCCCTCACCGACAACGCAGGACAGGCCGTCGTGAACAACGGGGCTGCTGCGATCGTCACAAAGGCAATGGAGACCGCTCCCCCCATGACGCAGAGCGGCGCCGTCCACACTGGCCGCTCATCTGCTCAAGTTAAGGAAACAGCAAAACGTGAAGCTGAGGAAGGCCGCATGGAAGGGCGTCGCAAACAGACACGACATTCTTTGCCAGTGGCCGGTCGCGAACCAGTCAAGCCTCTTCCCTCTCCGGCCGACAAAGTGGCCCAGGCTGTGGTAGTGGCAGCAGCGGCGGCGAAGAAGGCCAACAAGACGGCGACAAAGAAGACCGCTTTGTTGTCAGGCCCAGCCGGTCATCAGGGATCAGGCACGGAACCCCAGGCGACAGCCGTCAAGAAGCTCAGGAAAGACGCCTCCTCCTCCACCTCCTCCTTGCAGGCGGTGCCCCTGGAAGGCCGTATGAAGGATGCCTCGACTCAGACGGAAGGAGGAGAACTGGAAGGCCGTATGAAGGATGCCTCGACTCAGACGGAAGGAGGAGAACTGGACGGTCATCGCAGGTCGAAGCAGCGCACGGCTGCACGCTTCAGTAGCAGAAGCAGCTCCTCCTCCTCTGGTAGCTGCAGCAGCTCCTCCTCCGATAGCTGCAGCAGTTGTTCTGGAAAAGCTTCCAGGAAGCACGGCGGCCTCAAGCGGAGAGCCGCCAACACATCTCCATCAGACTACAACTCTTTCTCTGAACGCTCCTCCTCCTCTTCAGAATCCTCTTCAGGTTCCCATTCAGAAAGCAGCAGCAGTCTTTCTGACCGGCGGTCAGCGTCTCCATTACGCCAGACAAAGAAGAGGAAGTTGGTGCACAGCTCTCCTCGTGTAAGCAGCAGTAGCTGCAGTGGCAGCAGCAGCAGTAGCTGCAGTGGCAGTGGCAGCAGCAGTAGCTGCAGCAGCAGCGACTCAGAGACGGATCATCAGCGGCTAAAGCGACAAAAGAGGAAAATTGTTGCAACAATTCTCGACTCTCCGGACACGAAGAGGAGGAAGACGAAAGGAGACAGGAGGCGATAGGAGCACTATGGATGGAGCAGTGGTATTTCCCCCCCCCCCGGGCAATAAGATGTGAACATGCACACACTCTACAGTGGGGGGGGGGGGGGTACAACAGGCCAACAGCACGTCGTGGACCAAGGCCCACCTCCCACTTCGTCCAGATTGGAGGAAGACCTCCTCTCATCTAAACTGAAGCTAGGGTTTTCTGACCCCCGAGAGCTCACTGGAGAGCACACTCACTATAGTAGGGAGGATTAGCCAAAAAAGAAGGGAAAACATACAATATTTGACTTAAGTGAAATCACTTAATATACTGTACTTTTAAATAATGTACAAAATACAATGTGTGTGTTTTCAATGCAATTTCAGAAATTGCATTTCTGTTTTGCCCAATGTCATTGTCAATTGACACTTTCAGACATTCTAAAAAACATAAAATGGATCAAAACAGTCTGGACTTGATCAGGCCAGTCGAGGGGAAACATTGAATGGATTCACCTCTCAGTTCTTTCAGGACCAAACACATTTCAATTCAACTTCTCTCACCTGTCTATATTGTTTTTTTTTTAATACAACTGTAAAATCACACCCATGTGAAGTGAGGGATGCCCTAATCATTGTACACAGGGGCGGATCTAGGCATGGGCATGGGGGGGGCAATGCCCCCCTAAATGCCCAGTCTGCCCCACCAAACATGATGGCATGCAAAACAACCCAAGATATTTCAAAGTGTTTATATTTAAAATGATTTGAAACAATATACTGCTACTAACTAACTACAATTGTGTCACTATTAAACCAACAGCATTTCATCATTGACAACAGAAAACTCTCTGAGTCAGACCTTTAGCTTTACTACAGTTGTGTCACCACTAAACCAACAACATTTCAGCATTGAAAACAGAAAACTCTGGTGTGCCACCTTTTCAAAACGTTTTCAAAATAACAAAAATAAAATTAAGTTGAATGAACACGCATGCACACACACACACCACAGATTTATTATGACGTACATGTACATTTCAGCTTACCAGAGTCTTGCTTTTACGACAGTTTAGTAGTTTAGTGCAGCACGTTGAAGCGTAGCCCAGAAGGGCCCATCCTATCTAGGACTGGTTTCTACACCTTGGTGAACCCGTCCATGTTATCAGGTAGGTAGGAGATAAGTCAGTTTGTCCAGAGGGACCACAAACATCACCTCCCTGTACCAATCATCCAGTGTAAGGGTGTCTCTATGAATCCAGAGCTTTAGTATGGATTTTCTCACCAGGTATAAGAGAATTCCAACTAATTTGGCATTGTGTCTGTGCACTGGAGAGGTTGTTTTATGGGAGGAGAAAGTAGGAGTTCCACAGACCAACTTTCAGTGGTGTAGATCAGGGGTTTTCAACAGGTGGTCCGGGGACCACCAGTGGTCCTTGAGAGCGTTCCAGGTGGTCTCCAGGATAAGTGATCGGAAGTTGGTTAACCAGATGTAACTCTTTGAGAGCGTAAACATGAAACCAAATGGACCCTTGCGTGTCCATTTGGTTCCATGTTTACACTCTCAAGAGTTAATATATTCATCATATGAATTAACCCACTTAATTAAGAAATCTACACAATGGGTTTTCAACCGGTGATCCACAGACCCCTGGTGGGCCAACATCTTCAGTTTTAAAGGTGCTTTATTTCTGAATCAAATCACAATGTTTATTTGCCATGTAGGCCTCAATAATTACAGTATCTTTATTTGAGGCATGTGGAACATAGTGCTACTTTGGGACCATCCCGCAAGATGTGTGACAGGCCTGGTTAGCCCATCCAACACAATAGTGGTGGTCCCCAGGTTGTTCTTAGCCAGATTGGTCCCTGGGTCAAAAAGGTTGAAAACCACTGGTGTAGATCTGTGGTTCTCAATTTCATTTTACATGAAGCACCGCCTACACTGTATATTTGTACATTTCGGCAACCATTTCCATTGCCAAGAGACCATATAGCCAATCAGATTGCCGGTACAACAACATCCCATGGCTCAGAGGTCGACATGTGCCATAATGGGTAATCCTCATGCAAAATTTTGGCCAACCTCTTAGACACTGGGACCATTCCATCTCCTCCATCTCCAATCTCCCCGAGTCTGTTTACTAGGCAGCCTGCAGCTGCCAAACAAAACATTTTTGAATGGTCCAAATAGCCAATGTAGATTGACATGTTATGAGCTGGTAGGGCTGTCCATATGAATTATTCAAAATGTTTTTCAAAATAACAAAAAAGGCAAAGTAGCTTAGGTTAAGCGGTGTCGAAAATGGAGCTGATGATTTTTGAGGTTTGTCAACAAACATGGAAACCAAGGCTTGCTTCTCACTATGTCTGCACTTCATATCATCTGCTGTTAATTTGTTGTGTATTTCCTCTTCCTTAAGAGACCTTGCTTTGGCATGTTCTTAACACTTAGCTAAGATGACACTTAGCCGAAAGCCGATAAAACTGCCTGTAAACAAGGTAAACAATGTTGTTTACAGATGCAAACGTAGAGACGAACTTTGTTCACTCACATTGATGAATCCACTTTAATCTCGGGCGATGCCAACCTAATTAGCATCTTCGGCCAACGTTGTGGTCGGTCTCTCGCAAATAATGTCCAAAATGCAGGGGTGCACGCACAATACTGGTTCATTTTTGGGAGCAGACCTTCAAAATCTCTCCCAAATCCATCAACAACTACAAGGCATGCCCTCTATGCAGTGGAAAAGTGTGTGTGCGGCATTCATTTTTTAAAACAATGTTTTATCATACAGGAAAGCTATTGGTGGAGGTTTGTCTATCACATGTTATTCTTAGCTGTGATTGGACCATAGTAGTTTGTGGGAGGGGTTATGTAAAGGTCTATTAGGCAATATCAGTTTGAGAGGGGCATAGCTAAAGGTTCTTTGTGGCAATCGGCGGCCAGATTGAAGCAGATTACACTTTCGCCCCTCCTGAAATTCATTGAAATTCATTATTGTCTAGAGACTCGTTGAAATGAAAACCCTCGTCCTTGGTGAGCTGGTCACTGGTATGATACGTTCTTCTACAATTACATGCATTATTCATTTTTACTCTATTCCCGAAAGAAAAGAGTCACGTTGATTGAAAGGGAAGAAGATAAAGAGACGGTTCCCTCACTCATACTGAAGGCCAATATATCAGTCAGCAGAACCAAGGAGGACGTGTCTTTTCATTTCAATGAATCTAACATGGTTAGCTGGGGTGCACCAGATCCAAATTGCTCATTTAAGGCAGTGTCTTTCAGCCAGTGGTCCAGGGACCATCAGTGGTCCTTGAGAGAGCCCCAGGTGGTCCTCAGACTAAATGATGGAAAGTTGGTTAACCAGGTGTAACTCGTTGAGAGCGTAAAACATGAAACCAAACGGACCCTTGCGGGTCCGTTTGGTTTCATGTTTACACTCTCAAGAGTTAAAATATTCATCATGTGAATTGTTCCATGTCTACACAACTAGAGAATGTAGAAGATCAATGGCCATTTTGATCTGTATGTTTGACTGTATGTTTTGTTTCCCAAATCCAGCCTGGAATTGTGGACAAAAGCAAAATGAATCTTTAGTTTTGGGTCCCTTACAAAAACGGAGCACTATGGATGGAGCAGTGGTATTGCAACAACAAACGGAGCTCTGTGCTTCCTGGAGCGTATGGTGTTATTTGTTCTTGGAGAGTGGTTGTTGTGCTACGGCTGTTTAGCTCAAGGACGCTCGTAAAAAAGGGTTGGATCGTGAAAAATTGAGAGCGCAAGAAAATGAAAACATTACTGTTGAATGTCACACCCTCTCAGCTAGAGGTTGTTTTATAGGAGCACAGACAGAACTGGAAATTATGGGCCCCTGGGCCGCCACCAGACACCAAAGGGACCCCCCTACACCGGAGGATATTTCTTCACTGATGCAGTGCATACTGTCTGCACACACACATCAATTATGACATAGGCGTGCCATGCCATATTCACCTCATTTCAGCAGGATTTACAGCAATGGGATTGCTTAAAAAGAGACAAAACAACTAAGCCAAATAAATAACACTTGCAGTAATGTACCGTATCATGATGTTTGGGACTTTTGGGGTTATTTTCTTGACACAAAATAAATACACCCCTTGTAAATAACAGTGAAAAGGGCCGTGTGCGCCACTGTTTTTCACTGTTACCCCCTGTCTTTGTGGGCCTTTGTGGGCCCAATGTGTCCGTTGGATAATCCTCCCCTGTATAGGGGCAGAAAGTAGGAGAGGGGGATTCCCCCTCCCTTTCCGTTGTGCAGAAAAAGTTTGCAATGAAAGATCTTGGTGTGAGGATTTATGGATATTGTGCTACTATTATTTCAAGAAGGCTTCCTATCTACAGTCATGACAAAGACATTATTTTGTTTTTTTCTTGAGGAGAAGGAGACAGATATACTGCTGCCAGCCTTATGATCACTCACTAACAAAACAACAGCAAGCTTGCATCTGATTATCATTTGTGTGTTTTGCTGTCTCTTATCATTTGTGTGTTTTGCACAAGCCTTGTGGCACAAGGCTTGTGCCACAAGCTCTTTATTCTACCATGTAAAGCAATGGTTTTCAACCTTTTTGACACTTTTTGACCTAAAACTTCTAAAAATTCTCTTGGTTTTGTTCACAATTCCCGGCTGGATTTTGCAAACAAAACAGTGTAGACTTCTTAATTAAATAGTGCTAATTCAGATGATGAATATTTTAACTCTTGAGAGTGTGAAAATGAAACCAAATGGACCCGCAAGGGTCCATTTGGTTTCATTTTCACACTCTCAAGAGTTACATCTGGTTAGCCAACTTTCCATCATTTAGCCTGGGGACCACCTGGACCCCTCTCAAGGACCACTGGTGGTCCCCGGACCACCTGTTGAAAACCCCTGATATAAAGCAGTTCATTTTAGCCCAACACATGTAAACCTCTGTTTTCCACCGCTAGCCTCGTCAGCTGCTGTATAGCAATATATTCCCTCGTACTGCGGTACAGGACCGATTGAGGGCAGCATTAAATAGCCTGTGTCAGGGGTGCCCACACATTTTTGACTTGAGAGCTACTTTCAAAATGACCAGCTCAACAAGATCTACACATAAAAAATGTGATTGTTCCTCCTAGAAAGTTTGAGCTTTGAAATAGTGTTTAGGAATAATGCACTTATAATGAAAAATAGAGGGGGAGAATTGTAATTGGCTATTACTGAAGTTTGAAAACATTATTTGAGGTTTGAGTTGACAGTTTGTGATGTTGAGTTTAGTCTCTTGCACCCAAAACTAAGAACTTTCACGTTTTTGTCCACAATTGGGAAAGAGAACTGGCAAAACGTTGGACAAAATAACAATTATTCTCCATTTTCTAATCGTCTGGAGACTCTGGACTCTTGAAAATTACGTAATTTAGATGTTTGGATATAATTTAACTCTTGAGAGTGTAAAATGCAACCAAATGGACCCGTTGGTTTCATTTTAACGCTCTCAAGAGTTACAGATCACTCATTTTAACAACAGCCTTATGATCACTTTGTTAGTGATCATAAGGCTGGCAGCAGTGTACATGTCTCTTTTTTATTATGGATCACATCCCGATTTTCCGGCACAGAGCGTTGCACTGAGCTATACCACACATGACGCATGAATGTTTGTTTACAATAGTCCCTCAGCTCCGCCACTTTACTGCTATGTGTCTTATTTCTACCATATAACGTTTCAGATATATATTCTAAGGTGATGATTGAGTTTAAACAGAGAAATAAACTGTCTGGATGCTAGACTGGGATTAAAAAACTGAGTATTTCTGACTGCAATCAAGGCACCTGTGTTTGCGATGAAGGATGATTCGGAAATGGGATAAAAACAGGTCAACTTAATTTCCGCTGGCTTTCATTGATGTGGGACCTCATGACATCATCACACATCACATTTTCGTTAATTAAAATCGATTTCCGTGGAGTATTGGTGTGCGTGCAAACAGCCACGGCGAAATGTCACTTCCTACTTGGGAATGTAATAAGTATAAGTAATATGGAACATATTACCATTTGATTCACATAATCACTAATGTAATATTACTTTTTCCAAAGGGTCATAAGTAAAGTCAAGATGTTAATTCTTAAAGCGCCGTTCTCGAGCTGCTCGTGGACATCCCGTGGAGACCCCCCCGCCGGTCACGCGGACGGCTCGTATCACGACGAGATGTAGATTTCATTCTTTAATCCAACTATTAGTCCATGCGCATCGTCTGATGATCATCCCGTTGCTGACTTTCATTTGGAACAGAATTGGGGACAACTTTTTTTTTCCCTTCCCATTGACATGCATTCAGCCCAATGCATTCAAACGGCTCTCCTCCGGTTTGCCCCCTCAATGTCGCTGGCGCATGGGTTAAGCAGCCAGGGCTACACAGCTCTTCCTGACTTGTGACCCGGATGTTTTTGGGTACATCGCCAGATGATCGATTAGGCAAGACAACAGACACAGCATAACAGAAACAGCACATCCTGTTTAGGAGATCTGAGCTTCAAAATAAGGGCTTTTTTACCGATCGAACTGGTTTGAGCCGCGGCAGTGGAAAGAAAACAAAGAAAATCCGATCGCGCTGAATGAGTTAACATTCAGGCTGGTATGGATGGTATATGGGCCGATGGATCGTAAATTAATTACGTTTTGAATTTCTGACACTTGTAAGAGAGTGTATTTTTACATTGCAGTATTGTACTGCTACTTAGTATGACACCTGAGTGCTTTCCTCTTCCACTGGTCATTTAGAGGAGAAACAGAGAGAACGAGAGAGAGAGAGAGAGAGAGAGAGAGAGAGAGAGAGAGAGAGAGAGAGAGAGAGAGAGAGAGAGAGAGAGAGAGAGAGAGAGAGAGAGAGAGAGAGAGAGAGAGAGAGAGAGAGAGAGAGAGAGAGAGAGAGAGAGAGAGAGAGAGAGAGAGATCCACAGCCTTAACTAAAAGTACAGTCTCTCCCCACGGCGTGTGCCTCACCAGAGGCCTGTTTTTTCTCTTTTTTTTATTATTATTAAGTAATTCTCACATCCTGTCACTCAGGGCCAGAGGCGCCCGGCGGACCGAGAGAGAGGATTTATTTTGAAGGTGATGCAGAACGTGATTGGAAGTCTTGAGAGCTGCCTGTAGAAATGGGTATAGTGTTGGGAGAGCTCAGGGCTATTAGTAGATAGAATGATATACTATAAACATGGGTCAAGTATATTTTTAAAGGTGTGGATATAATCATGATGTTTTATGACACTGGCCAGTTGACATTAATTCTGCAACTTTTTGTGAACTTAAATGGTATTTCTCTTTCGAAAAAACTTTTGGGCGTTTTATCGTCCACTCAGTCTCATGTGAACACCCCAGACAGTTTTTACATTACTTCCTATACAAACCCATTATGACATAAAACTCAATTTTAACCATGACTGTTATTCGAAAACAACCAATCTTTTTCTGGAGACTGATATTGTCCTGCTAATACGTGAGAGGGCCATGGGATTTTTCTTTTTCTGTTTTCATTCATTTTTAAAATATTGTTTTGGAAAATGGAGAATGTCCCGTGGCACGCTGGTTGGGGCCAAATAAATATATTATATATTATTTTAAGAATGAAAATGGTAAATGAAATTCCAAGGCCCTCTCACATATTAGCAGGACGATATGAGTTACCAGAAAAAAGATGGGTTGTTTTTGATAATTCTATTATGGTTAAAATTACGTTTTAGGGTTTGTATAGGAAGTGGACAGGGCAGATACAATGAACATCAAATATCTAAATACTGAATCAAGTAATGTAAAAACTGCCTGGAGTGTTCACTTGAGACTGAGTAGAGTAGATAGTGAAATACCTGTTTAATGTTGTTTGGAAAGTCTGTGTGGAGGTCGGGAAACAAGCATTTAAGATGTAATGTGCCCTAGTCTTGGGCAATATACCGGTATTACCATTTATCGCGATATTGGAAATCAATACCGAGTAATATCGTCAATACCGAATATCGTCAAATACTGACATTATACTGTATTCTAGTAAAATATGAGCAATGAGACTTTTAATTGTAACTATACAAGCAATTTTCATGTTACACACATGCCTAAAATATCCCTTATTTGGGCTAGGCTTTTTGGAAACAATGTATTTCCAACTCCAGTCTTTCCCCATTTAGGCTGCTTGAACAGCAGAGCGCTCAGTTTCTGACCCCTCAATGTCGCAATTCTGAGAACTAGGTGACTGGTGGAACGTGTCCGACTCTTATAATAATAGTCTTGGGCAATACCGTCCAAGACTAATGTGCCCCAACCTCCCGATGCATTCAGAAGCTGCAGTAACCAGTACTAAGCACTAAAGGTTTTCAGAGAGTCTGGCATAGTTATATACCTGCCAGACGGGGATAGAAACAATGACTGATTGAAAAGGATATTTTGCATTCTAACGAGTAATTCACACTGCACCCAGCCCACTGCTCACTTCTTCTCAGATCTGGGCCTCGATCTTCGTCATCGCTAAACCCCTTATCCCTTAACTTCTTTACCTCTTTAAACTATTTGAAAATACATTTTTCAATAGTTAAAAGGACCAGTCTACAAGCTCACAATCTGTCAATAGATTGGCACGTTGAACTATTCAAAAACGTTTTTCAAAATAGTAAAAAAAAAAAAAAAAAAAAAAAAAAGGATAAGGGATTTAGGATAAGGGGTTTAGCATGTAACGGAAATGGAGCCCCTGGTCTTTGTCCTTTCAAACTTTCTCAAAATAAGTTTAAGTTTTCAGTCATGTTTTGGGAAAATGTGGGATTCCGCGTGGGATATGATTGCCAACCTGTGGTCGATATAAACCGGCATGTACTGCAAGCCTACTTACCGATATAACCATGCAACAGAGTTTATAACAGGCACATGCCATGGTTGGCAGTGCTTCTTTTTCTTATGGATTGAAGCTGGATGAAATTTTATTATGAGAGAACTTTGACTAGTCACAGTAGTGAGTTGTTCCCAAACGTTTTAAGGCGGGTATCCTGCAGGCCTAAACATTACAGAGGGAAGGAAGTCTGTAAAACTGTAGAGAGAGAGACGGAGGGGAGTGGGTGCATACATAATGTTTTCATGGTCTCTTCATTTGAGTATTTATTATCTTTTGTGTGTGTGTGCGTGCGTGCGTGCGTGCGTGCGTGCGTGCGTGCGTGTGTGCGTGCGTGTGTGTTACAGATCGTGTCGCAGAGAAAACTGAGCAAAGCTCTGCTCAAGCAGGGAAACACTGCTGGCAAGTCTTCCATTACGGTAAGTGATGTACAGTACACACACACACACACTCGCACACACTTACACACACACCAGGGGCGGATCTAGGCATGGGCATGGGGGGGGGGGGGGGGGGGGGCAATGCCCCCCTAAATACCCAGTCTGCCCCCCCAAACACGATGCCATGCAAAACAAACCAAGATATTTCAAATTAAAGTCCTTATATTTAAAATGATTTGAAACACTACTATACTGCTACTAACTAACTACAGTTGTGTCACCACTAAACCAACAGCAGACCTTTAGCTTTATGCATGCTGCGTGTCTGTTGCAACTTCAACAACAACTGATGTTATTTTTGATGCTTTACTTGACTAATAAAAGTCCTGTAACCGAAAATGGTATGGGGGCGACTTCATCGCCCGTGGCGCGAAGCGACACGGGCGATGAAGCCGCCCCCATACCATTTTCTCTTGCCCCTCCAATATGTTCTCTTGCCCCCCCCCCCCACATGTTACATCCGCCCCTGACTCACACACACGCACACACACGCACACGAACGCTGTAAGATATCTTAAAATGTACCTCCACTGAGGTACTGTATCTTTATGCGAGGTTTGCATGTTTTAGCAAGAGACGGCATTTTGTCGAGGTAAATAGACGGCATATATTATTATTACAGTGCTATTTGCCGACTGAGCGGTCCCAGGGGCAAAGCCCCGCCGAGACGAGCGGAGACGGCGCTATGAATCACATCGAGCTGTTCCTCCCCGCCGCCCCAAAACTGAACCCACGCTGTTCTCTTCATATCAGCAGTTCACAACCTCAGAGGGTCCCCTTGAGGCACTTCCAGGTGGTCCCCATTAGTGGTGTATTCACTATACATCTATCACGATTAGGGCCGGGACTTTGACTGATTAATTGAGATTAATTAATTACAAATGGACCCTTGCGGGTCCATTTGGTTTCATGTTTACGCTCTCAAGAGTTAAAATATTCATCATGTGAATCAGCCCAAGTCTACACAACTAGAGAATGTAAAAGAATAGTCATTTTGATTTACGTTATCCTGATTTGTTTGTAAAATCCAGGCTGGTATTGTGGACAAAAACAAAATAAATCTGAATATATATAGAGGGGACCTGGTGTCAAAATGGTTGGTCTTACTCTTACTTTTATCTTGAAATTAAATTAATATTACGCAGACTTTAGTTCAACCTTTAGTCTTGGCCCTCCACAATATTTGATGTATCTCATTTGGTAATAATACCCCTTGGTAATAATAATTGCCCAGCCATGAGCTAAAGGATAGTTTGGAACTCTGTAGTCTGTATCTCTGAGAGTGTACTGAGTGCAGTGGTGTTGGGGAGCCAAAACTGTGGTACCACCAGTAATTTTTTGACACACAGGCACAACAAACGGCTCTGCACACTGCACACACATGCACTCAGCCCGGTCTCACAGATAGTACTACACTATGCACAGAATGCCACCTACGAATTGCGTGCATACACTACTAGTTAAAGCAAAAATCTGTGAATATGTACTTGGGCATGGTTCTGACAAACACGGAAGTGGCTAGTTGGGGGTGGGTCAGTTTGGGTTTCATAATATTTACTATTCTGTCCCTAACACATCGCAACTCGGACGCGGCTGAGTCGGCTCTGCCGACCATCGCAATGCTCAGTGCGGCAATTCGCTCGGCTAGCGTCTCGCTCAGTGGCGCTTCACAATGCTCATGGTTGGCAGAGACGGCGCCTCTCCGTCATTTTCAGTGGAGTATATGCAAGTATATGCACAGATTTATTGTAGACGAATATGCACGGATTTATTGTAGGCGAATATGCACAGATTTTTGCCTATTCTAGGCGAGTATGGACGGACTGGCACCTCTGTGCATATTCGCCTAAACCTCATAAGACTGGGTTGGCTCTATAGAATGTATCCACATGGATTTATGAAGAGAAGTCGCCGCATGAGACTTCCTTGTTTCCTAACAGGCACCATTAAGGCTGAGGTTTACTGGAGGACACACTCATCCCCTCCTATTTTCATTCCGTTTCAAGTACTGTACTGTGCCCAAATCAGTGAATACTTCTTTGCACAACAACAGCTTACCTGAGCAGTGAGCACCCATGCTCTTACACGGTAAACAGTGTACCCCATGCCACTCAGTGCTGACGGACCAGAATCACATAGTGAGGGGAATAAAGCTCACAGGATAGTGGTCAAAATCAGACACGTAAAAGTTTTTATATGAAGCAGTGTTTTTCAACCTTTTTGATACCAGGGCCCACTATTTATTCGGCATTTGAACCACAATTCACAATTCCAGGTTGGATTTGGGAAACAGATCAAAATGACCATTAATCTTCTACATTCTCTAGTTGTGTAGACTTGGGCTAATTCACATGATGAATATTTTAACTCTTGAGAGCGTAAACATGAAACCAAATGGACCAAATGTTTACACTCTCAATGAGTTGCATCTGTTTAAGCAACTTTTCCGCCATTTTAAATGGTAAATGGTGCATTTATATAGCGCCTTTATCCAAGGCGCTTTACATAGATTGTGCATCACATTCACCCATTCACACACACATTCATACACTGATGGCAGTGGAAACCATGCAAGGTACCTACTAGCACATCAGGAGCAATTAGGGGTTAAGTGTCTTGCTCAGGGACACATCGACACTAACACTGCGGGAGCCCGGGATCGAACCGGCAACCTTGTGGTTACCATCCGGTTACTCTACCTCTGAGCCACTGCCGCCCCATTTTAGCTGGAAACCACATGGACCTCTCTCAACCACTGGTGGTCCCTCGGACCACTGATGAAAACCACTAATATTACCTTTCATTGGGTGGTCGGGATGCACGTTTGGGTGGGTTCTGCCTGCCCCCCCCCTGCCCACCCCCCCCCTCTAGATCCGGCCCTGAAATTAGTAGATGCACAATCATGGACAACTCAACAAACAAGTGCTTGAGGATACAGATCAGGAGCCCATGCAGCCATGCATGCAGACTGCCAATTATGACAGACACCCAACAGAATGCTCTGCCAGTGCCTTATTAGCTCTTGGCTGGGGTAAAGCTGCAATCTGCAGGCCTCTCACCACTGATTAATGGACATTACTGACACTTCCCAATACCAACGCAAGCACTTAAAGGAGCGTTCAGTAATTTGGGTGATTTGGAAAAACCCTCCCTGGTCCCTACCTGGTACCAAGATGTGCACGTGCACATACACAGGGGTTGACACTAAGGTCTCCGAGGCACTTGCCCATCGGGCAAGTGCAAGTCAGGTTCTACTTGCCCTCAGGTCATGGTCACTTGCCCCCCCAAAAAATATTGTAAATTTTGCATTTACGTTGTAAGTTTACTTTCTACTTGGGTGCTTTAAACCAGGGGTTTTCAACAGGTGGTCCGGGGACCACCAGTGGTCCCTGAGAGGGTTCCGGGTGGTCCCCAGTCCCCGGTTAACCAAATGTAACTCTTGAGAACGTAAAAATGAAACCAAATGGACCCTTGCGGGTCCATTTGGTTTCATTTTTACACTCTCAAGAGTTAAAATTCATCATCTTAATTAGCCCAGGTCTACACAACTAGAGAATGTAGAAGATTAATGGTCATTTTCATGTGTATGTTAATTTGCCTGTTTTGTTTCCCAAATCCAGCCTGGAATTGTGGATAGCTACAAAGCAGGGAAAGACACAGAGGTCTTGCCCGATCGGGCAACCAGGTAGCAGTCTTCACTTGCCCCACCATTTTTTTTACTTGCCCCGGGCAAGTGGGCAAGTGTTAGTGTCAAGCCCTGTCTACAGTGTGTTCTAATTCTACAACTGAAAAGAGACGGATGTTGGCTGAAAAGCACACGTGACACCTAGTAAGGACGATAAATTGGAGAAATGACGGCATTTTAGGGCATTTTACCACATTAACAGTCACTTTAGTAGTACAATTGTCACTTTAGAGAATAGTGCATTTGTCACTTTAGACCAGGGGTTTTCAACCTTTTTGATCCCAGGGACCTCTATTTATTCAGCATTTGAGCCACTGGCCACCATTTGAAGGCACTTTAGTCCACTTTTAGACCACAAAAGTAAAGTTTTTTTGGAAACAATACAGGCAAAGAAAGATAAGAAATGACAATTATTCTACATTCTCTAGTTATGTATAGACTTTGGGCTAATTGACATGATGAATATTTTAACTCTTGAGAGTGTAAAAATGATCCCAACCAAATGGACCCACAAGGGTCCATTTGGTTTCATTTTTACGTTCTCAAGAGTTATATCTGGTTAACCAACTTTCCATCATTTAGCCTGGGGACGACCTGGAACCTTCTCAAGGACCACTGGTGGCCCCTGGACCACCTGTTGAAAACCCATGCTTTAGAGAATAATGATTTGTTATATAACTTGCGGTGCAGCCATGTACCGAATGTTTGGGCTCCAGCCAAGAGCGAGGTGAGCGAGATCAAAGCGTGTCGCTACTCTCCTACTACAGTGCGCTAATCCTGATTGGACGAAAGGCTTTTCTCCCAAAGCCCAAACTGAAACTTTTTTTTTTACCCCCACTGGGGTCACTGGGGAGTAGGAGGAACTTCTTACAGTATATGGTCACCACACTCTTAACCCAAGAAAGAAATAACAATATTAAATCACTTCCTATTACTTTTAAAATGTTGGTACTAGTTGCTACAAGCATGTTGCCCTGCGACGTGTTTTGAGCTTGTACTGCACATCAGCTATCGTTGCTGTTGTTATTGTTATACACACAAAAAGTGATTGTGCTTATGTGACGGTGTATACTGTCATCATAATGCAAATAGGCCCTGCTTTTGAAGGGCTGCACAGTCAACTAAACGTTATTATTGATATCAAATCAGGTCGCTGTTTTCTTTTTTCTTTTTTTTTTGGTCTGCCTATTTTGGGCCTGTCAATAGTCCGTCTGTTGCCTCGACACCCAGGCTTTCATTTTCGTCCGCCTTGCGCAAAAACGGAAAGCCTGGACTAACTCGTTACACGAAGTGGCCTTGAGAGGGGAGTCAACCTTCCGGGGTGGGCGTTGATCTAAATGATGTGACGACACTTTCGTGAGATCAAATCAGATCAGCTCGATCTGCCGTGTGGATCCCACGGCACCTCGCCCCCCCCCAAGGCCAAAATCATTGAGGGCTAGACCAGGCTAGTCCGTCTGTAACCACATCGCACAAGGGTGTAATCTCTGTGTAGGCTGCGAGGCTGCAGCCTACATGAGCTTTTCACACATCTGGGACGCGAGTTTCGGGGGCGGGGAAGTTGCCGACCATTGGTTACTTCTCATCATACATACATTCTACATCAAGCAAAGTCGGCATTGCACAAGGGTAAATGGGCAAAGACTTTTTTGTAGATAACATACGACTCTACTAAAGACACGGTAGGTGTGGGGGCCGCAAGTTTACACTTTTGACATTGCGAATGCATGCACAAACGTTGAATAACTCTAGATCTAGAGAACTCTCCGTGGTATGGATAAAAAGGTACGATGTTCGGGAGTCCCTGCTGAATATCCAATGGTGCAGATGGCATTTTCTGGAGCAGGAAGCACAACTATAATACATAGTTTTACACTATAGGATGTGTGGCAGACGGACGGCTCGCGTCCCTAAAGCCTGGCACTCTTTGTGTTAAGTCTGAACATCTTTCTCACAAAGTTAGAACTTTATTTTGTAATTTAGCTCAGTAATTAAGTGTTTTACATGCTAGATGAACATTACATTCTGCCTAATAGCCTCCTACTTCCTCGGAGCAGAGTCAGTGGCATTTAGAAGTCTCACACACGTACCGTTGGAATATATGAGGGTAATTAAGTTGATGATGTTACGTTCCTTCATGATCTCACGGCCCTTCCTTTTGCTCTCTCCTGTTCGCTGTCTTTTCCATCCTTTTCATCTCTCTCTCTCTCTCTCTGTCTCTCTCTCTCTCTCTCTCTCTCTCTCTCTAAAGGTAACAGCGGAGGAGCTGTCTGGTAATGATGATTATGTAGAACTCTCCTTCAGCGCTCGCAAGCTAGACGACAAGGTTTGTGTGTGTGTGTGTGTGTGGGGGGGGGGTGCGTGCTTGTGTGTGTGTGTGTGTGTGTGTGCGTGCTTGCATGTACGCGTGTATGTGGGGGCGTGTGTGTGATAGAGATCTAGAGAGAGACACAGAGATGTGGGGGTTGTAAAAGGGCTATGGGAATCAGTGATGTAACACACACACGCACGCACGCACGCACGCACGCACGCACGCACGCACACACACACGCACGCACACACACACACACACACACACACACACACACACACACACACACACACAGTTTTATGGATTACATTAATTATCTATAGCCTACATGCTGTGATTGGGGTAAATTAGCAGCGAGGTTCTGAGCAGACAGACAGACAGCAGACAGACAGTTAGACAAACAGACAGACAGTTAGACAGGTGAGAAAAGAGATAGACTAAATTAGACATAGTTAGGAACCAAGTGGACCCTTATGGATGTGTAACTCGGAGAGTGTAGAACTGTAACTGTGGGGAGTGTACTACTCAGAGTTGTCATGCTTAACGTAGCATGTGATCTGTCTAACTAGGCCGTTTTCATCATGCTGAATCCATTCCAAGCATTAGTTTACCCCCCGAAACAACTCCTTTGTGCTAAAAACAAAAACAAAATAGACATACCCGCCATGACAAAATGATTAGTCAGCACATTTAGGCTACAGCGCTATGGCCAATGTCAAACTGTGGGTTCATGAAAATAATATGCTTCAGAATCACTGCTAGATCAAGGTCACTGCATTATGTTTTCAAATGGAGGGTTCGCAGGCTAATAGGTCAGTTTGGGTGACATGAAAAAGTTTGGGAACCACTGGCTTGAATAACTTTCTGTCTGTCTGTCTGTCTGTCTGTCTGTCTGTCTGTCTGTCTGTCTGTCTGTCTGTCTGTCTGTCTGTCTGTCTGTCTGTCTGTCTGTCTGTCTGTCTGTCTGTCTTTCTTTCTTTCTTTCTTTCTTTCTTTCTTTCTTTCTTTCTTTCTTTCTTTCTTTCTTTCTTTCTTTCTTTCTTTCTTTCTTTCTTTCTTTCTTTCTTTCTTTCTTTCTTTCTTTCTTTCTTTCTTTCTTTCTTTCTTTCTTTCTTTCTTTCTTTCTTTCTTTCCCTCCCCTCCCCTGTGAAGGATTTCTTCAGTAAGTCAGATCCTTTCCTGGAGATCTTCAGAATAAACGACGACGGGACAGGTTCCCTCGTGCACAGAACCGAGGTCAGTACCATACTGTACTGTACCATACTGTACTGTACTATAGAACCAAGGTCAGTGACATACTGTACTATACTATAGAACCGAGGTCAGTGACATACTGTACTATACTATAGAACCGAGGTCAGTACCATACTGTACTGTACTATAGAACCGAGGTCAGTACCATACTGTACTATACTGTAGAACCAAGGTCAGTACCATACTGTACTATACTGTAGAACCAAGGTCAGTACCATACTGTACTATACTATAGAACCGAGGTCAGTACCATACTGTACTATACTATAGAACCGAGGTCAGTACCATACTGTACTATACTATAGAACCGAGGTCAGTACCATACTGTACTATACTATAGAACCGAGGTCAGTACCATACTGTACTGTACTATAGAACCAAGGTCAGTACCATACTGTACTATACTGTAGAACCAAGGTCAGTGACATACTGTACTGTACTATAGAACCGAGGTCAGTGACATACTGTACTATAGAACCGAGGTCAGTGACATACTGTACTGTACTATAGAACCGAGGTCAGTGACATACTGTACTGTACTGTAGAACCGAGGTCAGTGACATACTGTACTGTACTATAGAACCGAGGTCAGTAACGTACTGTACTGTAGAACCGAGGTCAGTGACATACTCTACTATACCTTCAACAGCCTGCCCTACAGTAACTGTTTTTTTAAGGAAAAAGTTTTTCTGTCCAAGTCGACTCTGGTAATATACAGTATCTCCTGATTGAAAAGGATCATGCTGATCCCACCATATTTTAGTAAAATGAATGTCCTTCCTCAAGAGTGTGACTTAATTAGACACTTTTTGGCACAGAGCCTTTGCCTTTCTTCCCCTCAGATGTAATCCTATTTATTTTGATTTAATCCTCTTATGTTACATAACTGACAGACGTTTTATGTTAATACTAGTCATAAGTCATCTAAGGTTTTTTTTTTTTTGGTGAAATGATTGAGTTATACTGAAAATACAAGTTTTGTTTTGAATCTGTTTTCAAAACGGATCCATAGCAATTAAGCACACCAGCTGCAACTGTGTGTGTTTAACCCTTTGTGTACGGAATGCATTTTGGTGTTTTAGCTGTTGAAAAATAGCAGATCTACAAGCTCATATCGCGCCAGCGAGTGGCGCGTTATGAGCTTGTAGTTCTGCTATTTTTGAAAAATTGTGAAAAGCATCAGAAACTAGAATCTAATCCTATGTGTGTGTGTGTCTGTGCATGTGTGTATGTGTGTGTGCTTGCGGGTGGGTGTATGTGTGCGTGCCCGTATAGACGGTGATGAACAACCTCAGTCCAGTGTGGAAATCCTTCAAAGTGTCCTTGAACACACTGTGCAGTGGAGATCACGAAAGGGAACTAAAGGTGAGCACCCTCCACTCAGCATCACTGTGAACTCAACCTTTTAGACCGAAGGGGGGTTCCGGGGACCCCTAGAGGGGTCCTCGAGAGAGAGTTCCAGCCCAGGTCTTACAGGTTGAGAATCACTGCTAGAGCCATGCAAATCTGCTCTTATGGCGGCCCCATATGGCTGGCATATCTCTTTTACCCATTTCAACCTGACACTATATATTCTACAAAACGTTTGCCATGAAAAATATACTATTGAAAGATTTGTGCTGCGTTTTTCCCCCAAAAATAGCAGGTGGTCATGCCACAAGCCACTACCATGACCTAGCCTTGTGTGGAATAAATTTAAAAAGTTGTTGATGTCATTAAGTTGCGTTTCACTTTCACCATGTTAATCAGAAGAAATGTTGAAAATGGGTGGAATTCCCCTTTGTTTATGCATGAACTATGTGTACTATATAAACTCTGAATTTCAGCCTTTATTTCAGCCATTCAGTTGCAACCCCATCTGGGGATCCTCCCAAATAATGTACGGCACCGGTTGAGAACCCCTGCTTTACCGTATGTGACAAAGTTTGGGATCCATTGTTTTAGAGACAACGTGTGGTTATTTCCTCTCAGCCATAATGTGCACGTCGTCGTGTCTTCCTCCTCTTCCCTCCAACACCCAGCCTGCGTGTCTTTGCTTAGTTTGCAGTTTAAGTCCTGCTGGTTCCTCCAGCGGCAGGTTGTCAAAGCGTAATAGATAGAACTATTGTGTTATACACTGACACGCTGTGAACACCTGCTGTTTGCTGTCTCCGTGTGCTGGGAGAATCCTAATTATATAGCTAGAGGTGGAATTAAGTAGTCAACCCAGAAGTCTGCTTGAAGTTTTATAATCCTGGTCACGTTTCCTGCATGTGGATCGTGAGTTATACACGAGATGAAACATTGTAGAACACTTTAAACTGCCTTTCACAAGCTGCCCGAGTATTGTTTTATATCTTTAATTTGCTGTTGAATGGACATTTTGATAATTATCCAGATTTGCTATGGACGTTGTGACAAGGCTGGCGCTAGGAAATCAAACATGCCTACAACTTTCTTAACACTTAACCACTTTATAGCTTAATAGTCAGGCTGGTGATACGCTGGGTATGAGTTAATTAATTACCTTTGGAGCATAGTACTGATGTGTTTTCACCTAGATACAGGGGTTGACACTAAGGTCTCGGAGGCACTTGCCCATCGGGCAAGTGCAAGTCAGGTTCTACTTGCCCTCAGCTCATGGTCACTTGCCCCCCAAAAATATATTGTAAATTTTGCAGATGTAACTCTTGAGAGCGTAAAAATGAAACCAAATATTTGGTTTCATTTTTACGCTCTCAAGAGTTAAAATTCATGATCAGGTCTACACAACTAGAGAATGTAGAAGATTAGGTCATTTTGATGTGTATGTTAATTTGCCTGTTTTGTTTCCCAAATCCAGTCTGGAATTGTGGATAGCTAGAAAGCAGTGAAAGACACAGAGGCAGAGTGCAATGACTGCCTTCAAGACAAATTTATCTTGTGTTGTGTTTTAGTGCACTAAGTTGCACACTTGCCCGATCGGGCAACCAGGTAGCAGTCTTTTTTTTACTTGCCCCGGGAAAGCGGGCAAGTGTTAATGTCAAGCCCTGTAGATATGTTTTTTTTTTCTTCAAATAGTCCCTTTACTTCTTCACAAATAAAAAACGTTGCATCAAAGATTTCACATTCTATTGAAGCCCTGTAATCTGCAGTTCCTGCGGTCATGTGATCAGCTTGATTTCGGTTTCAGGTCATCATAACCAGTCATCCTCGTCACAATGTCTGTGATGAAGCTGGCTTTTCCTCATAACATTATAATATCGGAAAAAAGCACTATAAATCATAAAATACGGATAACACGGGTTAAGTGGCCGTGTTATCAAAATGGCTTTTGATCCATCGTGGATCAAAAGCGTGATCGCCTCAACAATTGCTCCAAAGGTAAATATACAATCCTAGCATTCGGGGTAGGTTTTTATATTATGGATTTAAAGCAGCAGAATTCATACCTCATTCAATACTAAAGAGAAAAAAAACATTGAAAAACAAAAACAAACAAAACAAAACTTAACTTCACCTTAACCCAAATGATTAACGCTAAGCTATAAGCCAGATCGCCATATAGCGTACCATAAATTGAAGAAGCTGTGCCATGCTCCATGGTATACTTTTCTGTTTTTAAATAGTGTATGGAGTGCATTGTAAAGTTTCAAGCTTCAAAAAAGTGAATGAATGGGAACAGACCGGACTCATTATATACCAGACCATCGATGCACCCTAAAAAACACACTCATCTAATATTGACTTGACATAAAAAACTGTCCTTCCCAAAGGAAGGGCGGGAATTCACCCGAACGACCGAAAAATGATGAAAGCACTCCAGAGAATGTTTAATGAATGTCTTCATCGCACCGGCATTATGGTTGCATAGCAGTTTCTCGCTAATTTGTGTTTAAAAAAGATGTGTCAAGGTGCAGTATAGTTCAAGGAGTACAAGCCACTAATGAGCTGCCGGATGAGTGCAGACAGAGAAATAACGATTTTTAACACTCATTTGCTGTTCTTTTTTTCGTTTTCTTATAAGCAGCCAATTATACTTTCGACCTTGGTTAGTTTTGGCTCTTTTTTGTTGTTGTTCTTTCTCCCATTCCGGTCGTTATGCCAATTAACTCTTGTATTGTGGCCAACAGTTAGTCCATAGATGGCATAGAGTAATAAAAGGCTAGAGAGTGGACCAGAGCGATGGTATATTCCAGGGGTGCCCACACTTTATTGACTTGAGAGCTACTTTCAAAATGAGCGGCTCAACAAGATCTACACATCAAAAATGTGATTGTTCCATTACTGAAAATCCATTTCAAGGCCCCCTAGAAAGTTTGAGCAGAAATTTGCATTAGACTTTACAATTTACAATGTAAGCACTAAAACATGGTAATACATCAGACATCCTATATACAGTAAGTCACTGCTATCTCAGTCTAATGGTGTAATATCCAAACTACCTAGGAGGGAACTGCAAGTACTATGGGTCGGTATGTAATACAAGTGCTATGGGTTAAGATGGAATCCACACTCTGTTTTCACACCTCTTGAGTGTGGTGGAAGTTAGGTAGTGAGTCTGTGGTTCTGATTGCGGTGGGAAGTGCATTCCATAGTTTTGGAGCCAGAATGGAGAAGAGCTTGGAGCGCATGGAGCCAACTTCCCAGTGTCGGCTGATCGGAGTGCACGGGAGTGCTTGTAGGGTGTTATGAGACCAGTGAGACATGGAGTGGAGTCAAACCTTTGGTTGCTTTGAATGCAAGCGTGACAGGGGAGTGACATGTGAGGATTTTTGGCTGTTGGTCTCAGCAGCAGTAGCAGCCATGGCTGCATGCTCCAACGGCAGCACCAAGCCACCAGACTGGAAATTAAACATGGTCAGTCAGCCGTGAACGCTCTGGCGAAGATTAAATAACAGTGACTCCCTGGTGAGGAGCGCACCAATACGTTTACCGAGATAAAAGTGTAATGGAAGTGTGAGGAAGATCCATTTCCATCCCCCACATGTTTCAGCCATTGTTGTTTTATTATTATTTTTCAGGAACTCGTCTGTCTGGCAACTCTGGTGGGGAAAATAGTGCTCAAAAGTTTTATTGTCCTTAAGTGAAAGTATTGATGCAGGCAGCACTGTACTTACAGTGCCAGATATAGTGATTATGTAGATAATGTCCTATTTCAGTAGCCTGGGTTCCAGCCTGATTCCCTCAGTTTTGCACATCTGAAATGTCACTTTTCAAATCAATCTGGCCAGAGTCTGTTTGACTTGCATTTCCCTGGTGCCACCTGTTACCTAACCACGCTGTTTCTGATTGGATGGTGTTCAAACAAACGTGAACTAGTGTTTTTTTTTTGTTTTTTTTTTAGAAATAGCCCTTTTATGTATTGTAGTGAAGCACTGTGGTGAATTACTGTAGTGAAGTACTGTACTTGGTGACTTAATTCCCACCAGTGGTGATGCTGGACGTTCACAGTGTCAGTATATTTCCAGTGTGTGGGTTCATGTGCGGTTCCTTTCTGATGTCTTGTGTTATTTGCCCAGCGGTAGGCGGTCTCTCTAAACCTTCACCTTTCCTCCCCCCACGGTCCCATAATGTCGACGCGTGCACGTCGCTCGCTCCTGTATAAGAGAGGCAGAGAGACAGAGAGAGAGAGAGAGAGAGAGAGAGAGAGAAGTGACCGAGGCTCGCTCGGCCGCTCCAAACACTTATCCTGTTTTTCTTTTTTTTCCCCTCTTTTCCCTCCTAAACCCCATGAATAAACATGAGCCTCTCGCTCATTAAATATTCAGCAGCATCTTAACTCGGCATGGCTTCTGACAGCGGGCGAAAGGGCTGTCTCTCTCTCTCTCTCTCTCTCTCTCTCTCTCTCTCTCTCTCTCTCTCTCTCTCTCTCTCTCTCTCTCTCTCTCTGCACTGTGCACGCACACAAACACACACATGCACGTGTGCAGGCTGGCAGCTGGCACATGCATGCGCTGCACACACGCCACGCAGGCACAAACCCAGGCACATGCCTTCAGCTCCGGTTCCCAGGGCTCCCGTTTGAAGCATCCTAGTTAGAAATGACAGGGCACAGATTTCAGTGTTCCACATCACCCAGACACATGCTGCAGCCTGCTGAAATGACCAGAGTAAACCACCGCTAGCCCCCCTACACACACCTTTATACCTCCATGTTTTAACCCAATCTCTACTGTACTGTACGCCAAATGGAGGTCCCAGATCGACTGAAATGCTGTCCTTGGAACTAAAATATTGTCTCTGGAAGTACAGTTTTGTCCCTGGAACTAAAATATTGTCCCTGGAACTAAAATATTGTCCCTGGGACGAAAACAGTTTCCCTGGAAGTAAAATATTGTACCTGGAACTAAAATGGTGTCCTGGAAGTAAAATATTGTACCTGGAACTAAAATGGTGTCCCTGGAGCTAAAATATTGTCTCTAGAACTAAAATATTGTCTCTGGAACTAAGGTTTGGTCCCTGGAACTAAAATGTTGTCCCTCAAACTAAAAAAAATTGTCCCTGGAGGAACTAAAGTTTAGTTCCTGGAACTGACATTTTTGTCCCTGTAAAATGTTCACATATTTCAAAAATATGATATTTTTCAATAGCCAAAACACCTAAAGGCGTACCCGTTCAGAAAGGCTTAAAGAAGGAATGTTTTTGCTGTTCCCATGTGTGTGTTCTATCCCCACAGATAACCAAGTTTGAAAAATCTTCCATATCATATCGGAGCATTAAAGCTCCCGTGAACTGAAAAATACGTTTTTCACACTTTTGGACCACACCTGTGGTCATTATATGACCATACATGACAGTGCCTTTCAGGACACAGTTGGAGTTGTTGTTTGAAGCCTTAACACCCGACCAATAGGATACCTGCCTGACCGTTGAGCAACACCATGAATCTGTTGGACCAACGGACGTGTCGGTCGCCAGGTTATTTTGCGCCTACAGCTTTATTGTAAATTGTTTCGTAGTAATAGCACAGCATAAACGTTACAGAGAGTTTGGTCGTTACAGTACACACTACTTTAAAACAGTTGGCATGTTGCACACATGCCCTAAAATAGCTTATTTGCTTCGCCCTTGTAGAAAACAATATATTTTCAACTCCAGTTTGTCACAGTTCAAAGCTGCATAAACAGCACACAAGCACTGTTTTCTTATCTCTCAATATCACTGAAGGGAGAGCAGATATTATGATGATATTATTGTGCTCAGTCAGTATGACACACATTATCACAATATCACACCAAGTCACCAAGGTCTGTCACCTCATAGATACATGAAAAATATGGAAATAAATACAAAACTCGCTCCACACCATCTTTAACTTCTCTTTAACATATTTCCTTCTTTCCTGTTTTTAATTTAGTTTTTACTTTGCCTCTATACCTGCTTCTGATCCCATTTATCTCTCAATCCTCTCTCTATGTCTCTCTTTCTCTCTGCACCCATCAGTTAGTATTCAGTGAATGGAACGGCAGCCCTTTACTTTTTCATTACACTGCCTAACAGAGCTATGAGCTCTCTCTCTCTCTCTCTCTCTCTCTCTCTCTCTCTCTCTCTCTCTCTCTCTCTCTCTTCACTCACCACACACACACACACACACACACACACACACACACACACACACACACACACACACACACACACACACACACACACACACTAATATTGAAATAATATACACATGATTGTGGTCTAATCACACACACACACTCCAGAGGACGTGGACATGCTTATACTTAGATCTACAAGCTTGTACAATTGTATAGTGATAATAATTATTATTATAATGTGGCCTAAATCTTTGAAAATATTCTGGCATATCCTTTTGCAGCGAAAGGTTTTAATTCATATCTCTGGGGATCCTTGATATGAAATATCAAGGACCCCTAGACCCCCTAACCACAGTTTTTAAAAGCCACAACCACTTCTTTAAACAGCTTTGGCCCTGCATCCCTGGGAGCACGGAATTAAGTTGCATATTCTCATCACCGGATTTCACTGTAGCACCACTTACTGTTTCCAGAGGAAAACTTTTTTTTTTGTAGAATGTTGGTTTTAGGTTAAGCGCCGCTCCTCAGGGACGGATGTAACATTTCCCAATGTTACATCCGAAATGGTATGGGTTCGGCTTCATCGCCCGTGGCGCGAAGCCGACAGGACTTTTATTAGGCAATTAAACATCAATAATAACATCAGTTGTTGTTGAAGTTGACACACAGCATCCATAAAGCTAAAGGTCTGACTCAGAGAGTTTTCTGTTTTCAATGATGAAATGCTGTTGGTTTAGTGGTGCCACAACTGAAGTTAGTGAGTAGCTAGTAGTGTTTTATTTTGAAATATCTTGTGTTGTTTTGCATGCCATCGTGTTTGGTGGGGCAGACTGGGCATTTAGCCCATGCCTAGATCCGCCCTGCCGCTCCTCATCTGTAATCAACACCGGTCTGACCGTCTGACTCTCAGCCTTGTTGAAAAGGTCAGGTCTGCGCACCGCACCGAAGATGCACTTCATCCAACACTCCAAAAAAAGCATTCCAGGTGGTTGATTGAGCGTAACAATTAGTGTTGTATTTTCTCAAGATATTGTATCGTCTTGAGATCAGTTACAAGCAGGGTGGATCTAGCCATGGGCATGGAGGGATGGCAACGCCCCCCTAAATGCCCTGACTGCCCCACCAAACATGATGGCATGCAAAACAACCCAAATTTCAAATATATTTAAAGATTAAACTGATGGTCTGAAACACTACTACTGCTACTAACTAACTACAGTCGTGGCACCACTAAACCAACAGCATTTCATCATTGAAAACAGAAAACTCTCTGAGTCTCTATGCATGCTGTGTGTCTGTTGCAACTTCAACAACAACAGATGTTATTATTGATGCTTTACTTGCCTAATAAAAGACCAAAAATGGTATGGGTGCGGCTTCATCGATCGATGAAGACGCCCCCATAGCATTTTCGCCTGCCCCCCAATTGGGAAAGATTTCATCCGCCCCTGGTTACAAGACAAATTTCCGTTTTCTCGGTCTTGTTTTTTCTCACCCTCAATTGTCTTGGTCTTGTCTCGCTCTCGCCACTCAAATGCAAATGTCTCTTTCGCCACCGAGACATGCACTCAAGACTAGACAATGCAAAGGAAATGTTCTATATCCATTGTGTGGACCGCGGAACCAATTCATGAAGACAGCTGTTTTACACAGCTCAGTGCTGGATTATGTGCATATACTGTATCACTAGCAGTCTGCAAACCGACAGTTAGTATTGTACAGTAACAACTAAAGTCTCTGTAATGTGTTATGTTGTACTATTGATACAGAACTACAAAAAATGGCTTTTTGGCCTCGACCTCTCTAGGTCTTGGTCTTGGTCATGTTCTCGACCCCTCTCGGTGCTAGTCTCGTCTTGATCAAGTCTGTGATTGTCTCGGTCTTGTTAGGTCTCGACCCCGCTAGGTCTTGGTATTGTCTTGGTCTTGATTTAGGTGGCCTTCACTACAACACAATGCTCACGCATGCATTGCATGCTTACTACTTTTTTTCTGTTGACCCGTAGTGTATATATCGTATATAATGTATAACATTTACTTCGGTATAATTTTGAAGTTCAACTATAGTGCCTATCCAGTAAAATATGCAGAATATTTGACTCTCAGGGATGATCTCATGGGCTCCCTGCCCAAGCTGCTGTTGGTTCAGTTCTCAGACTAATGAATCCACCAGACCAGTGCTGGAACATGCTTCACCTGTCTGGGCTGTACTCCCAAAACACTTGATCCAGGAAGTGGAACGTCTGTAGAGGACAGGAGTTGCTGCATCATTGGAATACCAACTAATTCCTTCCCCACTCTGGAGGCGAGGGGAGAGGAGGCCAATGTGGTCCTTGAGAGGGTTCCAGCTGGTCCCCCACTGTGCACTGACTCATTAAGTTGGCTGACCAGTGGCACCACCACCAGCACCACCGAGCCGTGGTTGCCAGAGCAGAGCGAGGAGCGTGACTCTGTGTATGGATTATGGATGTTACGTTAGCGATAGACCTGCGCAGTGACGTCACCTCCCCTGTTCCAGAACTGGATTCCCCATTCATTTTCCCATTCATAGACTTTAATAATATAATGTATATAAATAAAATAATGTATATAAAAACGATTACGCCGCGGACAAAGCCAACGCGGGTCGTGACAAATCATGATGACACACACGATCTTTTGGGACAATCAAATAATTTCTAAGATGGAAAAACGAAACTCATGTCAATCACATCTCAGGGCAGTAGAAACCTCATCTACCGTTGACAACACCCACGATTTTAATAGTTTTAATAGAGGCGGATGGGGTTGGGGTACCGCATGCACTTTTTACTCAATTAGAAGCAAATGTTCGATCAGAAATTCCTGACGATGGTCGAACCCCAAAATCACCTAAATGATGGAAAGTTGGTTTAACCAGATGTAACTCTTTGAGAGCGTAAAAATGAAACCATGAAATAGCTCTTATTCTGCGCCACCCTCCAACTCCAGTTAGTCCCTATTGAGGCTGCATGGTGACTAGGGATGTCCCGATGCCACTTTTTAATTTCCGATCCAGATACCACAATTTTTGTGTTAGCCGATACCGATACCAAATACTGATACCAGAGAAGATGTATATACAGTATATAATAACATACAAAAGAAAATATACAACATTTTATTTAACTGCCATGGTGTCAACCCCTTACCCTGTGTCTGATTACTGGTTAGACAGGCACATTTGCCAATATATGACCCGATAATGACAAATAAGGGCCAATAGTGATACTTTTCCGATACCCATACAGTAGTTACCGATACCGATATGATAAAAAAGGGACCAAAAGAGGCGATCCGGTATCGGAGCATCACTAATGATGAGTTTCTGACAGCTCAGTATAGGAGCTCTGCTACTACATGGCTCTGGTACATGTGTGATATGGTGATACATGATGTGTGTCACAAATGTGTGCTGCGCAAATCCAAGCCATCAATCAATCTTGTGTCATGCACCCTGCGAAAGAAACGAACTATCGCACCTCTGCGTGCACGCACACACACACACACACACACACACACACACACACACACACACACACACACACACACACACACACACACACACACACACACACACACACACATACACACACAACACACACACACACACACACACACACACACACACACACACACACACACACACACACAGGTCTCTACAGCTGAATTCCTCTTCAAATTAATTTTTCACTGCTCTATCGCCCCCCCACCAACAGTTACTCATCAATCATTCAACATGGCATTTCCCCTCTGTGCGTGCGTGTGTGTGTGTGTGTGTGTGTGTGTGTGTGTGTGTGTGTGTGTGTGTGTGTGTGTTGCAGTGCACAGTATGGGACTGGGACTCTAATGGAAAGCACGACTTCATCGGAGAGTTTCAGACCACCTTTAAAGAGATGAGGACGGAACTGGAGGGCAGACAGGTAACGCACGCACGCACGCACGCACACACACACACACACACACACACACACACACACACACACACACACACACACACACACACACACACACACACACACACACCGGATCTAGAGTGGGGCAGGTGGGCAAACGTGCATCCCGCCCACCCAATGAAAGGTAATATCGGTGGTTTTCAGCCAGTGGTCCTTGAGAGGGCTCCAGGTGGTCCCCAGCTAAATGGTGGAAATTTGGTTAACCAGATGTAACTCTTTGAGAGCGTAAACTCTCAAGAGTTAAAATATTCACCATCTGAATTAGCCCAAGTCAAGTCTACACAACTAGAGAATGTAGAAGATTTATGGTCATTTTGAGTTCGGTGTTTTTTCTGTTTTGTTTCCCAAATCCAGCCTGGAATTGTGGACAAAAGCAAAAATGTCCTCAAATGGTGGTCCTCCGTGGCTCAAATGCCAAATAAATAGTGGGCCCTGGTGTCAAAAAGATTGAAAACCACTGCTTCATATGAAAAACCTTGGAATTGCCCACCCTGCCATTCTTCCAGCCCACCCTAGTAGGGCTGGCTAAATCCGGCCCTGACGCACAACACACACACACACACACACACACACACACACACACACACACACACACACACACACACACACACACACACACACACACACACACACACACACACACACACACACACACTTACTTATCCAACCAATGTTGTTTTGGCTGGGTTAAAGGTTGGATGAATGAATCATGGCGACGTTATTATTCTTCTCATACCAGAAGAATTGCGAGCACAAAAGCCTTCCGGTCTGTACATGAAACGATAACGTATAAACTCTCCCCGGTGAATAGCTCATATAAAAAAGCAAATCATGTACGCTGTGATACCCAGCACTCGACTGTCATTCACTCCCCACTCTCATTTTATTGAGATCAGAGCCATATAATAGGAAGATAATATGATCCTCTGGAGGCTGTCCTCAGACCAGCCCTCCATCATCGCCTCCCGCTCCTCCACAACATCTGGCTGTAGCTCGCCGCTGCCTTTTTTCTTTTTTAATTAAGTTCATCCCCACGATTTTGTAACCCATTTTTATCATCTAGTGCCAATTTCTATAATGTGATCATGGGCTCCAAACACCCTCCACCAGCCTGGGGAGGCAGCGGACTGGCCTCATGCTTCCTTCAGTGCATGAAGAGTCCAAGCTGCCTTCTTTTCACCTGACAGGGGGGAGTTTCCCTGGTTGAATGTAGCGTTGTGGAAGGATCGCGTTATTCCAACCAGTTCCTGTCCCCTCCATCAGTCGCCTGGCTGGCCAGGGGGAGGCAGTGTAGAGCCCAGTATTACTGCATGTTTTTGTGAGGGTATCTACCCTAGGGGGGGTAAAGTCCACACTGGCCCTTTCACCAATCCCGCTACTTTTTACAGGTGTGTTGGATATGAATATGATCTCAGTACAGCATAAAGTCCCGCACATTGTTTCTTGCTGTTGCAACTCACTTTCTATTCACAGACAATGTCTATTCTGTCTTTGAATACAAAGTAAGTTGCAACAGCAAGAAACAGTGTGTGGGAGTTCATGCTGTATATTCTGCTGCTGAAAGTAAAAAAGGGCCACTTTTATTTTATGGCCAAGGAGTGTTTTTGTGCAAAACAAATGCATTCAATGGATTCAAAATCGTGAAAAAAATAGTTTGACCCGACACATGCTGCTCGTGGCAGAATGAAATGATCACTAGAAAGACTGAGAGGTCATTTTGACCGTTTTTTGGATATTTTTGATATATTTTGTTTATCTTTGCCCATGAAGCAAATGCTAATTCTGGCCACTTTTTTCAGTCTTTCTAGTGATATACACTAGGTTGTTAATGGCACCCCCAACTCTGCAGCTGTCACAGAAGTGCAATAAACAAATAACCGAACCTGTCCCCTGGCCTCTGAGGGGTGGAAGGGACCAAAAGTTCTGTTCAATCCATCATTGAACAGAACTTTTGGTCTTGGGATTCATAAGTGAAAACAATCTATTTTAAAAAATAAGAGGGAGCTAAAACTGGGTTTACATGCTGTCCTTTTTTCTGTGCCGGTGAGGAGGCGAGCAGCTGCATTCTGATGCCTGGTTAATACCGGAGTGAGGGAGAGAGTTAAGATAGTCCAGCCTGGATGATTAACAAACACATTGAGACGTGTTACTAAACACCTTTACAAACACAGTGGTGAGGAAATATATTGGCGAGGAATTTACTCCCAGGTTGGGCATAGAAATCATCAGAACGATAACAGTTGAAACTGCAATAGAGATGCGCAGTGACGTCACAGCCCCTGTTCCACTAGTGGATTCCTCATTCATTTTTCTCATAGACTTTTCGAAAATGGTTAATAAAAACACGATTGCGCCGCGGCCAAAGCCAACTCGGGTCGTGACAAATCATGACAACAAACACAATATCGTCATATAATATATAATTAGGAAGAATTAGAAAACGGCATGATACAAGACTTTTTGTTTCGTTTTTCATCTTAGAAATTATTTTATTGTCCCAAAAGTTTGTGTGTGTCATCATGATTCGTCACGACTCGAGTTGGCTTTGTCCGCGTTGTAATCGTCTTGATATAAATTATTTTCGAAAAGTCTATGAGAAAAATGAATGGGGAAACCACTTCTGGAACAGGGGCGGTGACGTCACTGCGCATATACACAGTATAGCAGTTCTAGTGGATGAATGGAACTTTCCATGGTCCTGAACTCACCTGAACTGCCCGTGGTCCTGAACTGTCTGTGGCCTGAACTCCCCTGAACTCTCCTGAACTGTGGTCCTGAACTCCCCTGAACTCTCCGTGGTCCTGAACTCCCCTGAACTATCCGTGGTCCTGAACTCCCCTGAACTGTCCGTGGTGCTGAACTCCCCTGAACTCTCCGTGGTCCTGAACTCTCCTGATCTGTTCTGAACTGTTAGTGGTGCTGTACTATCCTGCAGCTTGGTGAGCTGGCATTCTTGATGTCAGAATGAATAATGACTCTCCCCACTCTCCCTGTGTGTGTGTGTGTGTTTGTGTGTGTGTGTGTGTGTGTTTTCTACAGATGCAATGGGAGTGTATAAATCCTAAATACCAGGTGAAGAAGAAGAACTACAGAAACTCTGGCACTGTCATCCTCAACCACTGTAAGGTGAGGAGACAAATGTTTGTCTTTGTTGACTAAAAGCAGTGGTTTTCAAGCATTTTCATACTACTACGTATTCAGAATTTGATCCACGGATCACCATTTGACGACATTCTAGTCGTCAAATCCAAAACTAAAGTTTTGTTTTGCTTTTGTCCACAATTCCAGGCTGTTGTGAGCTCGCAGATTGGCCATTTTCAGCATTCAACCATATGCATTTCAGTCGACTAAATCAACTGTCAACTTTAGTTGACCAAAAGTATACTAAAGTTAAAACGTTTATTTCAGTTATTTGTCATTTCTGCTCTGTGGCATTTTTCATTACGAAACCTAAATGGCAAACAGAAATGTTCTATTCATAACTTTCCAATTCCCAATTTGCAGAGAAAACACAATTACATTGTAAATTGCACTTATTTTTGCATGACAAATAACTGTCAAGCTTAAATGTGTAATCGTCACAGCCCTACAGTCACGATAGCCGATCTACAAGCTCGCAACGCACCACAGTGCGACGCCTTGTGAGCCTGTAGATCTTCAATATTAAGAATTCCGTGTGCAGTGTGTGCAATGTATCTACATTAGGAATAATTGGCGACAGCCTCCAAAACGAGATGATGCATCTCAGGGGGCAAACATATCCTCTAAAGACGTTTAACCCATTTTTTCCTGACTAGATTCTAGTTTCTGGCCCTAGATTCTAGGTTGTGGTGCTAGTTTCTACGTTGTAGTTTGTGGCACTAGATTCTAGTTTGTGGCGCTAGATTCTAGTTTGTGGCGCTAGATTCTAGTTTGTGGCGCTAGATTCTAGTTTGTGGCGCTAGATTCTAGTTTGTGGCGCTAGATTCTAGTTTGTGGCAGTAGAATCTAGTGTTTGTGGCACATCACTAGATTCTAGTTTGTGGCACATCGCTAGGTTCTAGTTTTCCGACACTAGTGTCTAGTTTCTGAGAGTATTTCTATTTCTATATTTATTTTTTGAAAAATCTTGTTCCTGTGTCAGTGATGCTCAACATATTTCATGCCAAGGACCACGAGAATTATCTATATTTGGCTGCCGATCCCCATCTGAAAACATATTGTTGTAGGTATCCCCCAAAGGGAAAGATTTGAATGCTCCTGAAATGTATTCAAACGTGTGCCACATTTTCATGATTTTTCAAAAATATCAGACCTACATTGTAGAACTGATATTTTTCCAATAGCTAAAGCATAGTAATAAATATAAAGCTCAGAACACCAAAACGTGTGCAGTACAGAAAGGGTTAAAAATAAATAAGAGTGAGAAATTATGCCTGGCTGGTTTAATTGTCTGATTAAGCCTCAGCCAATGTGAGGCTTTCGTTTGATTGCCAATGCATATATTAGTCTGGTGGGGTCTTGTCAGTTTGGAGTGGAGCAGTGTTTGGATCATGTTGTATAAAAAAAGTTTTTTTCCCGCTGTTTTATTTTATCCAGAGTGGTTTTCAACCAGTGGTCCCGGGACCACCAGTGGTCCTTGAGAGGGTTCCAGGTCGTCCCCAGGCTAAATGATGGAAAGTTGGTTAACCAGATGTAACTCTTTGAGAGTGTAAACATGAAACCAAATGGACCCTTGCGGGTTCATTTGGTTTCATGTTTACGCTCTCAAGAGTTAAAATATTCATCATCTGAAAATGTAGGTGATAAATGTTCATTTCAATCTGTGTGTTTGACTGTTTTGTTTCCCCAAATCCAGCCTGGAATTGTGGACAAAAGCAAACAAAGAAATCTTGGTTTTGGGGTCTGTGTGGCTAAAATGTTATCAAATGGTGGTCCATGGCTCAAATGCTGAATAAATAGTGGGTTGAAAACCACTGATGTAAAGCACATTTTACTGCAACACTAGAAGCCTGCAAAAAATGTATTGAAGGAAAAGAACATTACCACTGCAACCTTGTTTAACCTCCCCTCCATCCCCTCCCTCCCTCCTCGTCCACCATAACAATAACATGCTCTAAAGTTTTCTTTCTTTTCTGCTGACAGATCATTAAAATGTATTCCTTCCTGGATTACATCATGGGAGGCTGTCAAATCCAGTTCACTGTGAGTATAAACTATACCAGTGTCCTTTCACAGTGAGAGAAGGTTGTGCTTTGAAAAGCTTAAAAAATGGCAATACAGTTTGAAGAATGGTGTCCAAGGTTTAGGTCCTCCTATAAATTAGTCTGTTTCAGTGTTTGGTTATTTTTTGGATCAGGTTTTTTACCAGGCTTGTTTCCATATGATAATGGCATTTTGTTTACTTCATGTTATACAGAAGCTTTCCCACATGCATTTCTTTTTAGTGTAAAGTGTTTCAGTGCAAAGGGGATTTAGCTTAACAGCCCACTAAATCACTCTGAACCGCTGGCAAAGGCTGTAGGTGAATGTTTGGGCGCAGCCCACCCGTAACTACGGCACAAGGTCCGGAGCCTATCTCCTGTTTCTGTAGCATGAGGCAGCCTGGTGTACAAGTACACCATCTGGACATAACACTAGTATGTTGCAATCCAACCCATTGATGCTGAGGCATTGGGTTCCATTGCTTTACCCTGTTAGAGGTACCTGCTATAGTACCAGTGGTTGGGCTTCACCTGTAACAGCATGACACCCTTGTACACCCATCAATGTCTGGAGAGATATTCACCATGGTGACCTGATCCCACCTTGTGCTCAGCCCAGCACATCAATGTCTGGACGCATCCAAACAAACAGACACGATGCTATATAATTTAACCTCTCTTTCCCCCTGGGGATGAAGTTGTCGTGCTTGGCAGCATCTGTAACTGTTGACTGTCGAGGCTTTTCTTCTTCTTGTTGGCAGCAGCATTGAGGGTAAACAAACGAAATAGAAACCTGTGACAGGTTAGAAGAAGGAAAGAAATCGTTGCTATCGAGTAGAGGAGGAGTGTGCTGAGAGTATTTTGTGAGACGGGGGCCAGGCCGACAGCAGCCTCTAGCTGGGATGAAGCAACCATGAAACAAAAACGGCTATGAATGATTGATCGACTGACATGCTGAGAGAAACTTTAAGCCAACCTCAACTTTTATCCCACTTCATGCCTGTCTGTCTCACAGAGACAAGTGCTTGGGTGGGTCAGTTGGTTGCTTTGATGCTATCATAATAACGCTTTCATTGCAGGGGCTGATGTAACATTTCCCAATTGGGGGGGGGGGGGGGGGGGGGGGGGGGGGGGGGGGGGATGGTATTTCGGTTACAGGACTTATATTAGTCAAGTAAAGCATCAATAATAACATCAGTTGAGTCAGACCTTGGTTGGTTTAGTGGTGCCACAGTAGTAGTAGTAGTGTTTCAAATCATTTCGTTTCAAAATATAAGCACTTTATTTGAAATATCTTGGGTTGTTGTTTGGGATGTTTGGTGGGGCAGACTGGGCATTTAGGGGGGCATTGCCCCCCCATGCCCATGCCTATATCCGCCCCTGGTCCATTGAAAAAAATATGATGAGGTTGTTCCTCTGACGCCATGCAGATCAAAGGCAGCTTTAGATGACATTGACTTATCAAAGTCAAAGGCGGACGATTCACACACACACAAACTACAGTGCATCTCTTCATTATCTTAGATAGCCTGTAAATCTGTTCTATTTTCATATCATGCAACAGCAAGTTAATGAGGCATGTTTTGGCAGAGTAAAGGCCTGTCCATACTCTGTCCAACTTCCGAACTTTTCGGAAAGTTGCGCCGCAAAGTTGAAAAGTGACGGAATGATCCGAAATGTCTGAAGTGCATTTCCGAAATTTTGTTCTGAAAGCTGCAGCGGCGGATGTTGTGACTCTCCGAACTCCACTTCGGAAAGATATACAGTACATACCACTACTGTATGTTGTTACGGACCATGGGTCCTTCATGTTATTTATTTATTATTATGAGTGGGTATGGTAATGATATAAACTGGGGATTATATTGATATGATTATATTCATTGTAGTATGGAAAAGTGGATATATTGTGTTCTGAGTTGTTTGTCTGTTTGTGACTGCCTGAGTATGATTGGCTGGAGAGTGAGTGAGTGATTGATGTCTGACTGTCAGGTCCTGCCCCTAATCCATGATTGGTCCTGTCAGATCCAGGTGTGGGTTACCTGTGAGCTATATAAGCTCAGCGTGTGTTTGGTTCTGGAGGAGGAAAGACAGCTTTGGACTAAAAGCTGTCTTCTTCCATTTCTTGTTGGGGACCCCCTGGAAAGACAGCTTTGGACTAAAAGCTGTCTTCTTCCATTTCTTGTTTGGGACCCCCTGTCCTAGTAGGGGGTACGTAACATATGTATATTGTATAGTCGTGTCGTCAGTTCTGCGAAACAGCGCAGTTTACCGTTTGAAGAGAGGTTAGCAGAGCAGCTTGGTTCTTGGACTCTGCAGGCGAGTCGCCAGATTGCTGGCGTTTATATCGTTTATATATTCCTCATTGGCCAGCCCTATGAGGATGTTGTTCCCAAACCTTTCCATGTCATGGACCCCCAAAATGACACTCAATAGCCCGCGGACCCCCCATTATGTCGGCAGCTCTAGCAGTGTTTAACCAATCTATCGAGACAGTCTTGCGGGTGAAGTGTGAGCGTGATCTGTGTTCGTAAAGTTTTTTTTTTTTTTTTTTTTTGGAAAGTAAAAAAAAACAAAAGTGTGAACTTTCCGTCAAAAAGTTTGGACGTCACAGAGAGTATGAACAGGGCTTAACATGTTACTTATTACACATTTTGACAGAGCAATATCTTTATTTTACATTTGCTGGAAAAGGTATTAATATTACAGTAATATTTAATTGGTTCAACACTGCATATAAGAGTGCACTGTGAAAGCAAACCGCAGCAGATTAAATATGCAAGAATCATAACTTCTCCACCCATTCGCATTGAGTCTACCAAAGTATTAGTTGAGAAGGCGAACTAAGTTGTGCTCACTTTTCCGTAGCGAGATACAACATCTGGGATACGTTCGGCTGGGCAGCTACACTGAGCCAGAGAAAATAAGTAATTAAGATGCTGTAGGTTTGCTATACCGCGGATTAGCAAATGTAATATCTGTGACGGGTGTAATCCAGCCAAAACCACTCCTCTTAATTAGGAGTCGTGATCGTTGAAATCAAACCACACAACCTGAAGATTATCGGACTTGGCGATTCTGTTCTAGAACACTTTAATATTCCATTTAAAATATTTCTCATGAAAATATACTGTAGAAGTACCGCAAAACATGGCAACTCGAGGTATTCTTTAATATTTCACCATGAATTTTCACCAAAAAAATAAATAAAAAAAATAGGGGGATTGGTGAAACATGTGCATATTATTTCTTTAAAAAGTAAAAAAAATGGGAACTTCTTTGTCAAACATTCATAAGATCTGTATAATTGATACAGTGAAGGAAAAAAAAACTCAAACCACGGACACGCTGTCAAGCTAGGGTGTACTGCTCTATTGATACTGTAGTTACAGTGAAGACAGACAGGAAAGAGAGACAGAGAGAAGGGGAGAGACATGCAGCATGTCATGAACGGGACTCGAACATGCAACACGCTGCCAGGCCAGAGCCCATACACAGCATTGCTCCCAGACCGCCAGGCCAGCAGGCGCCCCAAAAGCAAACATGCTTAACTCAAATTTTAATTTCTTGGGGATTCCTTGAAGGAGAATATTTTCAGATGGCGTCCATGGGCAAATATAATACATATCATGCGGCACGGGCGATGAAGTCGCACCCATACCATTTTCGGTTACAGGACTTTTATTAGTCAAGTAAAGCATCAATAATAACATCAGTTGTTGTTGAAGTTGCAACAGACATGCAGCATACATAAAGCTAAAGGTCTGACTCAGAGAGTTTTCTGTTTTCAATGATGAAATGCTGTTGGTTTAGTGGTACAGCAATTGTAGTTAATTAGCAGCAGTAGTAGTGTTTCAAATAATTTTAATTATAAGCACGTTAACTTGAAATATGTTTGGTGGGGGAATCATGTTTGGTGGGCCAGTCAGGGCGTTTAGGGGACAATGCCCCCCCTCCAGGCCCATGCCTAGATCCGCCCCTGAGCTGTCCCTGTTAATCCAGCTGTTCCATGAGATCAATAGGTCAGTAGGTTAAATGCTGCGTGAGACAAATGTCAGGCTGTTATTAGCATCCTAGTAGAGAGGAGGATGTAGCTTTAGGCTACGTTTACACGGAGACTATGTGAACAGAAGACGCAAAAGTGGCGTCGCGTCTTCACTTATTATTTCGCGTCTAGACGAGCGTTTTCATGAGGAAATCTGTGTGCATACGGTGACGCAAAAGTGTGTAGAAATCCATTGGGCGCGCTGCCCTGTGCCCCCGCCGGGCGCACTTTCTCCGCGGCGGTGCTTCGCGACCGGCTTTGGGTCGGCCTGGAAGGGTCCGGCCTAGGGTTTAATACCGGGAAATCCTCCGGGACCCGTCTTCCCGGAGGTTATCATTTCTTTGTCATTTTTTCCACACAAATCGTGTTTTTCCAATATCTGTGAGTGGTAAAATCAAATCTATAACCCTCGCATAAGTTCCAAACATCACTGATAGACTATGCAGCGAGGGGGCTATGAACAGGAGCACAATATTGGCGACACGTGGTCTAAATGCGAGCAGTCAGGACTAGTATATGGACCGCACGAATGCCGCATCCTCCTTCATTCATTGAATCAGATGCAGACCAGCTTATAGCATACACTAGCAAAAATATGAACGTCTGCAGAGGACTTCCCTATACTGCATGGACTTATTTTCCTAAGCGTCTGCGTTGCCTAGACAACGTGAGCAGAACAGCCAGTTTTGCGTCTTGGCCTGTTTAGACGGAGACGCTGCGCTGGAGCGTATACAACTTTTCCACTTTCAAGGGTGGTTTGAGATTTTTGCGTCTTCAAGCCCAAAAAACACCGTCACCATATAAACGAAAGGCACTTCTGATAAAATATTCTATCGTCTTTACTCGCAAGCGTCTCCGTGTAAACGTGGCCTTAGATTCATGAGGGGTAGTTAGTTAGTTAGTTAGTTGTCTTGTCTTTGTGTGTGTGGGAGAAGTGGTTTCAGAGCGATGGTTTGGTTTTCAACCTTTTTCAGACCAGGACCCACTATTTACTCTCCATTTTAGCGGACCACCATTTGATGTTGAGTTTAGTCTCTCGGAGACTAAACAAAATAAACGTAATAGACGCTTCACAGGTCCTCAACTGGCAGCTTCATTAAAGGAAAATTCCACACCAAAAGTTTTTTTTTAATCTTTATTTGCAGTTATTAAAAAAAAAAGTGGTTCAGGTGTTATTTTCTGAAAACACTTTATGGCTGTTTCCCCTATCCCAAAATATGATAGACTTTTCGGATGACGTCAACTTTCTGAAAAGTTGGAAAAGTTGAGAGAGCATGATGAACAGGCCTTAAGATTAATTAATATGGGCAAAAGCACACATAATTTGATGGAGGAAGATTGTAAAAAAGTGCTATGGAGGGACAAATTAAAGCTTGAGGTGTTTGGCTCACACAGAAGAACATTTTGTGAGATACAGAACAAACGAAAAGATGGTCTGGGGTTGAGGGATTTGTTCAGGTGTAGAACGGCAAGAGGGTTTAATAATGGATTGCATTTTTATAGAGCTTTTCCAGGTGCTCAAAGCACTTTACAATGGTCCATTCATTCATACATTGGGAAGTTCCAAGTTTCCAAGCAAAATGGTATTACCGCATCAATTACAAAATCGTCCTCCACACTTTCAAGGCCATCCACCCCCCCCCCCCCCCCCCATATCTCTGTGCTCTGATTCAGTAGCGTTTCTTATCAATTTGGAGCCCTAGGCAACATATTCCCTGGGGCCCCCTTGCCAAATGGACCCTCAGATTATATAACATATTATGGAAGATATTATGTGTGTTTTAAATGTTCGATTCTAGTTATAGAAGTATAATGTATTTATCCATATTAGTCTTATTAGCCTGGGATCATTTTAAAGCATGTCTGGTATGCCAGATATCGTGGGTTGTTTTGCATGCCATCATGTTTGATGGCATGCCCCCCGCCGCCCCCCTGCCTATGCCTAGATCCTCCCCTTAACTGACTGAAAGCACACCTCCAAATACTACACAGCTGGTATGGTATCTTTTAATGGAGTGTCCAGTGAACCCCGTTGAGCTGTTAGGGGAACAGCAGCAGCATGACCATATGGTACACCGTTAAAAAACAGCTAGAATGCCAAAGGTCTGCAACGCTGTAATTACCGCAAATGGACCATTCTCTGTTAAAAGTAGGGCTGGGACTTTAACGGATTAATTGAGTTTAATTAATTACAGAAAAAATAACACAATTAAAGGAATTAACTGGTTTTAATCGCACATAGATTTTGCACAACAGAACCTTTTTTCACTGGACTAATTTCAGGGGTACGGGTCATAGCAGTGAACAATGGGAGAAGAATCCCATTGGTATGAAATTACTAACGCCATCTCTAACCCTCACCCTCAAAATTTCTGAGATGATAGAATGATGATGGGTGATGATGGTCATGGAAGGAGAACCTTCTGAAAGTGTTAATTGACACAAAAAATGCCTCTCGGGTCCAATATTAGTATGTGATTCATTGAGATTAATTAATTACAAAGCTTCAAATTAATTAGACAAAAAAAAAATTAATAGAGTCCCACCCCTATTTAAAAGCTAAATTTTAAGGGGAAAAGAAAACATTATTTCACATTATTTACACATTTACACATTTCACATTATTTATTACAAATCATTACAGTATTTCCGAGAACCACACAGCTAGCTCTGGAGGTGTTATGGATCCGATTGAATGAGGACAACCTGTGAGACAGTATGCATACTGTATGCGGCTCCCTGCCTGTCACCTCCTATAGCGCGGCCACTCTCTCACCACTTAATGCGCATTGTGTCCTGTCTAGATTTCTAGTTTCTGAATAACATAATATTCAAAGATTTGCACCACGTTTTCACGAATTTTCAAGCTCATAGCGCGCCACTCGGTGGCGCGCTATGAGCTTGTAGATCTGCTATTTTTCAATAGTTAAAACATAATGCTTAGAACACCAAAACGCGTTGAGTACACAAAGGGTTAATGAGCTTTCTGCATGTACAGTGTAGGTGCTCCATTTTACACGGCACAAACAAAGCCTTGTTCAGCCAGACACGTATTCTTCTTCTTCTTCTTGTCGAGATGAAAACCATTTTGCGGTGAGATTGGATTGTGGCTCTTGCTCCCTTGATGACTGCAGAATAATTTCGCGCAAGTACAGTACATGTCACAGACTTAACTCTCAAAATGACAAACCTCAGTTCAGTCCACATAACTCCCGAATAGATTGGGCAAATATTCATTATAAAATGCAAGTTATGGATATAATATTTTATCCTTGGCATTCGTTCTTGGCATTTCTCCCTGCTCGGCACAATTAGACAACCATCCTTAAACAATCAATCACGGTGGCACAGTGGTAGTGCCTTCGCCTCACAGCTAGAAGGTCCTGGGTTCGATTTCCGTTAGGGGCTGTGGGTACGGGCGTCCCCCTGCCTCCCCCTGGCCAGCCGGGGTGCCTGATGGAGAGGACAGGAACTGGTTGGAATAACATGTTCTTTCCAATCACGCTACATCCACCCATAGGGAAACTCCCCCCTGTCAGGTGAAAAAAAGGCACCTTGGACTCCTCATGCATTGAAGGAAGCATGAGGCCAGTCCGCTGCCTCCTCAGGTTGGCTGAGGGTGTGTAGAGCTAATTGGCACTGGGTGGAAAAAAATGCGTTACAAAAACGTGGGGATAAAAAATTAGAATACTTCTGAGCGTGATTCATAACAAGCTACCATAACAAGCCCCAGTGACAGCAGATTGCTGGGTGAGCGCTGGCGCTTTGGAATGGTATACTGTAGTAATATATATTGGCATATATTGGTATGGTAGAATTTTACAGTAAAGTATGTTTTTTTTTCAAGCGATTATTTGATGGATCAAAAGTGTTGTGCGTTTGCTCCATTACAATCCCAGCAGTCTGGGTAGGTCTACATCAGGGGTTTTCAACAGGTGGTCCGGGGACCACCAGTGTTCCTTGAGAGGGTTCCAGGTGGTCCCCAGGCTAAATGATGGAAAGTTGGTTAACCAGATGTAACTCTTGAGAATGTAAAAATGAAACCAAATGGACCCTTGCGGGTCCATTTGGTTTCATTTTTACACTCTCAAGAGTTAAAATATTCATCATCTGAATTAGCACCACTTAAACAAGAAGTCTACACTGTTTTGTTTGCAAAATCCAGCCTGGAATTGTGGACAAAACCAAAATAATTCTTTAGTTTTAGGTCTTTGGGGTGAAAATGTAATCGAATGGTGGTCCGTGGCTCAATAAATGCCGAATAAATGGTGGTCACTCCCTGGTCTACATTGTTAGATTTAAAGCAGTAGAAGTGTTGCTACAATATAAATGATTCAATCTGTATGGTGCCGTGTATTAACACAATATAAGTTATACAATATGTACAGTATGACGTAGTAGCCTATATCTATTTTGTCTCTCTGCTATTGAGCGGATCCTCGACATTCCATTTTCTCCACTCCAAGAGATGGGTCAAACGGGGAGAACAATGTCTCATATACTGTACAGCAATAACACTTCAACCTTTAACTTTAATCCCCTGAGTAAGCAGCCTCTATTAGCTCAACGGTATCAGCAATTGCAGAGGAGATCTACTGTAGTTCCAAAACCAAGGGGTAGAAGAGGAAAGTTAATGCAGCTTAAACCAGGCAAAAATGAATTAAAGAACAGAACTCTTATACACAGAGCCGACAATCCTGAGTGAGGAAAAAGAGGCTGCGCTCCAGCAGTAATGGTTTTCAGTGGAGTGCTACACCAAAACACTACAGTATTATTCATCAAAAGCTGGCTATGAGGACTGCTGTGGTGAAGGCTCATATAGCCCAAAAGTGTTGTTTTTTTGGTGTGTGTGCGATTATGGATTAATGTGTGATAATATGAGTACTTTCTATGTCCTCCGTTTTATTACAAATTTATTTTAGACAATTTACAATTTAGCCATGTAGCAGAAACTCTTAATCCAGAGCAACTACAATTACAATTTAGGCATTTAGCAGGCGTTCTTAGTCCAGAGAGATAAAGCATGAACAAAAATATAAAAAAAACATTGCAATACATCATGCACATACAGATGCACTACATATAAGCATTACAATAAAACATAGTTAATTGACACACTTCAGCTCAGATTGAACATATATGTATACCATTTATTGCAAAGCTTTTGCGTTAGTGTGGCAGTGTGACTTTGCTCTTATGATATCAGATCTACTATATGAACCGAGACTCACAGCAGGTCTGATATCACATTTGATATCTCAGATTTCTGTGCACCGAGACAACAACCCCCATGAGCAGAGCCAGGTTACAATAAGAGTTGTGCCACGAGCAACAATACAAGACAGTTACACATGAAGATCAAATCCAGCAAGATCACATCTCCAATATAACCCAAGATGCTGAAGCTGAGAACTACAGGGAGTAGCTGGGGAGGAGGTGGGCGAATTTCACACAGCAGCTGGAAAGTGAATGACAGCTCAGTATGTAGGATACATAACTGGGGCTGCTTAGGAAGAGTCTTTGAGCCTTTGTGGGAGGTCGAGGCTAGGGCCAGGTGCTATGGGCTGAGATAGAGTCTGAAGAGGTGCATTTTCACATTGTGTCGGAAGATTTGGAGCGAATCTGTAAGTGCTGGGAATTCCATAGTTTTGGGCGGCCAGAAGAGAGGAGAGTTTGGGGCGTTTCCAGTTTACTCTGTATAGGGTATGATCAGAATTGCGAGATATGGTGGTGCTATACCTTTGGGCTGCTTTGGATGTACAGTGGAGAGGGGGTAAATGTGAAAATTTTGGTTGGTTAAAGACCAAGCAAGCTGTGGCATTTTGCATCAGGGGCTTAAGTGCACATGCTCGTAGCAGTGGCGTTTCTAAGCTATTTGGTGCCCCAGGCAAGATTTTCCCTGGAGCCCCCCCTACCAAATGTACCCTTATAAATGGACCCTTATAAATGGACCCTTACGCGTCCATTTGGTAAAGGGGGGGATCCAGGGAAAATCTCTTGACGTCATACCTATGATAGGCACAGTAAAATGGCGTTCCCCAAAGGGATAGAATTCTGAACTATTTTTAAACGTGTTTTATATGTTCAATTCTAGTTATAGCAGACAAGTATACTGTATTTATCCATATGAGGCTTTTTAGCCTGGGATCCTTTTAAAGCATGTCTGGTGGTCGCCCGGATGCCCCCCATCCCCTCATGGCACCACCCCCAGGCAACTACCTAGTCTGCCTAATGGCAAAAAACACCCCTGGCTCTTAGACCAGTTAGATGTACAGTACTGCAGATACTGTACCTTGTGGGTATTTTTTCCAGTTCCTGTGAACGTAGTACTACCAGAAGGAGGCTGGGGTGGGTGGAGGGAGTGTGATGATCACTGACAAGCTGCTGTTGTTCTGTAGCAGCAGCAGTGAGAGATGCTTGAGCATCAGGGAGGATGTAACATTTCCCAATTGGGGGGGAAGGAGAAAATGGTATGGGTGCGGCTTCATCGCCCGTGTCGCTTCGCGCCACGGGCAATGAAGTCGCACCCATACCATTTTCAGTTACAGGACTTTTATTAGTCAAGTAAAGCATCAATAATAACATCAGTTGTTGTTTAAGTTGCAACAGACACGCAGCATGCATAAAGCTAAAGGTCTGACTCAGAGAGTTTTCTGTTTTCAATGATGAAATGCTGTTGGTTTAGTGGTGACACAGCTGTAGTTAGTTAGTAGCAGTAGTAGTGTTTCACATCATTTTAAATATAAGCACTTTCATTTGGGTTGTTTTGCATGCCATCATGTTTGGTGGGGCAGGCTGGGCATTTAGGGGGGCATTGCCCCCCCAATACCATGCCTAGGTGCGCCCCTGTTGAGAATGAAAGAAGTGAATGTCGGTCTGCTCAATTAGAAATCATTAGCATCGCAGACGTACAGTATGTGTGATTATACCGTGTGTGTGTGTGTGTGTGTGTGTGTGTGTGTGTGTGTGTGTGTGTGTGTGTGTGTGTGTGTGTGACCACCGGTGTTTCCAAGCCAGCCTGAAATACCACCATGGCTCCCTTTTCATCACAATGTGCATTTTGATGAACCGGCACATTTGCAAGTGAATACTCAGTCCTCTGTGACTCATTCGAGCTGTGTGTGTGTGTGTGTGTGTGTGTGTGTGTGTGTGTGTGTGTGTGTGTGTGTGTGTGTGTGTGTGTGTGTGTGTGTGTGTGTGTGTGTGTGTGTGTGTGTGTGTGTGTGTGTGTGTGTGTGTGTGTGTGTGTCCTGTGATGTGCAGAGAATGTTAGAGAGAGAGACGGTTTGAGAAATTCCCATTTTTACCAGCTATCTACCAGCTATCAACGCATTGCAGAATTACGTGTTGTGAGCTTGTAGATTTGCTATTTTTGAGGGTGCGACCCCCACACTCTATAGCTATTGAAGATGCAGTGTATAGTGATTTCTACAAATATTTCATAGTTGGCCTGAGGAGCTGAGCAGTCACACCCCTTTCATGACACTGCCTGTGGCCCAGAAGTAAATTCCCCATTCAAACTTTTCAAAAAAGCAAACTCGGGTCTTGACAAATCATAACAACAAACACAATATTTTGGATAGATAAAATAATTAGTAAGAAGAAAAAACAATACAGCATTTTTTTGTTTTGTTTTTCTTCTTACAAATTATTTGATTGTCCCAAAACATTTCGTTTGTCGTCATGATTTGTCACGACCCGAGTTGGCTTTGTCCACGGTGTAGTCGTCTTTTTATACCGGTAAATTGTTTTTGAAAAGTCCATAAGGAAAACAAATGGGAAATTCATTTCTGGGCCGCGGGGCGTTGTTATAAAAGGGGTAGCAGCTCTATATTGTACTATCTCTATTGTAGGTGTAAATTCATTAGCCCATACAGTAGGTCGAAGACTAGAATGTCAAAGTCAAATACACTGCGGGCCAAAAATAGAAAAATTGATACAAGTCGGGTGCCAGAATGTGTTTCAAGACACAGATACCTTTTCAAGGACGCCCCCGGCAAAGAAGCAAAAAAGTAAAAAAAAAAAATCAATGTCCCTAATAGCAAGATAAATGCAAAGATCAAACTGCTTGCATTCACAACTGAAAAAACATATTAAAGCTCAGTTTGAGCTTTCGAGGCTGTCCCTAGCCTTGATCTCCAGGCTTATATCTGCGTTGTGAAATGAAAGCCTGGAGACAGTAGCCTGGCTCAGCCCTGAATCAGCACCTTTAAAAAATACTAGCTTATTTTTTCCCTGTGATTCAAGGACTGGCTTCACTGCCTTTGGGGCCGTTTGTGCCGGTTGGAAATCCAATCCCAGCACCTGATTGGCCAACAGCCCTGTCAATCACTTCGTTCCAAACGTTGTCAGCTTTGCAAATATTCTCAGGGGTCCATATGAACCAATCACCGTTAAGACTGCTGCTTTGATCCTGCCCATCTTAGAAACTGCTGTGGAAGAGAGGGACTTCAGTGTGAATTATGAAGTGAAATGAAGTGAAACGAAATTCAGACTGAGGTCAGGCTATGGAAACATGGTACCCCAGAGAGACTATCAAGAGGTGGAACTTCCGGTTTGTTAACCGATAGTGTTACGTTGCTCCCGAAAATGTTTCCCCCGCAGAAAACATTTTATTTTTCCCTTTGTGCTCGCAAAGCCGTTGTAAAGGTTTAAAAGATGGAATCGTGTGCACTTTGAACACTTCCATAACACTTACAGTACACTTCCATGACAGGGGTGTTTCACTGGGAACTGTAAATACAGTAACTTCCGCAACTTCTGTTAGCAACTTCTGTTAGCAACTTCCGTAAGCAACTTTTGCAACTATCATTGATAGTTGTGGATCAATGGTAGTTGATATTGTACCCGGTGCCAAGGGTGGGCTGCCCCGGGGCTTTGAGTTTGACATACGGTATATGGTATGGTCTACACTCATGGTCACACTGGTTGTTCCAATAACTGATGCAAATGGGCTGTCAAATCCTACGCTGTCACTGCTATAACTGACAGCTCCAACATACTGAGTACTGAGTGACATATGCTCATTCTAGCATGAAGACATAATCATTTATGTCACGCTCTTGTGAATGTAATCTTTAATATGTGTGACCTTGCATGCTCTCTGCTTTAATATGGACATGAATAAATTGGTAAACGTGCGTATGTGCATATGTGTGTGTGTGTACTGTATGTGTGATGTGTGTATGTGATGTGTGTGCGCGTGCGTGCATGATCTTCCAGGTGGCGATAGACTTCACAGCATCGAACGGAGACCCCAGGAACAGCTGCTCCCTCCACTACATCCACCCCTACCAGCCCAACGAGTATCTGAAGGCTCTGGTGGCCGTGGGGGAGATCTGCCAAGACTACGACAGGTAGGAGACAGAGAGAGAGAGAGAGTAAACATCCCCCCGTCAGGGGCGGATCTGCCCCACCAAACATGATGGCATGCAAACACCCCGAATTTCAAAGATATTTCAAATGAAAGTGCTTATATTTAAAATTATTTGAAACACTACTACACTGCTACTAACTACTAATTGTGTCACCACTAAACCAACAGCATTTCATCATTGAAAACAGCATTTCATCATTGAGTCAGACCTATAGCTTTATGCATGCTGCGTGTCTGTTGCAACTTCAACAACAACTTATTGTTATTATTGATGCTTATAATAAATGCCTAATAAAATGCCTAATAAAAGTCATGTCACTGAAAATGGTATGGGTGTGGCTTCATCGCCCGTGGCGCGAAGCGATGAAGCCTCCCCCATAACATTTTCCCCTGCCCCCCTCCAATTGGGAAATGTTACATCCGCCCCTGTCTCCCGTCAAGGACGACGCGTGAATTCATTCCATCCGTCGTCTCAGCCTGTCCCGTGGGAAAAATCTATCAATTACGGCTCAATAATATCAACAGGATAGATTGAGAGTCTGAAGGACGCAACGCGTCTTCCGCTACACTTAAGTCCGGTATTGATTTTCAGCATCACTTGGCGGTCCTGATAAATAAATATGTGTCAAACATTATTGTCGTGGCTGACTGTTGAAGGGCAGAGGTGAAACACTATATACAACAGTATAGTATACTGTATATATATTCTTTTTATCCCATTACGATGGGATGGCTTTTTTGAAAACATTAGTGAGGAGCAATTATATGAAGCTATGGTTTAAAAGTGGTAATAATAGCGGGCAGCAGTGGCTCAGGGGTAGAGTTGTGGAAATGGACCAAAATGAAACCAAATGGACCCTTGCGGATCCATTTGGTTTCATTTTTACACTCACAAGAGTTAAAATATTCATCATGTGAATTAGCCCAAGTCTACACAACTAGATCTGTATGTTTGACTGTTTTGTTTCCTAAATCTAGCCTGGAATTGTGTGGAATTGGAATTGACAAAAGCAAAATAAATCTTTAGTTTTAGGGTCTGTGGGGCTAAAATGTCACCAGATGGTGATCCGTGGCTCAAATTGGTATGGTATCAAAAAGGTTGAAAACTACTGCATTAGGTAAAAGACAAAGTGTGAATACAGCGGGTCGCAAAAAATTGTGGGATTAAAAAATGCAAAATAATAGAACACAATATTTTAAGTATAAAAATAACACTTCCTTTGACCCGAGTTGTGTCAGACTCAGGAGGATGTGTGTGTGTGCGTGGTAGAAATGATGATACGTGCTGAAGTGCCGGGGAGCATCCGTCAGGGGTGGATGTAACATTACCCAATTGGGGGGGCGGGGAGGCAGGAGGAAATGGTCCTGTAACCATTTTTGGTTACAGGACATTTATTAGGCAAGTAAAGCATCAATAACAACATCAGTTGTTGTTGAAGTTGCAACAGACACACAGCATGCATAAAGCTAAAGGTCTGACTCAGAGAGTTTTCTGTTTTCAATGATGAAATGCTGTTGGTTTAGTGGTGACACAGCTGTAGTTAGTCAGTAGCAGTAGTAGTGTTTCAAATACTCTTAAATATAGGCACTTTAATTTGAAATATCTTGGGTTGTTGTTTTGCATGCCATCGTGTTTGGTGTATGGGGCAGACTGGACATTTAGGGGGGCATTGCCCCCCCATGCCCATGCCTAGATACCGCCCCTGGCATCCATCCATTCGTCCTGATCGTGGTATATGTGCTGACAATAAAACAAACAAGGACATAAAACTCAGAATTCGATCGTGTTGCTGCAGGCTGGAGTCTCTGGGACACAAATTGCCAACGCTTAGAGAGTAGGAATCCAGCTGTGAGCTGTCAGCTGAGGGCTGCTGTTTCATGTGCAGCGCACACACGCACGGAGGGACGTGCACACACACACACACACACACACACACACACACACACACACACACACACACACACACACACACACACACACACACACACACACACACACACACACACACACACAGGGATGTGCACGCACGCACGCATGCATGCACACACACACACGCAGGGATACACACAGCCACGCACAGAAACCTTATTATCTCGCTTGCGAGTGCTGAAAGACAGTTCTACACAAAAACATGCATGCACCTGCACAAACACACACACACACACACACACACACACACACACACACACACACACACACACACACACACACACACACACACACACACACACACACACACACACACACACACACACATCAAAGGACAACAAACCACAAACCAGCACTCTAATATACTGTATGTGAAAATATGAATCCTATACTGCCACAGGAACTGGTTGGAATAACGTGTTCCTTCCACAATGCACTACGTCCAACCAGGGGAAACTCCCACCCTGTCAAGTGAAAGAAGGCAGCTTGGACTCCTCATGCATTGAGGGAAGCATGAGGCCAGTCCGCTGCCTCCCCAGGTTGGTGGAGGGTGTGTAGAGCCCAGGATCACATTAGGAATTGACACATTGGGTGAAAAAATGGGTTACAAAATTGTGGGATAAAAATGATATGTATAAAAAATGTTATATGGAATATTATTGATACGCTCTACGCTTGAGTCCGAGTAAGTAATTACCCTACTAAGTAACATTGTCAATACTGTGCAGTACATACTTCTTATATAAAGTGTGTACTGTATACTGCAGCCCCCTTGACCCCCTGTCTGGTGTTCTGCCCTGCTCATTTCATCATACAACAAGATATTAACATTTTATCAGATGATGCTGAAACATTGTCCTGCCACTCAGCAGCATGGCGGATCTAGGCATGGGCATGGGGGGGGCCGCCTAAATGCCCAGTCTGCCTCACCAAACACGATGGCATGCAAAACAGCCCAAGATATTTCAAATTAAAGTGCCTATATTTAAAATGATTTGAAACACTACTACTGCTACTAACTACAGTTGTGTCATCACTAAACCAACAGCATTCCATCATTGAAAACAGAAAACTCTCTGAGTCAGACCTTTAGCTTTATGCATGCTGCATGCTGTTGCTTCAACTTCAACACCAACTGATGTCATTATTGATGCCTAATTGCCTAATAAAAGTCCTGTAACCAAAAATGGTATGGGTGCGGCTTCATTGCCCGTGGCGCGAAGTGTCACGGGCGATGAAGCCGCCCCCCGTACCATTTTCTCCTGCCCCCCTCCCCAATTCGGAAATGTTACATCCGCCCCTGCTCAGCAGCCCTGTGTATGCAACCCACGATACACACATCTGACATAACACACAGACAAACACAGAACAAAATAAATTACATACATAAAAACATGAAGATGAGAAGGACGTCTAGTAACCACTCAGTACACTGTCGCTAAGGCTGACCTTACAATGACTTCCACACTGTTTAGAACAGTGGTGGTTCCAGGGGCGGATCTAGGCATGTGCATGGGCAGGCAACTCCCCCCCCCCCCCTAAATGCCCAGTCTGCCCCACCAAACATGATGGCATGTAAAACAACCTAAGATATTTCAAATTAAAGTGCTTACAATTAAAATGAATTGAAACACTACTACTGCTACTAACTAACTACAGCTGTGTCACCACTAAACCAACAGCATTTCATCATTGAAAACAGAAAACTCTCTGAGTCAGACCTTTAGCTTTATGCATGCTGCGTGTCTGTTGCAACTTCAACAACAACTGATGTTAGTATTGATGCTTTACTTGACTAATAAAAGTCCTGTAACCGAAAATGGTATGGGTGCGACTTCATCGCCCATGGCGCGAAGCGTCACGGACGATGAAGCCGCACACATACCATTTTCTCTTGCCCCCCCAATTGGGAAATGTTACATCCGCCCCTGCCTCTGTGGTCCTTGACAGAGTTCCAGGAGGTCCCCAGGAATTGGCCATAATGTTAGAGAGGATTCAACTACAACATACTGTATATAGCAATGCAAATACGCCATACTAAAGACATAGGTGTAACTTGATGTACTTGTATTACCGTATTGTCCCGAATATAAGATGACTCGGTTATAAGACGACCCTAATTTTTCAAGACCGATTTACAGAAAAAAGAACATTGAATGTCAAATAGTATAGTCCCTGAATATAAGACGACTCCATTTTTGGGATATTTCCATTGGGAAAAAAGCATAGTCTTATATTCAGGCCAATAGGGTATAATACATGGCACAATCCAATGTTCTTTAGGTTTGTTGTGCAACGTACTTCACTATGGAAGTTCTTCATCATCAGTCATGTTTTTGTAATCTCCGTGGGTGATTGTAATCTGTGTGAAATATGTGTCTCTGATGTCTTGCTACAGTAGACAGAAGGTTAGGAAGTGTAGCTCGGTTTCCATTTCGTTTTGCGTGTGCAGTGGATGTATAGTCTGTCTTCTCTCACAATACATGTTCGCTGATGGCGGTCTTTCTTGATTGTAAGACTTTGTAGTTAAAGGACCACTTCACCACTTTTCATATTTTTACTATTAGGAGAATGACACCTTCCATTTTTTTGCATTTCCACTTTTCAGGAATAGAATGCTCTCAGTTTCTATTAGCTCAGATTCCCCATTGATTATGTCAATGGAAGACGTTTTTTGAACTGCCCACAGCCCTCCTGTGAGACACAGCTAGGCTGATTAGAAAAAAAAATAGTGGTATTTTATCTTGTACATTAGTGAGGACCTGTTATATGAAGATATGTTGAAAAGTGGTGAAGTGGTCCTTTCACCTCCTCCACTTTGCCTGCCCACTCACACCCCAATAGGCTTATTATAGTTTCATTGTACTAGCCTCGACACCCAGGCTTTCATTTTCGTCCGCCTTGCGCGAAAACGGAAAGCCTGGACTAACGCGCGTTGGAAAGTGGCCTTGAGGGGGGAGTGAACCTTCCGGGGTGGGCGTCGCTCTAAATGATGTGACGTAGAACAGCAGTGGACGGGCGTGGGAGGGGCCGGAGATGACGACACGTTAGTGAGATCAAATCAGAACGCAGCACTTCCGCCGTGTGGATCCCACGACACCCCCGCCCCCCAAGGCCAAAATCATTGAGGGCTAGACCAGGCTACATTGTACAGATATTCCATTGTTTGACAGACAATACGTTCTTAGTTTACTTAATGATCCTATTATACATTTTATTGGCTGCTAGGGAGAAAAATAGTCACAAATCATTAGGGATTCAGGGCAGGGGCGGATGTAACATTTCCCAATTGGGGGGGCAGGAGAAAATGGCATGGGTGCGGCTTCATCGCCTGTGTCGCGCCACGGGTGATGAAGTTGCATCCATACCATTTTCGGTTACAGGACTTTTTTGTCAGCAATTAAGCATCAATAATAACATCAGTTGTTGTTGAAGTTGCAACAGACACGCAGCATGCATAAAGCTAAAGGTCTGACTTTAGCTTTATGCATTTTCTGTTTTCAATGATAAAATGCTGTTGGTTTAGTGGTGACACAGCTGTAGTTAGTCAGTAGCAGTAGTAGTGTTTCACATCATTTTAAATATAAAGCACTTTAATTTGAAATTTCTTGGGTTGTTTTGCATGCCATCGTGTTTGGTGGGGCAGTCAGGGCATTCAGGCGGGCATTGCCCCCCCCATGCCCATGCCTAGATCCGCCCCTGATTCAGTGAATATATTTTGCCTTGCGTCCCTGTCATCTCATCCTCACTCATTATAGGGCCTAATGAGTGTTCCCTATAATATTAATATTAACTCCAGTCTGTGGATACTGCATATCCCATGTGTTTTATCCAGCCATGTTTTCATGTAATAACGGTCAATTATGAGGCAATACTGTAGGAGTCAGAGACAATATTCTCGGAGGTGCTTTAAAAGGGGTATAACATGCAATTTAACTTTTTAATTTTTTTTTGGACTTTTTGGTGTTGTCAAGTGTATTTCCTATACCAACAAACAGTGATGGGCAAGTTACTAGGAAAATGTAGTAAGCTACACTACTTGTTAGTCTCAAAAATGTAGCTAAGCTACACTACAAGCTATCCGTAGAAATAGAAATATAAGCTACACGACAAAAGTAGCTTGATGTAGTTTGCTACATCAACACTACATACTGTATACAGTATATAAATATATATCTCAACTTAATGTACAACTTCCTAAGTAATAATCATAATATCAATAAATGTATATTATGTACAGTGTTGGGCAGTAACTAATTTTAGATTACATATTACTGTAATATTATTACTTTTGCTCCAAAAAGTAAAGTAACGAGATTACTCTGCAAAAATGGGTAAGAAGTAACGCATTACTTTGCAAGTAACGCCAAGTTACTTTTAAGATGAGATTGTTGTTGCATGCAAAAACAGAACAGATTTACAAGCTATCGACAGGTACTGTAACAACAGAGATGTGCACTAGATTGTAGATCCAGTCCACACGCTGCATCCTGCGCACAGTTATGCACACTACAAATCGCTTGCTGCTTTATTTTGTATTTTATTTATAAATACAAGACCTCAACTGTCTTTAAAAACAATGGTAAGAAAGTTTAAAAAGTCAAAGAGGCAAAGAGACTATTATTCCAATAAATTTGATTCAGTTCTAAAAAGAGCTCGCTAAACAGATTATGTTGTACATCTCTATTTTTTCAAATGTAGGAGTTGAGAACTTGGGAAAGTAATAACGTAATATGTAATATATTACTCTTTGATTCCAGTAATAAGTAAAGTAATGATATTACTTTGTCTAAGGTGTAACAAGTAAAGTAAAGAAGTTACTTTCCTAAGTAATATTGACCAACACTGATTATGTATATTAGAGGGATGTATATTTGAGGTTTTCTACCCATTAAAAATGGGCAGAATTCGAAAATGTGTCCTTGTTACTCAAAACAAGTAGTGTAGCTTCACTACAAGCTAGTCCCAGAACAAATGTAGTAAGCTACACTACAAGCTACGGGAAAATGTAGTTAAGCTATGTACAACGTAGATTAGCTACTTGTAACAAGTTACTGCCCATCACTGCCAACAAATAACTAATTTCAGACAATCCATCTTTCATACCTTTTATCTCCTTATAGGAGATTTAATGTAAATTGCTCTCAGAAACAGCTTGTTTGATTTTGTCCTCATAATGATATCATCAATGCACCCTGTTGTGTATAATTCTTCTTTTCCTTCAGTCTCCGGTTCCAAAATTGCATTTCCACTTTGTTTACAGTGTCCTAACATTGTGGACTTAACAAGTTGACATGGAATTTAAACAAGCCTGGTTTTATCTAGCATCAGTATTATAATGACTCTACTATACAATAATGTGCATATTTGTACCGCCCCAGGCCATTGTGGTACTACAGATAAACTGCTTTCAAAGTCTATAAAGAAATGACAAGACTGGTTATATCAAAGTGGTTTAAGGAAAGTTTGAGGAACATATGCATATACTATAGACCTACGCAGTCACCAACCCTGTTCCACTAGTGGATTCCTCATTCATTTTCCTCATAGACCTTTTGAAAATAGTTAATAAAAACACGATTGCGCCGCGGCCAAAGCCAACTCGGGTCGTGACAAATCATGACAACAAACACAATATCATCATATAATATATAATTAGGAAGAAGTAGAAAACGGCATGATACAAGACTTTTTGTTTCGTTTTTCATCTTAGAAATGATTTGATTGTCCCAAAAGTTTGTGTCATCATGATTCGTCACGACTTGAGTTGGCTTTGTCCGCGGCGTAATCGTCTTTAAATA
>CM076970.1:51643034-51663034 GCA_039105355.1 Benthosema pterotum | reverse complement strand
AGGGCAACTGAAAAATATACTTGGCACTACAGTACAGGCCAGGGGTTTTCCACAGTGGGTCCAAAACCACACACAAGGAGCGATAAAACGCGCCTCTATAGTTCATTCTCAACGAGAATGCCGTTTTTCTGTGTTCACGCAAGTGCGTGAAAGTCCTGTGTGTTTTTGATTGTGATTCACCAGACCTGGATTCGGTTTAGCTTTTACTTACTCGTAAAAGCTAAACACACACTACATACTTGGGCACACAAGTACAGTATGTAACATTGGTCCCTCGCAATTTTAGGCTGAGGGAAATAGAATTCAAACTGAGGAGTGCCAGACCCAATCTGCCGAGGGATCTTTCTCCCCCTGTGGCAGTTTGGGCTGGTTTCCAGGCTAGGTCTTACTGTAGATTTTTGTCTACTGTCTATTTTTGGTTTTACAGGGGGTGTTCCTGCTTCATACAGTAGCTCTCTCAGCTAAGATGTCCTTGTCTAGAAAAAAATGTTGGAATTCCCCTACTGTGCTAGCACCCACAGTAGCAGTGATAGTATAGTACTATCTTACAAAGTACAAAAAGAAACACATTTTTCAAGGACAATAAAAGATAAAAATACGTTTAGAGTGGAGCACAAGAAACCGAATAAAAGCAAAACTCAGCAAAAGAAAAGAAACTCAGCGACAAACAGAAAAGTCTCCGGCTTTGATTCAGAAGATCTAAGGGATGTGTCAGATCAGCGGGTATTCTTTGAACTGCACTTTGTTGAAGATACTACTGTATATACTGTAGGTCTATGTGGTGGTGGCGATGGTGGTGGTAGTGCATAAAAATGGAATGCTGCTTTTTCCACATTTAGTTTTGTCTCTGGGTTTACTGGGTTCAAAGAGAGAGCAGATGTCTGGATGTCTCAAAGCAGCTGAAAGATAAGAGGCAGAGGCGGATATAACATGTCCTATTTGGGGGGGCAAGAGAACATGTTGGAGGGGCAAGAGAAAATGGTATGGTATACCATTTTCAGTTACAGGACTTTTATTAGTCAAGTAAAGCATCAATAATTAATAACATCAGTTGTTGTTGAAGTTGCAACAGACACGCAGCATGCATAAAGCTAAAGGTCTGACTCAGAGAGTTTTCTGTTTCCAATGATGAAATGCTGTTGGTTTAGTGGTGACACAGCTGTAGTTAGTTAGTAGCAGTAGTAATGTTTGAAATATCTTGGGTTGTTTTGCATAGCATCGTGTTTGGGGGGCAGACTGGGTATTTGGGGGGGCATTGCCCCCCTAAATACACCCTTGGGGTATTTGGGGTATTTGTACTTGAAACTTCTGATTCCCAAAACGTCTAGTGAACTACATTTCAGATTCAAAGATTGTACTTTAAGCTTTGCCGAGCACCAAGCCATGATGTCAAGATGCTAGGCCGATCCATGAGGCCCATAGGCCAGGATCTTTCTGTAGTGTGAGGCAGCTTTTATGTACAAGTACACCCCCTGGACATGATGCTAGTATGTCGCAGAGATCGAGGGACGGAGGCATCAGGTATTATTTTACTATGGATGGGAAAGGATCAACATATGGAACGTCAGAACCTGTTCTGGGCTCAATTGCGACAGTAGAATGCAATTCACTATGACATCAGATGTCACACGACCTGGGCACCATACATTGTACAGTAGGCTTTCCCATGGATTTAGAGGGGATACAGTGAATTGCATTTTCTCATAGTAAAAATGACCTTCAGCCACAAAAAAAAACACTGTTTCAACAGACAGCATGGAAACCAGAGTAAATCTCTGGATGTGCAGTATGTAAGAGTATCAGCACATTCTGAATCAGTCAGCATTACTGTAGTCGAGACTATTGAAGATAAATGTCCTTCACAGGAAGAAAGATGAATCATTAGACTGATGGCGCCTGGCAGAATGCCATTGGTTTTTTGGAGTGATACTCTGGTCTCTGTCTCCCTCGGTATCTCCCACACCGCTCTTATTATGAAGTTAAAATAACTCCTCGACATCTCTCCCACACCTCTCTCTCTCTCTCTCTCTCTCTCTCTCTCTCTCTCTCTCTCTCTCTCTCTCTCTCTCTCTCTCTCTCTCTCTCTCTCTCTCTCTCTCTAATAAAGTTAAATTAAAACTCAAACATCAGAGCGCCGCTCCCCCCTCCCCTCCCCTCCCCTCCCCCAGGGAGTGAGCTTCATTCACATTAGAATACAAATGAGTGGGCCCAGCGACAGCTGGTGCTCTGAGTACACTTTAATGGAAGTATAGGCCGATACTGAGGGCAGTGTAAGTCGGCCCCGCAGAGGCACAGAGCTGCTTCGTCATGTATTTTTTATAACACATCTTTGGCACAGCGAGGAGGAGGACGTCGGCACTAGACTTCTGTCCCCAGCATTGTCCTTGGCTATCCTGCGTGACAATTCCTTTTGATTCTTCCTTCCAATTATCCCTCAGAGACACCCGCACTCCCAGCGATATCACAGTCACATCACAGACAGTCTTTTTTTTTCCTGTACCACAGTCACAATATTATTTAAATCCGCACACGTCCTCTTCTGCCCCGGATTTGAACCCACTGATGTTTTCCTGCAGATTTTTTTTTACTGTTAAACATAATATAGAGAGCAGTTTTTTAGATTTAGTCAGTCTTGTCTTTTGGACAAAATGTTTTTTTTTTTTCATTTTAGGCACACTTCAGTCACATGTTGTCATTTCTATCATTGATAGTTTTAGTCTATTTTTTGTCGGTGGAAACTCAAAGATTTAGTCTGTTTTAGTCAGTGGAAACTCAGAACTGTTAGTCTTCTAAGTCTAGACCTGGTTGCTTATTTTCCCTCACAAAAGCAACACCAATGTTGTTTTGGCAGGCATTTTTACATTTAGTCAGTCTTAGTCTTTTGGACAAAAATTAATAATCTTGTATTAGTCAACATCCTGAAAAGGCTATTTTTAGTTTGTCGCTGATTAAGTATTTTTAATTATAGTCAGGCTTGATAAAACACAACATTGTGGTACATGCATGCATGAAGTGAAAGAGGAATCGAGTGGCAACGTGAGTTTAATGTTGTGGTTTAACATAGTTTAATGCAATCATTTCTCTTTGAATTCATGGGCTGTCATGGCCAGTCTCTTTGCCCCTCAGTAGGCGTTCCTGCAGAACTTATGATGAGTATGATGAGGATGTCACATGCACACACTCTATAGAGCCTGCCTGCTTGAATCATCAGGTCAACATCCGTGTCAGATCGTCTGGCTAGGAGAGAGAGATGATAATTATAATGATTATAGTGTAGTAACATTAACATTATGCAGTACAGTAACATTATAGTGAAGTAACATTATTTATTCTGTGTGAAGGTTTTAAGGTCCTTGTGACGTTACATTATCGTCATCGTTGTGTACTTGTAAGATGTAAGACTGCAAGCTGGAAATTGTAGGTGAGATATCCCAGAATTGCCGGAAGTGAGCATCTTATGTTTGTGTGTTGGATGATGCTTATACGCTTCCTGTTGACTGTCAGGGGCGGATGTAACATTTCCCAATTGGGGGGGGGGTATGGGTGCGGTGATGAAGCCGCACCCATACCATTTTCCATTACAGGACTTTTATTAGGCAAGAAAGCATCATTAATAACATCAGTTGTTGTTGAAGTTGCAACAAACACGTGATGTGATGGTTTTAATGATGAAATGCTGTAGGTTTAGTGGTGCAACAATTGTAGTTAGTTAGTAGCATAGTGTTTCAAATAATTTTGTAATCATATTGTAAACACTTTAATTTGAAATACCCGGTATATTTGAAATTTGGGTTGTCATGTCTGGTGTCAGTGTTTGGCAGTCATGGCATTTAGGTGGGAATTGCCCCCCCATGCCCATGCCTAGATCCGCCCCTGTCGACTGCCCGCAATATGATGGCACAGGTATGAGTAACTGGGTCCAGGGCAATATACCGGTATTACCGTTTATCGCGATATTGGAAATCAATACCGAGTAATACCGTTGGATCTATAAAAATATCGAATACCGAATATCGTGAAATACCGTCATTACACTGTATTTCATTAAAATATGAGCTATGAGACTTTTAATTCTAACTATAAAAACAATTTTCATGTTACACACATGCCTAAAATAGCCCTTATTTGGGCTAGGCTTTCTGGAAACAATGTATTTCCAACTCCAGTTTTTTTTCCTATTTAGGCTGCTTGAATAGCAGAGCGCTCAGTTTCTGACCCCTCAATGTCGCAATCCTGAGAACTAGGTGACTGGTGGAACGTGTCCGACTCTGATTGCACGCCATTGCCATCTAGTGATCAATACCGGTAATATCGAATATCGAGCTAATTAACACGTTATCAATACCGATATTAAAAATTCAATACCGCCCAAGACTAGGTATGGCAAAGTAACTGATGAGGCAGGGAGAAGGTCAAGGTAAACTTTATTGTCCATCAGGGACATTTGTCTTGACCTTACACCCCTACTACAGTCACACAAAACATCAGAGACAAGCACAAACACATTACACAATGCACACTACAGGGTTGTCTTAAACACTCCCTACTGTCTCATAGCATCGTTCAGCATTTTAGTTGACGCTGGTACAAATGACTTTTTAAACCTGATGTATTTCCACTTTAGTTTTTATACAGTATCTTCTCCCAGATGGTAGAAGTACATACTCTCCATTTAAAACATGGGTAACATCATTAACAATCTTTTGAGCCTGTTTCAGTGTAGTCTCCTCATATATAGACCTCATTTACACTGAGAGTAGCCTGGCCTAAGCTGTAATGATTTCGGGGGGTGCCGTCCGTTTTTGGACGGCAAATGAGCTGATCTGATTTGATCTCACTAACGTGTCGTCATCCCGGCCCTCCATGGCTGTGCTACGTCACATAATTTGGAGCGACGCCTACCCCGAAAGGTTGACTCCCACCTCTAGGCCACCGTGGCTAACAAACTAGTCCAGGTTTTCCGTTTTCGCGCAACACAGACGAAAATGAAACCTGGGTATCAAGGCTATACTGAGAGAAGCTGGAGGCATGGACTTGCTTGGGCGTGTGGAGAACCAAGTGACATTACAAGCTGTGATTAGTCTACAACACGTTTGCGCTGCGACATACTCATGGGTATGTTGAGGGTGAAGGGTAGAGACAGGATTAGTAATTTCGGACGCTGCTTATAACGTCACAGCCGTGGTATGGCCTCTTCTCCACACACCCCAAGTCCGCGGTCCACGGAGAATGCTCTGAGTCGTGGAATATACGCTGTTTTGACCGAATAAGCTATCTGGAACAAGGAATAGGAGATGCAGGCAGTTGAATTGCAGATAGAATGCATGTTTCACTCGTAAGAGTCCACACCAGTATTTATTGCACAAGTGAGATATACTGTAGCTCTAAGGCTAAGCAGTGTTGTAGTGAGACTTTTAGAAGTTGCGGGACGCCTCTTAAAGGGGAATTCCACCCATTTTCATTTTTTTCTGAGAGTGTACAAATGTGAACCAAATGGACCCGCAAAAAAGGAAACTCATTAACATGCTGAAACACATCTTGAGGATGTCATCAAGATGTATTTTGCCATGCTAATAATTTTTTCAGGCCTCCATTTCTAGGAAACACAGAATGGGGGAACTTTTTTACCATGTCCACACAACATCTCTATGGTGTATTAATGACATAGTAAAATATTGAAAATGAGTGGAATTCTCCTTTAAGACATGTGCATGCACACTTGCAATTGCATGCGCATTTGCGTGCACCTGCGCAACACACACACACAGACACGCTATTAAAACAAGTATAGCATATTGAGAATGATTTGTTTACAATGCCTAATTGTATCCATAAAAGTAAATGACAAGACAAAAAAAACATACGGTAGGACTACTTTTGCCCCAAAAATCTGCATCCCCCCTCCACTACTGAAGAGGACGAGACTCAGGGTGGCATCGTTGTGCTCTGCCCGGGAGCGTTCGGTCGCGACGACCGCCATGCTTTACCTGGGAGCGTTCGGTCGCTTCGGCTCTGACACTGCTCCCCCGGGGGAAAGGCAGAGATTGATGGGGGTTAGTTGGGGAGGAGGAGGGGGGGATTTTGACAGCACGAAACAGTATCGAACAGGCAAGAGATGAGATAGGAGGTGTACTGTATTTCTTCTGTGGGAATGTTACGTGATTGGCTGGACATGATCAGGAGATAAGAGAGAGGGAGTTTTCAGGTTGGTTGTGTAGTCTCCACTCCTGAACACAACTTAATTTATGGGCATGAATGCACAATCTAGAGTATAAAGGAGAGATTGACGTTCATGATTAATGGCAAAAGTGCTGAGCCTAAGTATTTGTTTATAATGTCGAATTGCCGTTGATAGCCGGCAGTGGCGGTCGGTGTGTTAAAAAGAGTTGCATAGGGTCGCTATGAAATGACAAAATGTTTTTGCAATATTTTGCAATTCATGATTTAAAGTTGAAAAGGGTCAGGGGGAAAACAAGTTTCAAACCAAGAGCTTTATATTCAGATATATATTATCCATATAAAAACATAGATTGTTTGTCTCTTTCCGTAAAGAGAAAATGCATGTTCAGGTCAGGACACCAATTTCACCCAATCAGGCAGAAGGACTCTCTGGATAAACAGGTGGAATTGGAAGAGGCGACTCAGGGAAATTGGAACTGGAAAACACTATCAAATTGAAGCTGATAAATTCTGTACTCTGCAAATGATTGGATGAAATCCGCCTGACAATCAGAGTAGGAGAGACAGAGAGAACAATACTGTATAGCAGGGCAGGGGTTGACACTAAGTTCTCCGAGGCACTTGCCCATCGGGCAAGTGCAAGTCAGGTTCTACTTGCCCTCAGGTCATGGCCACTTGCCCCCCCCAAATATATATTGTAAATTTTGCATTTAAGTTTACTTCCCACTTGAGTGCTTTAAACCAGGGGTTTTCAACAGGTGGTCCGGGGACCACCAGTGGTCCCTGAGAGGGTTCCAGGTGGTCCCCGAGAGGGTTCCAGGTGGTCCCCAGTTAAGTTGGTTAACCAGATGTAACTCTTGAGAGCGTAAACATGAAACCAAATGGACCCTTGCGGGTCCATTTGCTTTCATTTTTACACTCTCAGGAGTTAAAATTCATCATCTTAATTAGCCCATAGTGGTCACAGACCCAGTGGTCCCTGACCCCAGCAAAATGATAGTTTGGAACCAAATGAACCTGGGAGAGAGATAGGTAGAGATAGCTAGAAAGCAGGGAAAGATGCAGAGGCAGAGTGCAATGACTGCCTTCAAGACAAATTTATCTTGTGTTGTGTTATAGTGCACTAAGTTGCACACTTGCCCGATCGGGCAACCAGGTAGCAGTCTTCACTTGCCCCACCATTTTTTTTTACTTGCCCCGGGCAAGCGGGCAAGTGTTAGTGTCAACCCCTGGCAGGGGGTTTCAACCTTTTTGATGCCAGGGCCCATGCAGTAAACTTATTCAGAATTTGAGCCGCAGAACGCCATTTGAGGACATCTTAGGCCCACAGACCCAAAACTAAACATTTATTTAGCTTTTGTCAACAATTTCTGGACCCAACCTTGAACCTTGAACCTTGAACTTCGAGATAATTGTGATCAGGCCTCTCCCCCTCCGTGTTGCCAACTTGTCTAGCACCAAAATCAGTAAAAAAAAAAAAAAAAAAAAAAGAAAAAAAAAAAAACTCCAGGCGGAAGATCTAGTGCTTTTTGGCTGGTGAGTTGGGGCGAAATTGATTGACAGGAGACAGAGATTAAACCCTCATTTTTCACATTTTTTCCTCCTATGACAGTGGTTTTCAACCAGTGGTCCCCAGGCTAAATGATGGACAGTTGGTTAACCAGATGTAACTCTTTAAGAGCATAAACATGAAACCAAATGGACCCTTGCGGGTCCATTTGGTTTCATGTTTACACTCTCAAGAGTTAAAATATTAATCATGTGAATTAGCCCAAGTCTACCCAACTAGAGATTGTATATATTATTCCCTTCCAGGCAAGCATCTAGCACATTCTAGTGCATTTTGAAAGTGCCACTAGCGCACTTTGGATTTTGGCAGTTGGCAACACTGCCCCCCCCCCCCCCCTCTCTCTCTCTCTGTTTGTAACCTGCATTGCTGCAAGATTTGTTCTCAGTATCTCTTGGGGTCAGTGAGCTGCAGCTGTGCTGTGCTCAGGTATTATTCGTAGTTGATCTAGCCCCCACCTAGCTTTTGTAGCCCCTCTAATCCAACCCAGATCTCTTTTTTTCTGGGTCTGGTTTATTTTTCAGTCTTTGCAGGGGTTTTCAACAGGTGGTCCGGGTACCACCAGTGGTCCCTGAGAAGGTTCCAGGTGGTCCCCAGATAAGTTGGTTAACCAGATGTAACTCTTGAGAACGTAAAAATGAAACCAAATGGACCCTTGCGGGTCCATTTGGTTTCATTTTTACGCTCTCAAGAGTTAAAACATCCATCATTTTAAGTAGCCCAAGTCTACACAACTAGAAGATTAATGGTCATTTTGATCTGTATGTCAATTTGACTGTTTTGTTTCCCAAATCCAGCCTGGAATTGTGGACAAAAGCCAAATAAAGCTTTAGTTTTGGGGTCTGTGGGGCTAAAATGTCAAATGGTGGTCCGTGGCTCAAATTATAAATAAATAGTGGGCCCTGGTATGGAAAAGGTTGAAAACCACTGGTCTTTGGCTGGGTATTGAACCCCCGACCTCCCAGTCTCAGGGCAGACACTCTAACCACAAGGCCTCTGAGCCTGTAGATTAACGAAAAACTGTGGTTCATGCTGATCCTGACTATAACCGTGTGTAATCCTGGCCTCTAGACTGCCTCCCCCTGGCCAGCCATGGCACCTGGTGGAGAGGAAAGGAACTGGTTGGAATAAGGTGTTCCTTTCACTCACTACTGTACATCCGACCAGGGAAACTCCCCCTGTCAGTTGAAAAGAAGGCAGCTTGGACTCCTCATGCATTGAAGGAAGCACGGAACTTAGTCCGCTGTTCCCCTCAGATATATAGACACTGGGTGAAATTAATGGGTTACAAAATCATGGGATGAAAATGTATGTATAATGTAATGGATAATGAGTGGTCCGAGTTGGATGAGTGGTTATTATATGGTTGTTGTTGTTGTTGTATGAAAATGAACATTTGCCACCACATTATCCCTGTCTGCCCTGCATCTGCAGCACAGTTGGAAAGAAATGAGTAGATCAAATAGAATCCATTTCCGGGTAGCTGCTGCGCAAAAATGTGTTTGTTTAGCGGTAAATGACATTGTTTGTCCCTATTCAGGCTGCGCGAACAGCAGCTCGAGAGCTCAGTTTCTGATTCTGACCGCTCAACGTCGCAACTCTGATGGCCAGGGGCGGATGTAACATTTCCCATTTGCGGGGAAGGAGAAGATGGTATGTGGGCGGCTTCATGTATCCGCCCCCATACCATTTTCAGTTACACGACTTTTATTTGGCAAGCATCAATAATAACATCAGTTGTTGAAGTTGCAACAGACACGCAGCATGCATAAAGCTAAAGGTCTGACTCAGAGAGTTTTCTGTTATCAATGATGAAATGCTGTTGGATTAGTGGTGACACAACTGTAGTTAGTTAGTAGCAGTAGTAGTGTTTTCTTTTTAATTGTTTAATTGTTTATTTTGATTAGGAAAGCAGAACACAGAATAATAAAAACATTTTCCCAGATTTCTTCTGATTTTTCCCCCCTCCCCCCATCCCACATCCCCCCTCAAACAGGTATATTCTTCTTCATTTTACATGGTGAATGTAACTATCATCAGTCCAAATAACTTTTACATCCATGTAGTGTTTCAAATTGTTTTAAGTATAATAACTTTAATTTGAAATATCTTGGGTTGTTTTGCATGCCTTCATGTTTAGTGGGGCAGTCAGGGCATTTAAGGGGGCATTGGCCCCACATGCCCATGCCTAGATCCGCCCCTACTGCTCAAATGTTTTCAAAAATGTGTTTGTTTAGCGGTAAATGACATTGGGTGCAATTCTGAATCGCCTTGGTGTAGCCAAGTATGGTGTAAGTCCTCTCATTGGCTGCATGGCAGCAAATCAGGTGTGGGTCCGTGCTCATTGGCTGCATGGCAGCAAATCAGGTCTGCGGCCTTGGGCTAGGCCAAAAGCCTATACCACCAGGCCTGGGCCTGGGCCTACCAAATAATTATCCATAATAATTAAAACCAGACATCAAGAGCTTCAACTCATGATGAACAAAGCAGGGCAGTACAGTAACATTTTTAATTGGGGGGTTCAGGTGATTTCTGGACCTTTTGAATTGCAGATTTTAATTATTCTGGGTAATTATTTGGTAAGCCCAGGCCCAGGCCTGGTGGTATAGGCTTTTGGCCTACTACAGAGGCCCCAGAGCTGATTTGCTGCCCTGCAGCCAATGAGAAGACTTACACCATACCTGGCTACACCACAGCTTTCAGAATTGCACCCATTGTTTGTCCCTATTCAGGCTGCGTGAACAGCAGCTTGAACAGCAACTCTGACACTCGATGGCTCTGCTTCTCCCACCAGGAGTACTTCATCCTGCTCATCCTGACCGACGGTGTGATCACGGACATGGCGGACACGCGGGAGGCCATCGTCCACGCCTCCCACCTGCCCATGTCGGTCATCATCGTGGGCGTGGGCAACGCCGACTTCACCGACATGCAGATCCTGGACGGAGACGACGGCATCCTGCGCTCGCCCAAGGGAGAGCCGGTCCTCAGAGACATCGTCCAGTTCGTCCCCTTCAAGGACTTCAAGCATGTGAGTTACTGATTCTCTGGGTGGGGAGCTACCAAAACACCCTTGAGGGATTTTCAGGGGGTCCCCAGCTAAATGACAGATTGCGAACACTGTGAATCCTTGCTATTTAAAGATGGAGTGCCATGATTTTTTTCTACCCTAAAACATGATCATCAGGTATATTAATGTTATATGAAAAGTAAGATTTTTTTCCCAAAAAGTGTACAGTGTTTGTTAAACTGTCATTTTTATGATTCCACTCAACCAGTTTATATAGGGTGCGTTCGGAAACACAAACTGCGAGTGTGTTGAGTTGTTTTGGGGCAGTGGGCGGAGACGTCACCGAGTGCGTTGAGTGAGCCTTATTTACGAACGAGCAGTTAAAACCAAACAACACACCTCACTCAAAAATGCTGAGAATCACTGCCAAAGCCATATAAATCTTCTCTAATCCCCCCCCCCCCCCCCCCCCCCGGAAAGTATTCTCAAATGGGATTCCGCATGCATTTATTACTACTTAATTAAGGTGTGACTCAATTCGATATATCGCTTTTTTTGCCGCAAATGACTGTGCTTTTATCATACCACAAACATTGTAAATGGGGAATTCCACTCATTTTCAAGATTTTTTTTTCTTCTGAGGGCATACAAATGGAACCAAATGGATTTGTAAACCGTCTTAAAACAAAAATCATTAACAAACAACACAAGCACAACTTAATGATCCAAAGACAGCTAAAAGTGCTTACTTTAAGGGAAGAAGAAGAAGGGAAGAGAAGAAATAAAATGAGTTGATGATGTGTGGTGGTAAATCCAAAAGTGGTGGTAAATCTGTTAAGGAGTTAATATCTTTTTTTTTTTTCGTTGTTGTTTTAAAGAGTAGGTATCACGGATATTTCCTTTAAAAACTAATGACGCATATCTATCAATGACCCCCTAAAGATGTCCAGAAAAAAAGTCGTTTCAGAAAAAATACAATATATAGGCAGAGTTGAAGAAAGAAGTTGAGCGCCCCCCCTGCTTCTCTGAAAAGCTGTTGCATTCGGGAAAAGAGCCGAACGTGCCATTGCGTGACGTCTGCAGTGGTACACTCGGCCAACTCCGGCGAGCAGGTCCTTCCTGCAGCTCAGCTTCCGGCTAAAGTTATCCACTGTAGCATAGCATAGCATAGTAGTATGATAGCCTGCTATGCTATGCTATGCTATCCAGCTCAGGCAGTGCAGGGCTGGTTGCATTAGCCCAAGGAAGCTAGCTAACTAGCTTTGACTTCCAACCGGGCTGAATCATTGCATCTATTCTTTTCCTTTTTGAAACTGTTTTTGGTCTTCTCCCGGCAACGCGGACAATTCTAGCCCCCGGGCCAACATAGAGAGTATTATTTTTAATTATCGATGTGAATTACCGGGGATATTTAGTGAAAATGTGTGTTGGCATATGGGGGGATAGCTAAAATGCTACATCATGTCCGGGTACATGTATAACGGCAGTCCAGCAGCAGTGGATGCAATGACCAAACCCATGTGTTTGGCGTTAAAGTTATTTTCTGTTATTATTACTAGTATTATTACTGGACGATCCCACGGCAGCGGTGTGATTATTATTTCTTGTATCTAAGAAGTTGAACTAGAGATGGGAGCGGAGGGACGGAGCAGAGAGTGGGGTTCCGACAGAGCTAATGTTCTTCTAATATTCAGATTCCGAATGACGCTCAATAATAATGGTTGATTGTTCTCATTGTTGAATACAGAGGCTATACCTCAATGAAGTGAAACGGACTGCCATTCTGTTTCACTCGTCTCACTTCATTATTTACTTGAATCACAAAGAAAAAATAAGGTAGTATTTTTACGGTGCTGATTCAGGGCTGCGCCAGGCTATACAGAGGCTTTATTTATACTGCAATACGACCGTCATTATGCCATATGGTTTACATCTGGTCGAAATAATTCTGGTTATAACAATATTACTGATTATAACTCCCCGCCTTGCTCACATTAAAGAGCTATTTTTTATATTATAGCCTATATTACGTTATATAGATAACTAGCTGGGGAGAGAACAGGAAGAAGTTACTACATACATTAGAGTCTATGGGCTCGCGCAAGTACATGAACCACGTAACCAGACTATTTTCTGCCCCCTCAATATCGCAACTCTGTCTATTTCCCCCCATACCGACACCGAGTAAACCTCACTAGCCTGCCCAAGGGACGTAATCTCTTCATGGGCAGGCTAGCAAGCGTGGCCCGCTGGAACCAGCCCGGAGGTTGGATACAGTGACTCAAGAAAGACACGCCCCCCAAGCCTGTGTAGAAATGCGAGCCGTGCACAGCCGTGTTTCCCCGTAGATAATGCAAAAACGGCTGGCGGATTATTTACAAAAAATCTCGAGTGCATAGTATAGCGGCCCCTGGCCATGCTAACCAAAAAAGATTTTTATTTACTTCATTAACATGACGCTAAAATAATGGAATTCCGAGGAGTTTTTAACATGTGTTCCTATGTGTTCCTAGAGGTGTGACGTCAGCGTGTTCTACTGGTGACGCGCTGTTTTGGCTCGGGCCTTTCCGAGCTGGTGGGAGGGGTTTTTCAGAAGAGTGTCCTCCGACCCGATACAGCATAGAAACGGCTTTATATAGCCATATGTTTGCATTTTCGAATGTTATCACAACTTTGTCATAGTTAAAATGAGAAAAAGTTGATATTAGCATGATACCCTGTCTTTAAAGGGGAATTCCACCCATTTTCAACATTTTTTCTGAGAGCGTACAAATGCAACCAAATAATAATAATAATAATAATAATAATAGATTTTATTTGTAACGCACTTTACATTCTTAGAATCTCAAAGTGCTACAGTGATTTAAAGTAATAAAAAAGAAATAAACAGCATAGGAGACATCATACCATTAAAACAGTTAAAATGCAACTTAAAACAAAAGAGCAGGCTATAAAAACGCTTTGTTAAAAAGAAAAGTCTTTAGTCCTTTTTTAAAGGTGTCCACTGACTGTGGTGCTCTCAGGTGGACAGGTAAGTTGTTCCACAGTTCAGGGGCGACCGCACAGAAAGCACGCTCACCCTTGGTGCGCAGGTTGGTTTTTATCGGTTTGAGGCGGTTTTTATTTGTGGAGCGGAGGGACCGGGTTGTGGTTTGGGGGGTGACATGCTCCTTGAGGTAGGAGGGGGCATTCCCGTGTATGCATTGGTAAGTTAACAGAGAGATCTTGTATTCAGTCCGGGATGAAACAGGGAGCCAATGTAGTGAGCGGAGGATGGGTGTTATGTGTTCGTACTTGCGCACCCTCATCAGGATCCTAGCAGCGCTGTTCTGTATGTATTGGAGCCGTTGTAGGCTCTTGCTAGGGATCCTGATGAGGAGTGCGTTACAGTAATCCAGCCTGGAGGAGACAAAGGCGTCGACTAGTTTTTCGGCGTCAGGTAGGGAGAGGGAGGGACGGAGCTTGGCGATGTTTTTGAGATGGAAGAAAGATGTTTTACAGAGGTGTTTTATGTGGGCCTCGTAGCTGAGGTGGGGGTCCATTTTGACGCCAAGGTTGGTGATGACTGATGAAAGTGGGATGTCGTGGCCGGAGAAAGTGATATTGGTTATGGGAGATGATTGAACCTGATGAGGGGTGCCGATCAGAATGGCTTCTGTTTTGGAGCTGTTTAATTGCAGGAAGTTGTGATTCATCCACGCCTTTATCTCCTCCAGGCAGGTGGTGAGTGTGGATGAAAGTGATGAAGGTGGAGGTGGGGGGGACTGTGGGACTGCAGAGCGGGACGGGGCAGGGTCCAGTTTTATATAGAGTTGTGTATCATCAGCATAGCAGTGGAAGGACAGACCGTGCCTGCTGATGACACTGCCGAGGGGGAGCATATACAGGGTGAACAGGATGGGGCCGAGTACGGAACCCTGGGGGACACCACAGGTGACCACCTGGGTCCGAGATTTTGAACCTCCCAGTGAAACGCACTCTGTTCTTTCGGTGAGGTAGGAACGGAACCAATCCAGGGTGGTGTTGCAGAGGCCGATGGTGGAGTGAAGGCGGTGTAGAAGGATGGTGTGGTCAACTGTGTCGAAGGCTGCAGTAAGGTCCAGGAGGATGAGGAGGGTAGGGGAACCGGCATCAGCTGCCATGAGGATGTCATTTGTGACCCTGACCAGTGCGGTTTCAGTACTGTGAGCGGAGCGGAAACCGGACTGAAACTTCTCGGAGAGGTTGTTGGTGTGGAGATGTGTGTGCAGTTGTGCGGCGACAACTTTCTCCAGCACCTTGGAGAGGAAGGGGAGGTTGGAGACAGGCCTGTAGTTGGCATACGATTCTGGGTCAAGGGTGGGTTTCTTGAGGAGGGGAGTAATGATGGCGGTTTTCAGAGCGGGTGGGACATGGCCTGATTTGAGGGAGAGGTTGATGATGTTAGTGATTAGTGGACTGATAGCTTGGATGTGGAGTTTAACCAGTGATGTGGGGAGGGGGTCCAGGGGGCAGGAGGAAGGCTTCATCTGCCTGATGATGTCCTCAACTTGTTGCTGTGTGGTGGGAGTAAAACAGCTGAGAGGCTGGGGTGACCCGGACTGTGGGCTGGCAGTCAGGGGGGGTGAAGTAGGGGAGGCAGAGAGGGAGGAGCGGATGGTGTCGACTTTAGTTCTGAAGTATGATAGGAAACTGTTGCATTTTTCTATTGAGACTGTTTGGTTTGTGGGGGTTTGGGGTTTGAGGAAATGGTTTATGGTTGAAAATAGTTGTTTTGAGTTGCCGGGGCTATTGTTGATGATGTTGGAGTAGAACAAGGACTGTGCCTCCCTAAGTGCCTTGGTATACGCCCTTTGGTGGTCTCTGTAGGCCATTTTGTGTACTGTAAGACCTGACACCTTAAAGCGCCTCTCCAGGACACGCCCTACTGCCTTCATTTTCCTCAGACTGCTGGTGTACCATGGAGCTGAGCGCGAAAAAGTGACAGTCCGTGATTGTAATGGGGCGTGAGTGTCCAGGAGGTTGCACAGGGAGTTGTTATAGAATGCCACTGATTCAGTTGCTGATGAATGGGTGGCAGAAGACAGGTGGAGGAGGTCCTGGGTCAGGGTGTCCGGATTTATGTGTTTGAAGTTTCTGAAGTTGATTTGACGTTTGGGTTTGGTGTGGGAGGGAGGGAAAGGCACCTCCATGGAAATGACCTTGTGGTCAGACACACCCATGTCATAGACGGCCAGGTTGGTGATGGGGGCTGAGTCAGTGATCACCAGGTCTAATGTGTGACCCTTGTTGTGCGTGGGGACATGGATGTGTTGGGATAGATTTAGGCAGTCCAGTAATTGCAGGAAATCAGACGCAAAGGGACATGAAGGGTTGTCCACGTGGATGTTGACGTCACCGAGAATTATAATATTGTTAGATGTAGTGCATAGTGATGAGAGAATGTCATTCAGTTCAGAAATAAAAACTGAGTTTGGCTTAAGTTTGGGGGGACGGTATATAAGTAGTAATGTCATATGAAATGGTGGTTTACTTTTGACTGCAAGACATTCGAATGAGGCTGGTGAGGGGATGGGGAGAGGTGTTAGTTCCAGCTCATTTTTATAGAAAATGGCAAGACCACCACCTACCCGACCAGTATTGCGTGCTTTTTGTAGGTAGTTATAACCGGGGGGGCAGGCTAAGTTTAGAGAAGAATAAACCTCAGGCTGGTGCCAGGTCTCAGTGAGGCACATGAGGTCTAAGCCTTTGTCCGAAATATGTGAGTTGATGAGGGGGGCTTTCAGTGTGAGTGATTGTGTGTTAAAAAGTTCTATTTTTACTGATGAAAGTGAGAAGAATCTCAGTAAAGGGCGGAGTGCACTGAAATCCACTTCGCGTTTTACACGCCTCTGCCTGGATTGACGTGCTCTCGCGGTGTTGCCAATGTTACATAATCCAAGGGCGACAGTGCTCTGATGACGTAACCCAGATGCGACGGGGCCGGTGACTGAGCGGATGGTTGTGATGTTGTGAACGGGCGAGGAGTAAACAAACTGTCGGCGGGTGCTTCTATGGATGTATCGTGGTCGGCGAAAAAGTCCAAGTTTTTTGATGAGTGACACACATGCTGGAATGGCACGATTGTTGAGCTGGAGGAGTTGTGAGGTGGAATATAGCGGCATTTTACCGAACGAGAAGAAGTAAAATCCTGTTGGCCGTTAGCCAGGCTGCTCTGGATGGATGACGGTGATGCGGTCTCAGGCGACGTGGGCCTCCGCTGCAGGGCTGAAGAACAAACCCTGGGGGTCCCGTACAGCAGCGCTGGATAGGCGGCGACTGGATCGCGGTGGTGGTGCTCCGATGGCTTTGCTGCGGAGGATGCGGTATCAGGCAATGAAGGCCTCCGCACCTCCCAGGCTGAGGGGCAGCCCGGGGAAATCCTCGAACACAGCAGCGCCAGACGGGTCCAAGATCCAAGCATATATCCACGAAAAACCGGTAGGCAAACCAACGCACCGAACTTTCCAAAAAAAAAGCTCCAGCCGAAAACAACTCGGATTGAAACTTCAGCTACTTGCACCGAGGGGGAAGCTTGCTGGTGCCGGTGAAGTTGTAAAGTTGTAAAAAACGAGACCAAACGCAAGTTAAAACACAGTTAAAGGAGGTACACCGACCTTAAAACTAACTATAAGATAATAATAAAAAGTAAAAAGAAACGAAGCCTATACTAGTTCTGGTGGAGAAGCGGCGAACATTCAGCGCCAGCGTGCTCTCCCAACCAGCGTCCCGTAGACCTGGTTTTAGTTGAGCCTGGTTTTAGTTGAGCCTGGTTTTAGTTGCAACCAAATGGACCCTAGCGGGTCCATTTGGTTGCATTTGTACGCTCTCAGAAAAAAGAAGTGTGTAAAGAAATCCATTAACATGGTGAAAATACATCTTGATGATGTCATCAAGATGTTTCACCATGTTAGTGGTTTTCTTCAGACCTGCATTTCTTGGGAACAGAATTGGGGAACTTTTTTATCATGTCCAGCCAAGTGTTGACCCCTGTCCAGTCATGGCTGCCAGTTCCCACCTAATGCCATGTGAGAGTCCAGACTGACCGCAGCGGTACCGAATAACTGCTAGCTTACATAGGGTCTTCAGGCTAGGGCTCAGGTCCAAGATGTACAGGTCATCATTGTAGCAGCTGAGGTCGAAGACGATGATACGATCTCCCACCATGCCATAGCACATAATATACATATGAGGCGGTGCTTTCCTCTTGACCTTAACCTTTCTCCAGGAGAAGGTCTCTGGACTGAATTTCCACACGCAGGAATTGTCCCTGGCACCAAATATGTGCAGCTCCCCATTGTAGTTAAAGGCTGATTTCAAATCCTGTACTTTAGGGCCAACCTGTGCAGGTGTGTCCAGCCAGAGGTTGGTCTCTGTGTCAAAGACTCTGATGGAGTCGAAGTAATGAACCCCTGAGCCCCCATAGCCCCCATACACAAACATCTTGGTCCTGAAGATGGTGGCGAAGTGATGTCTTGTGGCAGGAGGTTCAGTTCCTGTGGTGTGGATTATGGTCCAGCCCATTGTGCTGGTGTCCAACTTACAGGTGTCATTAGTGTGTACAGCCATCATCGGCCACTCCACGACTCCTCCGTGGATGAACATGTCCGTCCTCAAGACACAGGCAGAGTGGCCCGTCCTCCCTTCTGGAATCGTCCCAGAAACGCGTGGGTTGAACCATGTATGAGTGTCGACATTGAATGCATGAAGCACTGTGCAGTAAATCCTGTCCTTCTCAACCCCTCCCCAGAGGTAAACGGTATCTTCAATAAGCACAGCCGTGTGTCCGCGGCGTTTGGTGGGAACCTGAAGGTGGAGTTCTCTTCTCTCAGCTGGAGGAGGGCTCAGCTTCGTCCAGATAAAAGTCACCGTGTTGAAGACGTTGACATCAATATGTTTCTCTTTGTCCCAGTAGTCACCTCCAAAGCAGTACACACAGTGTCTCACTGTCACGGCCGCTTGACTGGATGACTTTGGTCCTCTCAGAGGCACCGTCCAGCTTAACATTACTCACAACAGTACCACAGTGGTTAAATCCTATTCTCAATCGTATGCTATTGGTCAACAAATCCCTACGGGTAAAGTTCTGGTATGCAAAAGCATAGAGCATCTGTGTCTTCACTTACAGTAAATTCATTTAGTTGCACAAACACCACACAAAGTCCGTCCGAGTTAAATGGGGTGGGGGAAATTATGATGTAAATCATTTGCCAGCTAATGTCTATCAAGACTCCCCAGTTTTAGCTCTGTGGGGCTAAATGGGGCTAGAATGGTGGTCGGTGGCTCAAATGCTGAATAAATGGTGGGCCCTGGCGAAAAAAGGTTGAAAAACACTGCATTACAGACAGGGAGTGATAAACGCATACATTATCGCTGCAATTCCACTGTGCCCCTCACCTGATGACTGGGCCATAATCGCTCAGCATAAAAAAAAAATCAGATGTGGGCGTGTGCACCAAACGGACATGCACGCAATAAAAACGACACACTCACTTTATCGCACAGCAGGGGCGGATCTAGTCATGGGCATTGGGGGGCAATGCTCCCCTAAATGCCCTGACTGCCCCTGCACCAATGATGGCATGCAAACAAAACCCAAATTTCAAATATATTTCAAAATAAAGTGCTTATTGTCTCCACCGTAAGGTGGTGACTATGGAACGCACCCCGTCATTCCGTCCCGTCATTCCGTCCCGTGTGTGATGTAATGATGACGTCATAGATCTCATAGCTGAGCCGGAGAAAAGACATTAGTGTTTTATTTATATTAGAATAATATCATCAATTCTTGAGCCCGGACGGTGGAGACCTGTGCCCCGTAGGGGCACAACTCTTGTATTGTTATTGTCTTGGCACTGTGGAAAAGCATGACAAATAAAAAACGTTGAACCTTGAACCTAATTATGATTCTGCCGGCTGTCCTTCCAGCACTGAGCTGTAGACGCCAGCAAGGTACAGTGGTAAAGCATCACGGCCAGGTTGCATTCCAAATGAAATTCATGAAGAATTTGCGGCAAAAAGAAAGGGAAATGTCAAGGTCAACAGAAGACAGAGGTTCTCCTGAAAGTAGATAGGGACGACTCAGTCATGGTGAATCAGGTGGACTCAGGCTCAGTGTGAGGTTTCTGCTTAAAGCAGCCATTTGGACTTCTGTGTGGATGCGGTGATGACTTTTAAGACTTTTGCTGTGACGGAAACTCCTCTCACACCATCTGCAAGCAAAGG
>CM076970.1:51413034-51635534 GCA_039105355.1 Benthosema pterotum | reverse complement strand
TTAATTAAGTGCTAATTTAGATGGTGAATATCATAACTCTTGAGAGTGTAAACATGAAATCAAATGGACGCGCAAGGGTCCATCTGGTTTCATTTTTACGCTCTCAAAGAGTTACATCTGGTCAACCAACTTTCTATCATTTAGTCTGCGGAGCCCACCTGGAACCTGGAAAATCCATAGATTGGCCGCACCGTTGTATAAGCCGCAGGGTCAAAAGCATGTGAAAAAAGTAGCGGCTTATAGTCCGGAAATTACGGTACATACATACATGCGCATAAGGTACCTACCTACCACCATACTTAACAGTAGCCTATAGCTCAGAGGATATAGATCTTACAGTGATTTGAGAACTCTTCCATTTATGACTATTGCATGTTTGGCCCAGTGATGGCCAAAAAAACAAACCTTACTACTATGTACATGAGAGATATGTTTATAGAACTACTGTAACAAGAGCAGCATGCAGAGTGAAACTATAGAGCTGGCCCAGATACAATGACACTCTTACCTTATTTTAGATAACTAGCAAGTGCAGTACTGCAGGGGTCTGCAGCCTTTTACCGCATGGAGGTGCCACGTTTTCAGTTAAATCACTGGTTTTCCTACCTTTTTCATACCAGGGCCCACTAATTATTCGGAATTTGAGCCACGGAGGACCACCATTTGATAACATTTGTGATAGAATCTGGTGCATTTGGTCCTCATGTCTCCCAAGGCCGTTTTCCTTTTAGAGCCATCTAAAGTATTTTCTTCGTTTTTTGGCTAAAATCGTTTTTAATCATATTAAAAAGTAGAAACTTTGATCTCACTACTGAAAACAATTTTAGCCAAAAAACGAAAAAAATACTTTAGATGACTCTAAGGAAAATGGCCTTGGCAGACATGAGGACCAAAGCACCAGATTCTATCACATTTTAGCCCCACAGACCCCAAAGCTAACGATTTCTTTTGTTTTGTGCACAATTCCTGGATGGATTTCAGAAACAAAACAGTCAAACATACAGATCAAAATGACCATAAATCTTCTACATTCTCTAGTTGTGTAGACTTGGGCTAATACAGATGATGAATATTTTAACTCTTGAGAGTGTAAACATGAAACCAAATGGACCCGCAAGGGTCCATTTGGTTTCATTTTTACGCTCTCAAAGAGTTACATCTGGTTAACCAACTTTCCATCATTTAGACTGGGGACCACCTCTCAAGGACCACTGGTGGTCCCCGGACCACCTGTTGAAAACCCCTGATTTAAACGATGTGCCCATATCTAATTATGATCATGGAAACGAGGGAAATTCACAGCTGATTTCTATTGCCCACAGGATAAACATAACAACGTTAGAATTCCATTTTCTTTCACGGCATGAATCAAGATGTATTGATGACCATTAAACTTCAGAGCAATAACCGAAACGATCTTCCAGAATCAATCCCCCAGTCATGATGAGTTATGCAGGAGTTTGAATGAATTGTACAAAGAATGCCGTATGTAGATGTGAGTGGACATAATTTAATCGACTAAACTTTTTTATTTTTAAAGGAGAATTGCAGTGGTTCAGCCATAAACCATGTGCCACGCCCACACCTTTTGAGACAGCTGAATCACTGCTGTACCAAAGTGAAAGTGAAAGCGTGAGTGTTAACACACTACTGACATAGTGGGGAGACAATATATAGCAGAAAATTGCATTTTGGAGCGATGTATATAGGTGAACTTGCATTTGACCCCTTAGCCCCATTACAAGCCTATTTTGGGAGAGGGGAATCAGGCATTTAGGAGTGTTTTCACAAAATAACACCTGGACCACTTTTTTCTAACAAATTAAGTGCAAATAAAGATAAAAAAAAAACTTTTGGTGTGCAATTCTTCTTTAACTCTCTTGCACACTCATGCATGGACGGCGCCAGGGGGGGGCTAGCAGGGGCTCTAGCCCCCCCTGCTGGAGGCTTAGCCCCCCTAAGCCCCCCCTGGCCAAAAACATGACTGTGATGAAAACTATTCAGGGAATAAATAAAATATATGGAAGACCAAACTATATATATATATATTATATATATATATATATATATATATATATATAATATATATATATATATATATATATATATATATATATATATTATATTCACTAGCCCCTGCTGAAAAAAACTCAGCCCCCCCATAGCCCCCCCATGCACAAATGTCTGGAGCCGTCCCTGCACTCATGCCAGTGATTGTCACCCTCCCCTGTGCCAATGTTGGTTCCCATGTCTAAAGGTTGCCTACCCCATACAGTACAGTACAGTACATAAGAGTATAGTCGAATAGCTCTTTAAAATGACCGTATAACCTGCATAGCCTGTATAGACCCCCCAAAATAAACAAAAGAGAAAAACATTTAGAATTAGCATCCCCAATGTAAGACGAAAGGGATTAGTAGCGTCCCCTGCATGCATAATGCAAGTAAATAATCAATAATGTACAGTTGCTGCTTGCTAGTTATGAAATAATGTATCTTTGTCATTCTCGGGGGGGTGGGGTGCGTTGGGTTCTTTTTTTTACCGATTTGTTGAGATTTTGCTAAAAAAAAAAAAAAATGAAAGCGATTAATATTATTAATAATTTAAAAAAAGAATAATTGTAATAATTTCTTAACCTTCTTACATTGTAAAGAGTTTGAGAAGGGAGAGCCAGGCGTGTGTGTATGCGTGTGTGTGGTAGACACTGATCTGTGTGCTGAAAACAGACCGTTTTTTCCTCTGTATTCTGCATGTTTATTATAATAAACACACTGGTTTTCTCCCTCGGGTGTTTTGGGTCTTTGTGTGTGTGTGTGGGTGTGGGTGTGGGTGTGGGTGTGCGCAGTGTTGTAGTGGTACTTTTAGAAGTAGGGGGACGCCTCTTAAAGGGGAATTCCACCCATTTTCATTTTTTTTCTGAGTGTACAAATGGAACCAAATGGACCCTAGCGGGTCCATTTGGTTCCATTTGTGTACACTCAGAAAAAAAGCAAACTCATTAACATGGTGAAATACATCTTGATGATGTCATCAAGTATTTCACCATGCTAATGATTTTTTTCAGACCTCCATTTCGAGGAAACACAGAATGGGGGAACTTTTTTATCATGTCCATAGAACATCTCTAGGGTATATTAGGTATATTAATGACATAGTAAAATATTGAAAATGAGTGGAATTCCCATTCAAGACACATGCATGCACACTTGCATTTGTAGTAAGTATATAGCATATTGAGAAAGAATGTTTACAATGCCTAATTGTATCCATAAAAGTAAATGACAAGACAAAAAACATAGGCCTACTTTTGCCCCCAAAAATATTTTAGATGTGAGAGAAGTGGGGGGACGCCGCCCCCCTGCGCCCCCCCTCCACTACACCCCTGGATGTGGGTGTGCGTGTGCGTGTGCGTGTGCGCGTGAACCTGCTTTAGGTTGACTGAAAGCATCCTTTGTGTCTTAAAGGATATTTCTCTTTCAAAACGACTTTTGTTCACTTTATTCTCTACTCTACCAATAACCAAGAGGTTTTTTTGTCTGAAGAAAAGGGACAGAATTAGCATTCACCTTAGAGAGGTTGGGTGGACATGATTAAAAAGTTCCCTCATTCTGTGTTTACTGAAAATGGAGGTCTGAAAAACTCATTAACACATGGTGAAACACAACTTGATCTGAATAAGGCATGAAGTCCTGCACACTGTTTCTTGCTGTTGTAACTTACTTTTTATTCACAGACAAACGTTTCATTCGGCCTGGACCTTCCCTCAAGAGTGTCTTGACACTTTTGAGGACACTCTTGAGACACTCTTGAAGAAGGTCACAGGCATACTGAAACGTTGTTTCAACCGTGTGCGGGACTTCATACTTTATTCAGATTGTATACCAAGGGTGTAAAACTCAGATACAGAGTGGGCCAAAATTTAAAACTGAACAAAGCCGTGGGCCAAGTTTGAATGAACTAACCTTTTAAAGGGGAATTCCACCCATTTTCAAATTTTTCCTGAGAGGGTACAAATGTGAACCAAATGAATCCTAGCGGGTCCATTTGGTTCCATGGGTCCATTTGGTTCCATTTGTACCCTCTCAGGAAAAATGGCTCTGAAAGAAAAATCATTAACATGGTGAAATACATCTTGGTGATGTCATCAGATTATATTTCACCATGTTAACGATTTTTTTAGACCTCCATTTTTAGGTAATACAGAATTGGGGGAACTTTTTCATCATGTCCACACAACATCTCTAAGGTATATTAATGACATAATAATTAAAATGTTAAAAATGGGTGGTCTTCCCTTTTAATTTGATAATGTCTCATGGGCCAAATGAAATTACACGGCAGCCAAATTTTGCCCGCGGGCCAGAGTTTGACACCCATGTTCTATACTATCCTAAGCACCTGTAAAAAGTAGCAGAAACAAATCACTGGTCCGTCGAGTGTTATCCTTCACTTAACTCCTCTACATGTATTCTAACACTTTAATAGTTACTAGTTACTTTGTAGATTTTGATCATCATTACAAAACATCAAAACATCCACTTCAGCCCTGTACAGTACATAAGCTCACGATGAATTTGTAGATCTGCTATTTTGAGTAGATTTTTATACATTTCTGGACAATTACTATAAAAAGGAGCCATTTTTCCACCATCAGAGTACTGTACTGTCCGTTATCTTTGGATATACTGATAAAGTACAGTATGCCATGCCGGTCAGACTATACACTGTACTTCAGTCATTCTGATTGGCATTCAGCTCAGATGCAGGAAACGTTGAGTGCATTTTCAAGTTCAATTTAACACAATTTGTTCACTTTAGTAAATCAATTCATAGCATACATTGGCCCCGCTCCAGCATTAGCTTCAGCTATTGAAAAATAACAAAAGCTCATATAGCGTGCCACGTGTGGCACACACTATGTGTCAAATTGTGAAAATGAATGAACTTTATAAGCTCTAATCTTTGCTTCTGAGAGGTCCCTGCTGGGAGTCCTTATTTTCAGATATGGGTCCGCAGCCAGACACACATAACTCCGGCCGGGGATCCTTGGCATGTAATATTATCGCATCTCTGACACAGTTAAACAGATTGTTCAGAAAACTGTCAGGATTTAGAACACATTTCGTAGAATGAGGTTGAAATGGGTCCACATATACCGGTAGCCTATGTAGCTTAATGCATCATTAAAATGTAATAGTCTTATATCTCATAACTATTGGATTTTTTTTTCGTTGAGTCGAGTGTAAGACATGCCAGTAAGGCGTGCAGAGCCTTAAAAGGAACTGGTAACTATTGTTATTTCAAACGCAGGGGGAGAGATGACCATGTATTGCCAGGCAGAAAATGTCTGTGCAGGCATCAGTGTGGGTGTGTGTCACTGTCACACTACTGCATTTATCATGGCCCACATATAGAGAACTCCATATATATGGGAATTGAATCATGCCATGTACAACTAAGTAAGTCTGCATAGTGAACTTGAGATACAGTATAGTGTACTTGATGAGACAGACATGCACAGCCTTAATGCCTGATAACTGTAACTGTAAGTGCAGGGGGAGAGATTCCGTATTTGGGCATTCCTAACCAAATATGAAGAACACCGTGTATGGGAATCGAAACAAACAGAGGTCGCTTCCCGCATGCACAAGTAAGATGCTGCACTTGTGAATCATGCCATGTACTGGTAGCGTATTTTCCGCACTATAAGGCGCACCGGATTATAAGGCGCACCTACAATGAATAGCATATTATAAGGCGCACTATAAGGCGCACCGGACTATAAGGCGCACAGAATTGAAGCTATTGCAGTCAACATAGAATAGAGGCTACTGCAGTCAAACAATCCATATATAAGGCCCACTGGATTATAAGGCACACTGTTGCACACTGTTGTTTTTTGAGATGATGAAAGACTTTTAAGTGCGCCTTATAGTCCAGAAAATACGGTATATGTGAGACTGCAGAGTGAACTTGAGAGTGAACTTGATGAAACAGTGCAGCTTGCGCTGTGCTTGATAGCGACTCCGAGAATCCGTGTCTCTGTGTTGATATAATACTGTATGTGAGGCATCTGGTATAGATGGCACCTATACTATGAGGTTGGCCCTGATATGCTGACAGTAAGGTCAGCCTTGTACATAGTCATCATCCTATGTCACATACCTTCATATCTCACTGTCTCCTTTCTACCATCCATCACTATAAATATTCCCTGCCTGTCCAATAAACTTAGTGAAGCAGCTCTATGCTGTGTCTGGTTGTGTTCTCCTGGGTCTGTCTCCCCGCCAACAGGAGCACTTCAACGGGATCATCAGCAAGCACATCATCACACAGCAGCCAGCCAGCCAGCCAGCCAGCCAGTCAGTCAGTCAGTCAGTCAGCCAGCCAGCCAGCCAGCCAGCCAGTCAGTCAGTCAGTCAGTCAGCCAGCCAGCCAGCCAGCCAGCCAACCAGCCAGTCAGCCAGTCACCCAGCCAGCCAGCCAGCCAGCCAGCCAGCCAGCCAGCCAGCCAGCCAGCCAGCCAGCCAGCCAGCCAGCCAGTCAGTCAGTCAGTCAGTCAGTCAGTCAGTCAGTCAGTCAGTCAGCCAGCCAGCCAGCCAGCCAGCCAGCCAGCCAGCCAGCCAGCCAGCCAGCCAGTCAGTCAGTCAGTCAGTCAGTCAGTCAGTCAGCCAGCCAGCCAGCCAGCCAGCCAGCCAGCCAGCCAGCCAGCCAGCCAGCCAGCCAGCCAGCCAGTCAGTCAGTCAGTCAGTCAGTCAGTCAGCCAGCCAGCCAGCCAGCCAGCCAGCCAGCCAGTCAGTCAGTCAGTCAGTCAGTCAGTCAGTCAGTCAGTCAGTCAGTCAGCCAGCCAGCCAGCCAGCCAGCCAGCCAGCCAGCCAGCCAGCCAGCCAGCCAGCCAGCCAGCCAGCCAGCCAGCCAGCCAGCCAGTCAGTCAGTCAGTCAGTCAGTCAGTCAGTCAGTCAGTCAGCCAGCCAGCCAGCCAGCCAGCCAGCCAGCCAGCCAGCCAGCCAGCCAGCCAGCCAGTCAGTCAGTCAGTCAGTCAGCCAGCCAGCCAGTCAGTCAGCCAGCCAGCCAGTCAGTCAGCCAGCCAGCCAGTCAGCCAGCCAGTCAGCCAGTCAGCCAGTCAGCCAGCCAGTCAGCCAGTCAGCCAGTCAGCCAGCCAGCCAGCCAGCCAGCCAGCCAGTCAGCCAGCCAGCCAGCCAGCCAGCCAGCCAGCCAGCCAGTCAGCCAGCCAGCCAGTCAGCCAGTCACCTAGCCAGCCAGCCAGCCAGCCAGCCAGCCAACCAGCCAGTCAGCCAGTCACCTAGCCAGCCAGCCAGCCAGCCAGCCAGCCAACCAGCCAGTCAGCCAGTCACCTAGCCAGCCAGCCAGCCAGCCAACCAGCCAGCCAGTCAGCCAGCCAACCAGCCAGTCAGTCAGCCAGCCAACCAGCCAGCCAGCCAGTCAGCCAGCTCACACTACCATCAGAGCCGGACCTGCAGATTACAAGTTCACGACTATAAGTACAGTAAAAACGCTTTTGAAATTAAATAAAAGAAGGTTACTTTTCAGGATTTCATTTCCATATAGCAAAAAGCTCAAAAAGACAGATTGTGTGCTTGTAGATCGGCTATTTTTTGTGCGAACATAACTGTATAATTTGCCATTCTGCAGTGTATAAATGGTATAAATACTATGTGACCATCATCATAGGAAGCAAAAGTTGTAGGCTATTTATTAATTCATTCTTGTGTATATATTTATTTACCACAATTTGTAGTAGAACTATTGTTCTACTTACTATACCTAAATAATTCTGTGTTCATTTTTGCTGTTGGTAGAATGAAGATGCATCTGCTGCTCGTTGTGTCCATGCTGGTACTTCTGGCTCCAATGGACACTCACTGTGGCCGTCCTGTTGCTGCTACTAGTGCGGTAATGTGAACGCCTAGTGACAAACTCACGTCAAATGCTATTTACTGTACACTATTTGTAATAATACTAGTAAACACGAACGTTGGAAACCACAAGGGGAATTCAACTTGTAACTTTAGAAATGTGCTGTCTCTTAGCTTGATATTTGGAAGAATGGCGGCTGGAAACCGTGGCCAAATGCGGATTACGTTGCCGACTCTGGCACCACATCGGATGATTATTATCAGGTAATGTGCATCAGCGCAGAGTGACTCATGTCAAATGCTATTTACAGTATGTGTAATAGTGCAAGTAATCCCAAATGTCAGAACCTAAAAGGGACTTCGACCTTCTGTCCCATTTAGGACGTTTGGTATGCAACTGATTACGCCTGCAGTCGCGACCCTCTCCTATGTAAGGCTCTCCTTCGTTACGCTGATCTTCATCGTGTTCTCCTTCGTAACGCTGGTCTGTTTGCTGCTGTCCTCGATGCCGTCCATGATGCTGTCCGTCGAGGTGCCGGATGTTCTGGTGCTGTTTCTGAGAACACCACACCGGATGATCATGATGATAATCAGGTATATATGCAGTGTTGTAGTGGGACTTTTAGAAGTGGAGGGACATCGCCTCTTAAAGGGGAATTCCTCCCATTTTATTATTATTTTTTGCTGAGAGTGTACAAATGTGAGCCAAATGGACAAATGTGAACCAATGTATACAAAGGTGAACCAAAGGGGCACTCCTCTAACAAATGGAACCATTTGGTTCCATTTGTACACTCTCAGAAAAAAAGGAAATTCATTAACATGGTGAAACACATCTTGATGATGTCATCAAGATGTATTTCACCATGCTAATGATTTTTTCAGACCTCCATTTTGGACCATTTCTAGGTAACACAGAATGGAGGAGAACTTTTTACCGTGTCTGCACATCTCTAAGGTATATTAATGACATAGTAAAATATTGAAAATGAGTGGAATATATATTGCATATTGAGAAAGATTGTTTACAATGCCTAATTGTATCCATAAAAGTAAATGACAAGACAAAAAACATAGGCCTACCTTTGCCCCAACAATATCTTAGATCTGAGAAGTGAGGGGACGCCGTCCCCCCACGTCCCCCCGCCACTACACCCCTGGGTATATATTTTTTGCCCCTTTACTTACCCAGGGTACTAGCTGAACACAAGTGCTCATCTTCGGCACCGCACCACACATAGAAACCAACCGTCCTGTTGGCCAAATGGCCACTAAGCAACTCCACTGGAGCAGTTGTGGGTTCAGTGCCTTGCCCCAGGGCACTTCAGCAGTGTTAGGTGAGTTATGACCGATCACTGCCTGTCCAGGGAAGGGGCACTCCTCTAACCTGTGGGACACACACTGCCCCGAATGTCTGACAGACAGAGTCTGGCAGACTGACAGACTGTGAAATGATATTCACACTATTTGTACACAATTAGAACATAAAAAGGGACTTCAACAACTTCATGATACCTTCTGTCTTTAGGATTGTGAGGATGCTCTTTCTGATGACACAACACTGGCTGATTATGAGGTAATTATGTGTGACAGAGTGTGTCATCAGCCCACATAAATGACTACTACATCAAATATACACATGGCATGCATGAGACTGCTAGTAATTCAAATAACACCTGGACGAGTGATTACTATGAACACTACAGTACCACCATGAATGGAGTGAAGACTATAAATATCCTGTAAATGATTGATACTTTAAGTACTAAATGGGCCGTATATACAGTACAGGTCTTTAAAACTCTGAGTGTGTGCAAATGTACACGCTCTCAGAGTAATAGTAGCCTGGTTCAGCCCACAGAACCCGTTCACTCCGTTGGGCCCCGCCCACTCCGTTGGATTCTAATAGAGTTAGTCAGAGTCTGATAATCAGGCTAGAGTAATAGTGGTCTGTGGCCAGCCAAACAAATGACAAACTCTTATTCAAATCATGAAATCAGAATGTTTGTGAACCGCTGCTGTATGTTTTTGATGGTCTGTGTTCATCCTCTCCATTGTGTTGTCAGGGTCTGTTTAGGAAGTGGTTAAAGCTGGTAGGGAAACGGCAAGATGTTGATCAGAAGGTAATGTGAATACATAATTACATATCGTGACAGACCCATGTAAAATGCTACCCTGTTTGTAATTGGTAAACACAGAACACATAACAACAACAACAACTACAACAACAACAGTTATTGTCCCGAAAATGATTTGTTATCACAGTTTGGACAAAATGTCATTTAATATTGAGCTGCCTATAACCCTGATGGCCTTAATGTTCATAAAAGGGAAATCTTGCAACTTCATAAAGTTTCTGTCCCTTAGGACTGGAACGAAGATGAGGATTGTCAGGATGCTGAGGATAAAGACACAGCCATGACACTGGATGATACTGATGATCAGAATGCTGTTTCTACCGACCTGATGAAGGATGATGATCATCAGGTAATGTCAACCATAGGGTGACAGCAGGGGCGGATCCCGTGGCGCGAAGCGTCACGGGCGATGAAGCTGCCACCATACCATTTTCTCTTGCCCCTCCAACATCTTGTCTTGCCCCCCCAAATGGGACATGTTATATCCGCCCCTGGGTGACAGACTTGTGTTGAATGATATTCTTTACTCCAGTGGTTATCTAACTTTTTCAAGTCAAGGACGCCCAAAACTGACACTAATTTATTCTACTCTACAGATCTCCATTTGGAAAGATAATGCCAGGGCCATACATACCTAGCAGTGATTCACTGCCAGTTTAATTTCAAGGACACCAGTTTGATATGCATTAGGCTATTTTATGGAAAGTGAAGGTTGAGGTTGTACTTAATTGAACCAAATGGACCCATTCATTTTGTTCCAAACTATCATTTATCTGGGGAGCCCCTGGATCTCCCTCAAGGACCCTCAAGGACTTTGGGAACTACCGAGTTACACCATTTGTAATACTACAGTCACTCGTCATTCATCATGTCATTCTGGCCAATTAGAATTTGCATCCTGTTTTCAATGTTTGTGTTTACACAAACTTTCAGAACTGGTCATTGGTATCTACCTTAATTTCTGGACTATAAGCCGCACCTGAATATAAGCCGCACCAGCTAAACTTGGGGCAAAATACTGATTTTTCCATGTATAAGCCGCACCTGACTATAAGCCGCACCAGACAACAAGCTTCATGTGAGAGCAGTGGTTTTCAACCTTTTCGATCCCTTTTGAGCCCACTATTTGGTTTTGTCCACAATTCCAGGATGGATTTTTGCAAACAAAACAGGCAAAACAGAGAGATCCAAATGGCCATGACTTATCAGGGACCACTGGTGGTCCCCGGACCACCTGTTGAAAACCCCTGTTAAAAAAAAAACACCTGTAAAAATCCATAGATTGGCTGCACCGTTGTATAAGCCGCAGGGTCAAAAACATGTGAAAAAAGTAGCGGCTTATAGTCCGGAAATGACGTTAATGTTTATGTTGGGACAATGATGTGAACTGTCCACAGCCCTGCCATGAGACACTGACTAGGACAGAATTGTGTTATTTTATTGTGAACATTAGTGAGGGCGACCAGCTCAGCCTTGTGGTTAGAGTGTCCGCCCTGAGACTGGGAGGTCAGGGTTTGATTCCCGGTCGGGTCATACCAAAGACTCTAAAAATGGGACCCAAATGCCTCCCTGCTTGGCACTCAGCATCAAGGGTTGGATTGGGGGTAAGTCCCTGCGATGTACTAGCGTCATGTCCAGGGGGTGTACTTGTACATCAAGCTGCCTCACGCTACAGAAACGGGAGATAGGCTCCTGACCTACAGGTATATGGGCCTCAATGGCTCAGCCGGGCCTCCTGACATCATGGCCTGGCAAGGCTACTTACTTATTAGTGAGGGCCAATTATATGAAACCAGGTTGAAAAGTAGTAATATTTTCTTTCTGGTTTGTGCTTTTTTGAGCTTTCAGCTGCTTCTCTCCTTTGTGTTGTCAGTGTCTGTTTAGGCAGTGGTTACAGCTGATGAAGACTGAGAAATGGAGAAAGGTGAAGAAAAGGTGTCAGAACTCAGGAGTAGAGATGGAGGACTCAGGAGGAAGAGTGGGGGGTGGAGATACATTCGAAAGGGGACAATTGTCGAAACATTATAATGATGTAATATATTGAGCTAAATGTAATTCTTAAAATGTTCTGTCAAGGCCCTTCAAAAAGTGAAATAAACAAAGCTTCCGGTTCACAGAATATGCCTCCATGGGTTTACTTACTTTAATGTTTGATTCATGATAATTAGGAACCACATTTTACAACCAGAACTGGACTCTGTTGAGTGCCAAATTGCGGAGCGACTTGCAGAGTGCAAGACCGTCGAGTTTATCCAGGAATACATGTCTCTCTCTCCTCCACGTAAATCTCCGAAACATAGTGTATCTTGCTATAGTGTGGCATCCTGTTATTGGCAGATCTCAATTTAATGCTAGATTATTCTCTATCTTCTTCTTAGTCATTTTTCTTCTGTTGAAGAAGGTCTAATTCTGTAATTGCCAAGCCCAGTACTGTTAAAGTGTCTGGCTATTATTAGGACATTTAAGAAAATAAGACATCATTTTTGTTCCACAAGTCTCCTTTCTTACTTTAATTTGTTTACCTGTACGTGAAAAGAAGAGAAAATAATTTCTCTCCTTTAGTCATGGTGTTGCGGATATTAGAGGGGAAGTTACCTGCGGTAAAGCTTGGTCATCAAACGTTGATGTTGTATCAGCTAGTTTGTCTGTTTTTTAGACCTATTGCTTGCAAAAATGGGTTGAGTAGAAAGGCCTTTACTTATAGAAAGGTCACTGGAGAGACAGACTATAGTAGAGTAGTATTGTGCCAACGTTTTTTTTTTTTTTTTTTCACTGTGTTTAAAGATAAATGGGAGAGAACTTGTTCTAGACAACTATTCTCTGACCTGTTGTGGCAGGAGGGATTTAGCAGGGCAGGACACCGGTTCTATATCCAACTGACTCCGGACTTAGATTTATTCAGAGTGACTTTTCAGAGAATGATTTTTCTCCCCTCAGTTACTTTACACCACTCCTGTTCTCTGACAAGGACAAGCTGTACCAAAAACAATAAATAGCTAGCAGGCCTGTTGGAGACTCGAGACATCTTGGCTTACTGGTATGGACCTCAGGGAATGCTGGCTGATTTACGGTACAGTGACGTGTGTGTTGTTTTTTGTTTGTTTGTTTTTTAGCCGGGAAACAAAATAATGCAGTAACACTATGGCAGGGGTTTTCAACCTTTTTGTTACCAGGGCCCACCATTTATTCAGCATTTGAGCCACAGACCACCATTTGAGAACATTTTAGCCCCAGACCCCAAAACTAAAGATTTCTTTTGCTTTTATCCATCTTCTAGTTGTGTAGCCTTGGGTTAATTCAGATGATGAATATTTTAACTCTTGAGAGTGTAAAAATGAAACCAAATGGACCCTTGCGGGTCCATTTGGTTTCATTTTTACGTTCTCAAGAAAGAGTTACATCTGGTTAAACAACTTAGCTGGGGACCACCTGTTGAAAAACCCTGCACTATGGCTATAACTTTGGCAAACATAGCAGATCTACAAGCTTACAACAGGTCGCAATGTGGCACGTGTCTTTGAGGCGGGAGTGCCTTTTGGGGTCCACCCATCTTCATCTGTTTATCCGAGGTCGGGTTGCGGGGGCAAAACATCTCCTCCAGACTTGCCTGTCCCGAGCCTTTTGGGGTTCTTCTTGTTATACACAGTATACAGTATAGCAACATAAATCTTTTTTGTGCCCCATAATATCTAATTATTCACTTTCCATTTGAATTCCCTCCCTGTGTTTGAATTGTTGACAGGATGTGCTTCACTACTGTACATAATTATCTCTTCTCATGTAAATACCGTAATGTATTGTTTAGGCATATGTTTTTAATATTTGATACAATGAAAAGAATCATTAAACATTAGCATTAACCCTCCAAGGTCCGGACTTATTTCTACTTGAAAAAACTGTTTTCGGCCTTACTACTAGGTTGTACTACCATGGTCTATTAAAAAAAGCAAAAAAGGGGGGGGGGGGTATTTTATTTATGCTAATTAATTAATTAATTGTAATACATTTTAAAAAATGGGGGGATATGTTTTAATATAATGATTGTACATGTAATAGACATTCTAATAATCACAAAAACATATTTATTGCAGTCATTTTACATACTTTTATTATGGTTAAAGGCTAAAGGTCAAAGGTTAATTGAAGAGGCTAATTGCAGCCTCTGTGGGGGGTATTGTTATGCAAATATCATGACCAATTTCAATGAAATTCTAAACAATCAACCTCAACCATGATATTTATGTGAAAAAAAAATACAAAAAAAGATAACATTTTTTAAATAATTAAAGGGTTAATGTTGCTAAAAAGCAACACTGGGCCTTCTAGGGTTAAACTGCTACAGTACATTTTATTGTGTAACTTATGATGTATACTAGTGTAGTGGAATTGTATATCTAACAGTTACTGTCTGACTCAATCTGACAATAACAAAGGGCCTGACGCATGTCGGGGTAAAAAACAACAACAACAACAAATGTCTCTATATCTCACTAAAGGCGTTATCAAGGGACCCGCCAGACAGTTAATGATGGGGTGGAACAACAGAGGAAGGTCACAAAACAGTGTAACAAACCAAACTTCAATAGACTGGCATGGCAGGGATTCACTGAACATCCTCAGTGACTCCTCCACGCTATGAGGGGCGGATCTAGGCATGGGCATGGGGGGGGCAATGCCCCCCTAAATGCCCAGTCTGCCCCACCAAACACAATGGCATGCAAAACAACCCAAGATTTTTCCAATTAATTGTTTATATTTAAAATTTGAAACACTACTACTGCTACAAACTAACTACAGCTGTGTCACCACTAAACCAACAGCATTTCATCATTGAAAACAGAAAACTCTCTGAGTCAGACCTTTAGCTTTATGCATGCTGCGTGTCTGTTGCAACTTCAAAAGCAACTGGTGTTATTATTGATGCTTAATTGCCTAATGTAAGTCCTGTAACCAAAAATGGTATGGGTGATGGCGGATTCATCGCCCGTGTCGCTTCGCGCCACGGGCGCAAGCCGCCCCAAAACCATTTTCTCCTGCCCTCCCAATTGGGAAATGTTACATCCGCCCCTGAGGCTGGCCACCCCAGGCTAAAACTTCAAGGTCTGGCGTCAGGAGAATTGTTCAACTTCCAGTAAACATGGCACACACATTTACACAGATCCCTGAGGATCAAGATAAGGCCATATGGCCGTGTTTATGACAAAACATGAGTCTATTGTTGAGAACAAGACATGATTTATACCGTATATAGATGCACTGAAAGATGAGCTATAACAATGGTGTCAAACACAATGCCAGGGGGAAGATTCAGACAAACTATATAATTGCTTCTCCAGAATTAAAGGGCTGAGTTCTTATTTTTGGACTTAAAGCTGTAGTGCCACACAACAATAAAATAATCTGTTGAACTAGGGTAATTTGATTATTAGTAGAGATTTCTTTTGATGTTTTTACCGATAACCTTTACCCATTACTGATAAATTTCCAATACCAATATTAACCAATACTGATACATGCAGGCTTTTGTGGTGGATACCAAATAAATAATCTGTAAATTGTGTAATAAAAAATGTGTAATAAAAAACAGTGATATTTTTTCCAGATATCAATATTTTCCTATATTGATTTTTTATGGTGGGAGCCTATTTCAAGCCTTTATCGGCTGTTAATATCTGTGTGGCCGATATATTTGCCCATCCCTAATTATTAGTATTGTTAACATTGTCCAGTATCACTACACAAAACCAGAGTTTCATGTGACAGGGGGATCAAAGTTGGACAAAAGGTGCATTATATGGTAGGGTCTACAATACAAATTATGGTAGTTTTGTGGATTTGTTCATTTTTAGCGAGTGTCCTCCACCAAATGACTGGAACTGCTTAATATCCATCAAACCAGAGCAGAACTCAAACCACAGGACTCAAGCAATCAGTTAATACCTTTGCAACCACTATATTAATTAAGTAATTAAGTATTCCTCCAGTTTCTGGTCCAAAAAATCTGGATTAATCCTTACGCCACGCTTGAGATTCAACAAATTTGCCTCACGGCTCTTGAGCAACTCTCTGGAAGAAAAAAAAAAGCCAGATAAAACTGTCAAAAATGAAATAATGAGAAATAATGATAATTAAAAGGCTTACAGGGCACCGTTTGGGTCGAGGGTGTTGCTTGAGGAAAGATTGTGATGTTCATGGCAGACTGCATATTATTCATTTTAACATATTTTGTATGCAAATGGAATGCTATGGTTGGCACTAGAACAGCCATGAAGGTCAAGGACCCCTTAGCGAAAGCTGAAGGGGGGACCCGTCACTACATGGTATAAAATGAACTTAGAATAGTGGTACACTTTTTCAATTAATTTAAATCGCTTGAATCATATTATAGGATGTCAGATTGAAGGTATAATGTGAACGTTCAGATCTTAAACCACTTAATGTAGTAGTACCTTTCACTCATTTTTGTGGGGCGAAAATAGCAAATCTAAAAGCCCACAACACTTCACAGTTGTGAGGCAAGGTGGGTATGTAAATCTACTATTATTGTCTAAAGCAGTGTTTTCAACCAGTGGTCCTGGGACCACCAGTGGTCTCTGATAGGGTTCCAGGAGCTCCCCAGGCTAAAATTTTGGAAAGTTCGTTAACCAGATGTAACTCTTTGAGAGTGTAAACATGAAACCAAATGGACCCTTGCGGGTCCATTTGGTTTACGCTCTCAAGAGTTAAAATATTCATCATATGAATTAGCCCAAGTCTACACAACTAGAGAATGTAGAAGATTAATGGTCATTTTGGTCTGTAAGCCTATGAGTGACTGTTTTGTTTCCCAAATCCAGCCCAGAATTGTGGACGAAAACAAAAGAAATCTTTAGTTTTGCGGTCTGTCTGTGGGGCTAAAATGTCCTCAAATGGATGGTGGTCCGTGGCGCAAATGCTGAATAAATAGTGGGCCCCTGGTATCATGAAAAAGGTTGAAAACCACAGGTCTAAAGTTCTCCTCTCAGAATAAGGATGCTATAGGTGCAAGTAAGGAAAAAAAATATGTTACACAAAGATAAGGCAACAACCCAACTGTGTGGACCTCCTATAGCTGTTTAAAACCCTGTGCACTACAGAGTAGACTAGAGGAAAGGCTGTGAGGTCACCCAAAATAACTAGAGTTCATCCTCCATGGAGCATGAAGGGCCACAGCAAGCACATTTCACTGCAATCCTATCCAGCCTGCAGTTCAGGGGCGGATCTATAGGCATGGGCATGGGGGGGCAATGCCCTCCTAAATGCCCAGTCTGCCCCACCAAACACGATGGCATGCAAAACAACCCAAGATATTTCAAATTAAAGTGCTTATATTTAATATGATTGTAAGAACTACTACTGCTACTGACTACGGCTGTGTCACCACTAAACCAACAGCATTTCATCATTGAAAACAGAAAACTCTCTGAGTCAGACCTTTATAGCTTTATGCATGCTGCATGTCTGCAACTTCAACAACAACTGGTGTTATTATTGATGCTTTAGCTACTTGACTAATATCCGAAAATGGTATTGGTGCAGCTTCATCGCCCGTGTCGCTTCGCACCATGGGCGATGAAGCTGCACCCATACCATTTTCTCCTGCCCCCCAAATGGGAAATGTTACATCCGCCCCTGGCCAGAGTTTATCTTGTTTGAGAGAGAGAGAGAGAGAGAGAGAGAGAGAGAGAGAGAGAGAGAGAGAGAGAGAGAGAGAGAGAGAGAGAGAAACACCATGCAGACCAAGGCGTATATGGGACAACGGACCAGGACTGACTGACTGAGTAGCAGCATTTGAATTCAAGCCACGCTGTCTGCCATTAGCAGGGCTGAAAAGAAAAAGCATGCAGGCTGCCTGGGAAAGAAAGTGCAACCTATAGTGGATAGTGGTGGGGAATGGGGAATGGGGATGGGTGTATAATGTGTCTCCAGACAGACTCTGTGCTACTGAGTATTCAGCTTTTTGCTCCTGTTACTGAAGGGAGAGAGTTCAGATGATTACCTAGCTACTGCCATGCAGGAGGACTGTGGCTCAGGAGCTATAGAACAGGTCGTCCAGTGACCCGTGGATCAGCGGTTTGAAACCCAGCTACTCCTGTCGACATGCCGGCGAAGTGTCCTTGGGCAAGAGTGACCTATAGGGTGTTCCACAAATTGAGACCCTGTCTGTCCCACATTGTGACTGACAAGCAGTGGCAGGCAGTGACTCAGGGGTGTCACTGAAAGGTAACTGCAAGGTTGCCGGTTCGATCCCAGGCTCCCCCAGAGTTAGTGTCGAAGTGTCCTTGAGCAAGACACTGAACCCCTAATTGCTCTTGATGCGCTAATCGGTACCTGGCATGGTTTTCACTGCCATCATTGTATGAATGTTTGGGTGAATGTGATGCACAATCTATGTAAAGCGTCATGGATAAAGGCGCTATATAAATGCACCATTTACCGTTTAAGCATCAGTGTTCAAATGCTTTCTGTTGTCTCTGCTGTGTTTGTGAGTCTGTTAATGATCTGAGAAGTATTTCCACATTCAATTCAGAGGAGCAACACTACATGTACTGCCGTATGTATCAAAAATAGTTGATCTACAAGCTCGTTAGCTTGTTCATCAACTATTTTTGCTATATTTGAATTGAGACCCTGAACTCTTTTTTGAACATGACATCAAGATGTTAATAATCTGCTGTCCCTGTTTCGTTATTTAACGTTTTCCCAATGGTCCCGCACATACAGTACAATACTTCTGTCCCTCAAACAAACAGTTTGGATCTGGTCACCCCACAAGACACTGACTGAGCCTTGCATGGCTACCGCCGCCATCGCATCGGTGTGTGAATATGTATGGAGACAGCAGAGCTAAATCATTAAGGCGACTACAACTGACAGTTGCAGTAGTTATCATCACATGCACACAGTACTGTGTACTCTCCCACAGACAATCATGTGTTCATCACGCCACATGTCTCCCTCCCACACACTCCACCCACACGCTTACACATGCTATTATAATGCAAGAGTCTCCATAAGGACATCGCTACCAAGCCAACAAGTTGGGGGGGTGGGGGTGGGGTAGGGTTGGTTCCAGCCAGCATAGACGGATTAAGAAATCATGGGCCCCTGGGCCACCGCGAGCCAAAGGGCCCCCTTACACAGGAGCATTTTTCTTCCTGTCGTGGCGCAACAGCATTTCCGCAGGACATACAGCATGGGATTGCTTGAAAATAATAAACACCAAAAATAACTAAGCCAAACAAATGCAAAATGTTTATACACTTGCAGTAATGTACCATATCATGATGGTTTTGGGGTTATTTTAGTGACACAAAATTAAACCCATTGTTAATAAGGACAGTGCACCATTGTTATTCACTGTTACCCCGTTTTTGGGGGGCCCTGAGCTTGAGCCTCTTAGAGATCACGCGGACACTCAAGCTCCTATGGGCCCCCGGGGCTGGGCCCTGCAACGTGCTCGTTGGATAATCCTCCCCTGCCAGCCATGATCGCTATATGATTCATTGTCAGGCTGAAGGCATGGTGAAGAGTATGTTTTGCACTCTCCGTCTGTCCGTCCGTCCGTCCGTCTGTCCATCTGTGTGTGTCTGTCCTTCCGTCCGTCTGTTACCAGCTAATCTCGTTATCGATGCAAAACATCCGTGGATGCCAACGATGAAACTCTGCCCCACATTTGGTTGGGTTGCAACTCAATCGTTTCTTGACCGGCCTGCTATAGCAGTGGAAGCTATTTTTACCATTAAAAGCACCGATCTGCATGAAACGCTGCACACAGACCCCTTAGAGAACGTGGACGAACCGTGGAGCTGTATTTTTCACTTCATCTTTTTATAGCGCCATCAGGAGGCCATTTTTTGTAAAACTACAGTATTTTTTTTTCATATTACTCATCCAGATTATGTTCCCAAATCACACAAATGGTTACACAGTATCTCTAGAGTGTGCTCAAATTGGATCTGTCCGATATTTCATATTTAAGGGATCAAGCAGTCCACGAAGTGGACCTTGATCCCTTCTTGATTCTGTCTCTTTTTTTCTCCTTCCACCAGAAATAGCTGTTCTGGCTGAACCGTGCAGTCGGTTTTCGCGAAAATTGGTAATCTGGTAGAGGGTGATGCCAAACGGTGATGATGCGAAGCCTGTGACCACTGGTCAAATGGTGGCGCTATAGCACTCAACTGAAATTGCAAACTTTAAACACTCATAACTCATGAACTGCTCGTCTCTCAGAAATGTAACTTATATTCACTTATGCGTCTGCTTATGTCAAACAACTTTTGTATTCTGACTTTTGACCTCTGACCTTTAGATGAACCGCCATCTTGAATCATATGTAAAACAGTTAAAATGTCTCTTCTCCTACAATCTTTGATCAAAATGCATAACAATGACCTACACATGAACTTTGAAGCCATACAAACATGAAATGAGTGTGAATTTTGTTTTCAGTGAAAAAAATGATGTTTTTACGAGCCAATGAAAATTGCTTGTTTGTGAAAATTCTTCTATTATCCCTAATCTACACATGCAAAGTAATCTGTTTATGAGATTTTACAGTTTGGTAGAGGGGGATGCCAAATAGCACTAAAACCAGTCTTGCTCCAATCGCTCAAATGGGGGCGCTATAGCAATTCTTTGAAACTGAAACATTTGAACAAGCATAACTCAGGCTTCGTTTGGCTTAAAATCATGGGACTTGTTTCTACACGTTCCTTGATTCATGTGGAACACATCTGTAATTTCGACTGGTAAGCTCCACCCCCAGAGTGTCTGCCATTTTAAGCAGTTTGAAAAATGCTCATGTCTGATTTTATGGCTGGATTTTTGATCAATTTGCATGACACCTGCTACATGAGAACTTTGGCCCCATCCGGACAAAACTTCAGAAGCAAATTTGTTTTCATCAAAAAATGACGTTTTTATAAGCCAATGAAAGTTGCTCGTTTGTGAAGAGTCTTCTTCTGCTTGTTTCTCTCTGGCAACACTGGAGCAAGTACATTGTGCCAGATTGTGTGAGAGGAATAAGCATGTGGAACTTGTTTCCATTTGTCACTTTGACCACTAAGCTCCACCCTCGGACTGCTGAATTGTGCATATTGTTCATATTGCTTACTGCTTGGTGGCGTGTTGTTGGGTTGTTTCATTGATGACAACAACTAAGCAAATCATTGTGCCTGGATAGCTCAGTCGGTAGGGTGCCTGACTTCGGAACACAAGATTGAGGGTTCAAGTCCCACTGCTGACAATACAAAGTCTGAGTCTCCAAAAACCCTGCTGTGTTTCCACAATCACATTTCTTCCATGTTTCTATGGCTTATTTGTGCATATTTAAGGAGCGGTAGTGGCTCAGAGGTAGAGTAACCGGATGGTAACCACAAGGTTGCCGGTTCGATCCCGGGCTCCTGCAGAGTTAGTGTCGATGTGTCCCTGTCCCACTGCCATCAGTGTATGAATGTGTGTGTGAATGGGTGAATGTGATGCACAATCTATGTAAAGCGCCTTGGATAAAGGCGCTATATAAATGCACCATTTACCATTTACCAAGCAGTCCACTGAATGTGTGTGTTGTTTCCAGTACGTCTTGTGTCTGTTGGGTAGCCTCATTGGTAGAGCGCATGACTTGGAAATGAGAGTTCCTGGGTTCAAATCCCGGCACGGACACCTAGTAATATGAGTCAATCATGCACAATCTCATGTGGTCTTCTACATCTAAGTTCATGGTTCTATGTGTAACCCAGGGTAAAACTCAATGTAATGGTGGTTGTCACCATTCGGCCATGTTGTGTTTTGTCACTATTCGGCTGTGTTTCCACAATCACATGATGTATTTCTTCCATGTTTCTATGGCTTATTTGTGCATATTTAAGGAGCGGTAGTGGCTCAGAGGTAGAGTAACCGGATGGTAACCACAAGGTTGCCGGTTCGATCCCGGGCTCCTGCAGAGTTAGTGTCGATGTGTCCCTGTCCCACTGCCATCAGTGTATGAATGTGTGTGTGAATGGGTGAATGTGATGCACAATCTATGTAAAGCGCCTTGGATAAAGGCGCTATATAAATGCACCATTTACCATTTACCAAGCAGTCCACTGAATGTGTGTGTTGTTTCCAGTACGTCTTGTGTCTGTTGGGTAGCCTCATTGGTAGAGCGCATGACTTGGAAATGAGAGTTCCTGGGTTCAAATCCCGGCACGGACACCTAGTAATATGAGTCAATCATGCACAATCTCATGTGGTCTTCTACATCTAAGTTCATGGTTCTATGTGTAACCCAGGGTAAAACTCAATGTAATGGTGGTTGTCACCATTCGGCCATGTTGTGTTTTGTCACTATTCGGCTGTGTTTCCACAATCACATGATGTATTTCTTCCATGTTTCTATGGCTTATTTGTGCATATTTAAGGAGCGGTAGTGGCTCAGAGGTAGAGTAACCGGATGGTAACCACAAGGTTGCCGGTTCGATCCCGGGCTCCTGCAGAGTTAGTGTCGATGTGTCCCTGTCCCACTGCCATCAGTGTATGAATGTGTGTGTGAATGGGTGAATGTGATGCACAATCTATGTAAAGCGCCTTGGATAAAGGCGCTATATAAATGCACCATTTACCATTTACCAAGCAGTCCACTGAATGTGTGTGTTGTTTCCAGTACGTCTTGTGTCTGTTGGGTAGCCTCATTGGTAGAGCGCATGACTTGGAAATGAGAGTTCCTGGGTTCAAATCCCGGCACGGACACCTAGTAATATGAGTCAATCATGCACAATCTCATGTGGTCTTCTACCTCTAAGTTCATGGTTCTATGTGTAACCCAGGGTAAAACTCAATGTAATGGTGGTTGTCACCATTCGGCCATGTTGTGTTTTGTCACTATTCGGCTGTGTTTCCACAATCACATGATGTATTTCTTCCATGTTTCTATGGCTTATTTGTGCATATTTAAGGAGCGGTAGTGGCTCAGAGGTAGAGTAACCGGATGGTAACCACAAGGTTGCCGGTTCGATCCCGGGCTCCTGCAGAGTTAGTGTCGATGTGTCCCTGTCCCACTGCCATCAGTGTATGAATGTGTGTGTGAATGGGTGAATGTGATGCACAATCTATGTAAAGCGCCTTGGATAAAGGCGCTATATAAATGCACCATTTACCAAGCAGTCCACTGAATGTGTGTGTTGTTTCCAGTACGTCTTGTGTCTGTTGGGTAGCCTCATTGGTAGAGCGCATGACTTGGAAATGAGAGTTCCTGGGTTCAAATCCCGGCACGGACACCTAGTAATATGAGTCAATCATGCACAATCTCATGTGGTCTTCTACATCTAAGTTCATGGTTCTATGTGTAACCCAGGGTAAAACTCAATGTAATGGTGGTTGTCACCATTCGGCCATGTTGTGTTTTGTCACTATTCGGCCATGTTGTCACTAATGACAGTTCACAGCTCAGTTCACCCCTCACTCACAGCTCACCAATCATTTACTCATTCAGCAACTCAGTGGCCTTGTGGTTAGAGTGTCTGCCCTGAGACTGGGAGGCCGGGGTTCGATTCCCGGCCGGGTCATACCAAAGGCTCTAAAAACGGGATCCAATGCCTCCCTGCTTGGCACTCAGCATCAAGGGTTGGATTGGGGGTAAGACCCTGTGTCATACTAGCGTCATGTCCAGAGGGTGTACTTGTACATCAAGCTGCCTCATGCTACAGAAACAGGAGATAGGCACGTGCCCTATGGGCCTCATGGCTGGGCAAGACTGTTTGACTGTCACTATTCGGCCATGTTGTCACTAATGACAGTTCATAGCTCAGTTCACCACTCACTCACAGCTCACCAATCATTCACTCAGTCACACCAGATTACAATGTGTGAGTCAGTCAGGGCAGGAATCAAAAACCCTGCCCTGCTCCCATAATTACCTGATGTATTTCTGAAGTTCAGGCTCCCATGTTTCTAGGGCTTATTTGTGCGTATTGTTCTTACTCCTTATTGCTGCTTGCTTGATCCCGTTTTATTGCTGCTTGCAGCTATATTACATCTTATTTCTTGACTTTAAAAATTGCAAGATTGGCCTGTTTAGAACACAATGCATCATGCATGCAATTTACGTGAAATCTTAAATGTACTTTCATGACTGAGAATTATATTCTAGCTTTTTCACATTGGCCTGTTATAGCGCCACCAAAAGGTGAGTTTTTGCACAACACATTTATAAAACAAAATGCCTCAAATCATCCAATTTGCCATCAAGAGCATAAGAAGACATGGCGTTTTTCACATTGGCCGATGCCGCCTGTGCCCAGAAGGGCACTTTTTCTAGTTCACTCTCTGCCAGCCATCGGCATTCCACACACAGACATACCGAAGTGCCTTCTCCCCATTCCACCACCAGAGTAGCCTCGACACCCAGGCTTTCATTTTCATTCGCGTTGCGCAAAAACGGAAAGCCTGGACTAACGCACGTTGGAAAGTGGCCTTGAGGGGGGAGTGAACCTTCCGGGGTGGGCGTCGCTCTAAATAATGTGACGTAGAACAGCAGTGGACGGGCGTGGGAGGGACCGGAGATGACGACACGTTAGTGAGATCAAATCAGAGCGCAGCACTTCCGCCGTGTGGATCCCACGACACCCCGTCCCCCCAAGGCCAAAATCATTGAGGGCTAGACCAGGCTATCACCAGAGTAATAAAACTGAAATGGGAGTTGGTACTTTCTGTGTCCCTCGCCTCCTTATCGTCCGACAACAAATGTTATACCCAGAGACCAGACACAAGAATGAAGTGGTTTAGTAAAGCCTGTAAATGGAGCTGCAGATCAATTTCTGTGGTGTTTTGATGCCACTCGATCTTTCACCCACACCACAATCCACAATGGATACCAAAATGGTGGGATCCATTTATTTTTTTTTGTTTTAAAATCTTATAATATATCTACCGTATACACACATGGGAGAAAATAAAACACTGGATCAAATAAGTTCCGAAACCCAACTTTGTGAATCACTATGTCCTTAATATCCTTAATATTATATGACCTTAATATTACCAGTTGGTATTGTACCAGCGTGTCACCTTCACAACAAGATATATTACGTGAAGGGATCTGACATTAGGCGAATGAGTAAAAGTGCTAAAAGTAAAATGAGTAAAATGTGCCAATATAGCAAAGTCAAACTTCCTTTCTTCCTTCTGAAGATTTTCGTCACCTCTAAACCCCTTATCCCTTAACTTCTCTGCCTTTTTAAACTAATTTAAAAAAAAACATTTTTCCATAGTTAAAATGGCCAGTCTACAAGCTCACAACGTGTCAGTAGATTGGCATGTTGAACTATTCCAAAATGTTTATCAAAACAGTAAAAGAGGGATAAGGGGTTTGGGATAAAGGGTTTAACGAAAATGGAGCCCATGGGGTCATAAACCTGTGACTGAGTGGCACACACCTGTGACTGTCACACGCCTGCAAACACTTGAGGTTCAAAACAAGAGTGAATGCCAACAGAATAACATTGCATTTTGCCACATTTTTGACCACCAGTGGTCCGTTTTTCCAATACACGTATGTCTGTACTTGCATCTTTGTGAACTTGTGATACGCCATCAGTCGCCGACCAGGTACCATTCCAATCCTCAACATTTGGCCAAGTACAGACCAAGTCCCCGGCTTTGTGTACTGAACGCGTTTTGGTGTTTTTAAGCTGTTGAAAAATAGCAGATCTACAAGCTCATATCGCGCCACCGAGTGGCGCGATATGAGCTTGTAGTTCTGCTATTTTTGGAAAAAATTGTGAAAAGCATCAGAAACAAGAATCTGATCAGGACACAATGGGTTAACTTGATTCTCCCACTCTACCATTTCTACTCTGGACCTGACTTGATGCCGACTTCTCAATGGAAACTGTGTTGCGAGCCTGTAGATCTGTTACTTTTTATAGGCTACCATTTATTCAATTTTGACAAATAACAGATTGGGTTCATACTGTATGAGGTTTGCACCCGACAAAGAGAGAAACATAAAGTAGACTCATCAGTTATACGGTAGCCTACATGTCGTACAATACTTTGCTAAAGTCGGTATATTTAGAAACATCTTGCGGTACGAGTTTATACAGTATGTGGTAGGCTGACCATACGTCCGTATTTCCCAGGACATGTCCGTATTTCACGTCCTGTCCTGGGTGTCCTGGTTTCTTTTTAGAAAATGAGGAAATGTCCTGGTTTTTGTAAAATTACTTTCATTCAGTTCCTTTCCGACACGTCTTTGCTTACATCGGACCAGTAAATCGACAGGCACTAGGACACTGCGCACGATGACCTCAGCCCTGAGCAGAGTCAGTGCAGGCAGCCTTCGTCAATCAGCTAGACAGCGTGGTTGTCAGTCTCCACCACCATGCCCAAGCGCAAGTAGACGTTTACAGAAAAAATTCCCTGTATTCAGACCGGGGCGAGACAAAAGTGAAGCACTGTGTGCGCTGTTTGCAAAGCAGGCACGTATGTCTCGCTCTGCAGTGGTGGTGCAAGGGACCTAAAATCCCACATTGACACAGAAAAACACAAAAAAGCTGTTTGAGGCGATAGTAGCACCTGTTCGATATCTGAATATTTCGTGAAACCAGGGAAAGATGATGCAGTGAATTAGATATATTAGAAATAATTTGTAATTGAAGTTATTTTTGTGTGTGACTTTTACTTAGGGGAAAAAAGGTCGCCGTTGCCGTCGCCCCCCCCCCCCCCCCCCCAAGGTGTCCTGGTTTTCTCCTTTGAGAATATGGTCACTCTATATGTGGGAAGAGGGTATGGATGGATGGTAGAGAATTAAGAGAAATGGGGACAAGTCCTCAGAGAATCCAGAAAAGTAATACCTGAAAAAATAACATTTCACACTGCTAAAGCTGAAATATTCTTAGACTGTACTGGTAGGAAATGTTTTACTGATCATTCCAGCATGTTTGCAAGATTAGGCAGGGGGGTGGGGGGCAGACAGACAGACAGGTAGACAGGCAGACAGAGAGACAGACAGACAGACAGACAGACAGACGGACAGACGGACAGACGGACAGACAGACAGACAGACAGACAGACAGACGGACGGACGGACGGACGGACGGACGGACGGACGGACGGACGGACGGACAGACGGACAGACGGACGGACAGAGCATGTGTAAATGTTTTTCCTCCTACAGAGCCATGCCCTAAGGACAAAAACAAAAAACAAAACAAAGAGGCTAAATGAAAACTATTTAGCCTCTGTGGTATCTTTTTTCGTCCTGCATGCTTTAGTGTACGGAATGTGCTACAGTAAATTCACCTTTCCTTGCACAGCCTACAGTATAGGATTCAACCATCCATCTTCTTCTGTCAAGGTTTAGGTGCAGTCTGAACACAATCTGCTGTTGCTGCGTCACACGGAAAAAGAAAGTACCAGTTATCAAAGCTCAGCAAAGAGAGTCTGTGTTGTACTAAAGAAGCGCTAGTCAAGTATATCGATAGTAATTTCACTGAAGAGTGCTATAATACTGTCGTTATCAAACAATAAAGTTAGTATCTTCAAATTCAATTCAATTTCAATTCAAAGGGCTTTACTGGCGTCAGAAAACATGTGTTTACATTACCAAAGCAATAAAGCAACACAATACAACAGTGCAGCAATACAAATACAATCAATGCATACAATATATCATCAGTACATCATTGTCAAAGCAACAAAGCAATACAAAACAATTGTAGGCTATACAGTAATACGAATAAAATCAATCGATGCAATTCTGTGTGTAGGAGGTACACCCGTCAGACAAAAAGCCCTTGTCCCTTGTGGGAACTAACAGGATTGAAGAAGAATAGTTCCAATTCACAAGGCCGACACCGGTCCTGTGACCTTGTGATTAGACTGTCCGCCCCTCTCTTCCTTTCTCTGCATTTGATGTATTACCTATCTAGTGTTGTCCTTGCTTACTGTAAACCGCTCTGGATAACACCAGGGCCGGATTTAAAGGGGGCAGGGGTGGGCAGAGCCCACCCAAATGTGTATCCTGCCCACCCAATGAAAGGTAATATCAGTGGTTTCAACCAGTGGTCCGGGGACCACTATACTAGAGGGTTCCGGGTGGGCCCCAGGCTAAATGGTGGAGAGTTGGTTAACCAGATGCTTTGAGAGCGTAAAAATGAAACCCTGCAGGTCCATTTGGTTTCATTTTTTACGCTCTCATCTCAAGAGTTAAAATATTCATCATGTGAATTAGCCCTAGAGAATGTAGAAGATTAATGGTCATTTTGATCTAAATGACTGACTGTTTTGTTTCCCAAATCCAGCCTGGAATTGTGGACAAAAGCAAAAGAAGTCTTTAGTTTTGGCGTCTGTGGGGCTAAAATGTCGTCAAATGGTGGTCTGTGGCTCAAATGCTGAATAAATAGTGGGCCCTGGTGTCAAAAAAGTTGAAAGCCACTGCTTCATATAAAAACTTTGGAGTTGCCCACCCTGCTATTCTTCCAGCCCACCCTAGTAGAGCTGGCTAAATCCGGCCCTGGATTAAACATGTCTGCTGAATGCCGAAATTGTAAAGCCGAATTAATAAACATTTGTCACTGCCGGTGTTGTGGAGTGTTTGTTACACAACCACTTCTTAGGGACATGTTGTATTCAAGATGTTTAATAGTGTAGTGTGTTTTCCTGTAATAATCTCTCTCATCATTTAAAGCTGCACTATGTAGCAGACAGTATGACCTTTTTGAATAATGAATAAAATGTAAATTTCATCCAACCTGTAGAAAAATAATGGAAACTTTATTATGCCTCCCTAACAGGTTTTCATCTACATAATAAAGATTCTTCCTTTTTATATTTTGTGTCTCTGCTTTTTCCCAAGGCGCTTTACATAGCTTGTGCATCACATTCACCCATTCACACACTGATGGCAGTGGAAACCATGCAAGGTACCTATAGCACATCAAGAGCAATTAGGGGTTCATTGTCTTGCTCAAGGACACTTCGACAATAACTCTGGTGGAGCCCAGGATCAAACCGGCAACCTTGTGGTTGCCATCCGGTGACTCTACCCTACCCCTGAGCACCTGGTGTCTGCTTACCTTTGCTTTGTTCAATCTGTATTGTAGAATATGTTAAGGTGCTTGTGTTTTGTCTATTTACATCATGAGACATTGACATCATGTCAAAGGTCATGTCTAACCTTAGCCTGGGTAATGCCAGACCGAATCAGCTGTTGGCAACAAGTGCCTGTCAACAGATAGGTCTGGAATAGCTCAACTGTACTCCCATTTCCTACTCCAGAGTAGGAAGTGGGCAAAGTTATTAGTTGAGCTATTCCAGACCTCTCTGCTGATAATCATTTTATCTTTTTTGCCAACAGCTGATTCAATCTGGCTTTAGTCAGGCTAGTCCCACTTAGAGGCAGAAGATCTGAAACAAACTATGATCTATTTGATCTGGTGACTAATACTGTATCACATTCTGTACATGGTATCTGACATATGCTGACACCACAAACTCAGTGAAAGAACATGGCAAGCCTAGCTGACATCATAGATAAAGTATGTGTAGAGTCCATGATATCTGTGCCATAGATTATACCTTTGGATATAGGCCTGAGTGACATTGGCACTCCATATATGGAAATGACTGACTCCTATAGGCTAGCGACATCACAGAGAACATGATTGCCAAATGATTAGAAATCACTAGATGCATGCATGTTATTGACTATTTAAACATAATGTGTGCAATAACTCTTTTTTAGTTTAATGTTGTTATGGTATTTCATGGTGTTTTTCTTTTTCCCTCTGTGCATGTGTATTGTTTATATGCAGCTCTGTCTCCAAGACAAATTTCCCCTTAGGGAAACAACAAACCTTGACCTTGAGCCAAACCTTGACGACACAAGCATTGCAGGCATAAACGTCAAAGGAATCTTCATTCTCCAACACACTCCCATGGCCATAGGCTACAGTAGCCTATGTCCCAGGGGTGGATCTAACATTTCCTAATTGGGGGGGACGAGAAAATGGTATGGGGGCGGCTTCATCGCTCGTGTCATTTTCATTTACACGACTTTTATTAGTCAAGTAAAGCATCAATAATAACATCAGTTGTTGTTGAAGTTGCAACAGACACAGAGCATGCATAAAGCTAAAGGTCCTGTTTTCAATGATGAAATGCTGTTGGTTTAGTGGTGACGCAACTGTAGTTACTTAGTAGGAGCCTAGTAGTGTTTCAAAGCATTTTAAATAAAAGCACTTTAATTTGAAATGTCTTGGGTTGTTTTGCATGCCATCCATAGAGTAATAAAATAACAGAGACCTGACTGGAGCGACAGCCCCGCCCCCTTGCCGTTCATTTCAATGCAAGTTGCTCATTGGCGCATGAAGCACCCGGAAGACCGCCGGAAGTGCGCCTATTTCCGCATTTGGGCACCAAAATTTGGTGCCCAAATGCGGAAGTATTTCTCCATGAACGCGCCCGACGCAAGGGATTATGGGAACCATAGCCTCGACACCCAGGCTTTCATTTTCGTCCGCCTTGCGCGAAAACGGAAAGCCTGGACTAACGCGCGTTGGAAAGTGGCCTTGAGGGGCGTGTCAACCTTCCGGGGTGGGCGTCGCTCTAAATGATGTGACGTAGAACAGCAGTGGACGGGCGTGGGAGGGGCCGGAGATGACGACACGTTAGTGAGATCAAATCAGAGCGCAGCACTTCCGCCGTGGGTATTCCACGACACCCCCGCCCCCCCAAGGCCAAAATCATTGAGGGCTAGACCAGGCTATGGGAACCATGAACGAGCGCCGTCGCGCACGAGGAAAGGAAAAAAGCATCAAAAAGCATCAAAAAACAAGCTTGTGGGTTTGCATTGAGCTTATTATCTGTCATATAATACATCCGTTATGTTTTGAGAGGTAGTATATGACGTGAGGACCGCTGGTTTATTCAGAAAACAACTTAAATACAAACTGCCCTGTCCGCGTGCACAAAGCAAACCAGCGTGCGTGCTCTCCGGCGGTCGTGCATGAATTCCACCCGCCTGCAGTACCAGACTTGACCACCAGGCCCCCCCCTGCTTCAAGCCTAGAGCCACTGACTGGCGGTGTGATGCCATCAGGAAGTGTTTGGTGGGGCAGTCTGGGCATTTAGGGGAGCATTGACCCCCTTTCCATACCTAGATCAGCATCAATACAGATTCCACTGAGACTGCAGACCTTGAAGACTACTGAACTGGTAATATTTTCCTCTGAGGTGCGACTGGTGATTCAACTAGCCTACTCAAGTGCCTTTTTATTTATTTATTTATTTATTTTAACTTTACTGGTGCATTCCCAATGTTTACTGTTCTACTTAACTACAGTACATCTCAAAAGGCAAATTGGACCTATAATTTTACTCTACTGATTACAGATTGAAATATATGTATCTGTACCTCTTTTAAAATATATATCTCACTTTTAATACAGCCGTTATGTAATGTATTGTATGGTACTCGACAACAAGAGCTTTTTGTGAAATATTGTGGGAGATAAAAGATAATACACAAATCAAACCATTACAGCGGAACCTTTGTCACCATCCTCACAGCATCCTCGTCGGACGTATTTTCATTCCGTACCCGGAAGCGCCGGGGGATTTGCTTTGACTTTTCAGGACAAGTCAGAGGAGAAGGCATGGGTCTTGATTAGAGACCCCCCAAAACGTATTTGTGCTTCATAAAACATTTTTATTTATTTTTTATATACTTATATATATAAAGCGGAATGGCAGCGTGGACGTGTCGACTGCTGCTCCTGAGAGGAGGCAGCCGTGTGTTTGCTGCCAGCATGAGCGCTGCGTCTGAAAGGTAAGCAGTCTCTCTAGTGCTACTTTCCCATAGCGCAGAGGGACGGGCTGCGCTTTGATTGGACCAGAGACATCTAGCATTGAAGTTGCGACATTGAGGGGTCAGAAACTGAGCGCTCGAGCAGCATGCTGTTCGTGCGACCCAATAGGGACAGATTGGAGTAGGGAATGCATTGTTTAATTTCAACAAGGGCGGCGCAAATCCCAATCAGCTATTTTATTGCATTTGTGCAACATCTTAACTGTTTAAATGAATTCTACACAGCAACAACTACAATCTACTGTATGTAATGTGTCTGTTTTGTTGTACTAAGATCATGAACCCATTTTTGCCTACTTCCAGGTCCATGACTTGTCCCCTTTTGTTATACCCATTCTCGATAGAAGTCTGCGTAACAGGGCAGCCATTGTCCTGGCCCCATGGAGTGAACGGAGTTCACTGCTCTGTCTTTACTCAACTAGATCATTGACAATTCTGTTTAATTCAACAATGTGTTACATTCAACAATAAACGATTGTTCAGGAGGCAAAGCTACATAAATATTCTACACAATGTTTATACCATTGTCATCGTAGTTACAGGTGCACTATATTGTAGCCGATGTTGTTGTTATTGTCCATAACAACCAAGTAGCCACTCACAGCTCGAGCGTCCCTCCAGGCTATGGGATGTAGAATCCAGTCAACTGGATGCTACTGTAGGTCAGATGTTGAAGCTAACTGTAGCATTACTCTACAGTATATGCTTATGGTGTAATATGTATGTACTGTATATTTAGAATTGACTGCATTTTATAAAGGTCAGTTAATTTGTTGGTCGATATTGACGGACTCATCACCTCGAATCTTGAGTAATCTAATGGAGAATAGCACAAGACATTTTGGGGAGGAATTACATTTAATTTTCAATGAAAAAAAAATGATACTCATGAAGACAAAATAATGATGTTTGATGTTCACGAGATCGGATGTTTGGAAAACAACCAGGCATTTCCCAGTAGAATACATATAAAATGTTTATACAAACCATCGAGCATGTACATTTTGTCAACCTGTGGGTATGTATTGCAGAATACATGACTATATTTCTAATCGTGACAACAATAAATATAATAACTGTCCTGTTCTTCCAGATGTAGCATTAATGATTGCTCATTGCTGGTTATTTGCTCTATAGAGAGGTAGATCTAGGCTAACGTCCTTCTCTGTTACGTCACTATATGTCACAATGGTTGGCTATTCAAAAATAGATGTACATTACCAGCTCATAGTGCATCACTTTGTGCCCCCTTTGTGCCCCCTATGAGCTTGGAGATCTGCCGTTTTGGAAAATTTGTGAAAATGTGTGCAAATCTTTGAATATATTGTTTTAAAGCAGATGTTTCACCCATTTCCCACCTATTTTCAACATTTTCTGATGTTGAAAATCATTTACAAGGTACAAGGTGTTTTTTTTTTTCAGACCTCCATTTCTAGGAAACACAGAATGGGGGTAACTTTTTATCATGTCCACACAACATTTCTAAAGGCCAATTAACCCATTAAGGACGGGAATCCATCTTTGGATCCTGTACAGTTTGTACAGTATTCAAATATTCAATTTGTTTTTATGCTGATATATAAATATTTAAAGTTTTTCAAATGGGTTTTAATGACATAGTAAAATGATGAAAATGGGTCGGATTCACCTTTAACTCAAATACTTTGCTTCTCTGTGGTGCCTGGAGCAGAATATTTTTAAATGGAGTCAGCGGCCAATTGCATATCATATACTGGGGATATTGTTATGAATATCTCTCTGTCTCTCTGTGTCTCTCTCTCAGTCCCGTGGTGGTGTTGACCTGTGTTCTCTGTCTGTCTCTCTCTCAGTCCCGTGGCGGTGTTGACCTGTGTTCTCTCTCTGTCTCTCTCTCAGTCCCGTGGCGGTGTTGACCTGTGTTCTCTCTCTGTCTCTCTCTCAGTCCCGTGGCGGTGTTGACCTGTGTTCTCTGTCTCTCTCTCAGTCCCGTGGCGGTGTTGACCTGTGTTCTCTCTCTGTCTCTCTCTCAGTCCTGTGGCGGTGTTGACCTGTGTTCTCTGTCTCTCTCTCTGTGTCTCTCTCTCAGTCCCGTGGCGGTGTTGACCTGTGTTCTCTGTCTCTCTCTCAGTCCCGTGGCGGTGTTGACCTGTGTTCTCTCTCTCTCTCTCAGTCCCGTGGCGGTGTTGACCTGTGTTCTCTGTCTCTCTCTCAGTCCCGTGGCGGTGTTGAGTTGACCTGTGTTCTCTCTCTCTCTCTCTCAGTCCCGTGGCGGTGTTGACCTGTGTTCTCTCTCTGTCTCTCTCTCAGTCCCGTGGCGGTGTTGACCTGTGTTCTCTCTCTGTCTCTCTCTCAGTCCCGTGGTGGTGTTGACCTGTGTTCTCTGTCTCTCTCTCAGTCCTGTGGCGGTGTTGACCTGTGTTCTCTGTCTCTCTCAGTCCTGTGGCGGTGTTGACCTGTGTTCTCTGTCTCTCTCAGTCCTGTGGCGGTGTTGACCTGTGTTCTCTGTCTCTCTCAGTCCCATAGCGGTGTTGACCTGTGTTCTCTCTCTGTCTCTCTCTCAGTCCCGTGGCGGTGTTGACCTGTGTTCTCTCTCTGTCTCTCTCTCAGTCCCGTGGCGGTGTTGACCTGTGTTCTCTGTCTCTCTCTCAGTCCCGTGGTGGTGTTGACCTGTGTTCTCTGTCTCTCTCTCAGTCCCGTGGCGGTGTTGACCTGTGTTCTCTGTCTCTCTCTCAGTCCTGTGGCGGTGTTGACCTGTGTTCTCTGTCTCTCTCTCAGTCCTGTGGCGGTGTTGACCTGTGTTCTCTGTCTGTCTCTCTCTCAGTCCCGTGGCGGTGTTGACCTGTGTTCTCTCTCTGTCTCTCTCTCAGTCCCATAGCGGTGTTGACCTGTGTTCTCTGTCTCTCTCAGTCCTGTGGCGGTGTTGACCTGTGTTCTCTGTCTCTCTCAGTCCTGTGGCGGTGTTGACCTGTGTTCTCTGTCTCTCTCTCAGTCCCGTGGCGGTGTTGACCTGTGTTCTCTCTGTGTCTCTCTCTCAGTCCCGTGGCGGTGTTGACCTGTGTTCTCTGTCTCTCTCAGTCCCATGGCGGTGTTGACCTGTGTTCTCTGTCTCTCTCTCAGTCCCGTGGCGGTGTTGACCTGTGTTCTCTGTCTCTCTCTCAGTCCCATGGCGGTGTTGACCTGTGTTCTCTGTCTCTCTCTCAGTCCCGTGGCGGTGTTGACCTGTGTTCTCTGTCTCTCTCTCAGTCCCGTGGCGGTGTTGACCTGTGTTCTCTCTGTGTCTCTCTCTCAGTCCCGTGGCGGTGTTGACCTGTGTTCGGACCAACTCCACGTTGCCGACGTTCTTCGAGGACCACCTGACGGAGGACAACCTGGAGTACATGAGGAAGAAGAACGCTCAGGAATACACACAGCTGACCACCGCCAAGCTCAACCCTCTCAAAGACGAGCCCTGGCCCCGGCACCAGTACTCTGAAGGTAGGTGTGTGTGTGTGTGTGTGTGTGGTGAGAGAGAGAAATACAGTAGTCATGCACTGAATATTCGGCTGCTGGGGCACGGTGGCACAGTGGTTAGTTTGATTCCCGCTAGGGACGCCACTGTGGGTGCTGCCGGCGTGTCTCCTCCTCCGTGTCATCAGTGCCCATACCCGAGGCGGGGTTGGTGAAAGGGCCTTTCTGTGTGGAGTTTGCATGTTCTACACGTATCCCCTAGGGTAGATACCCTCACAAAAACATGCAGTGATCCTGGGCTCTAAACTGCCTCCCCCTGGCCAGCCGGGGCGCCTGATGGAGGAGACAGGAACTGGTTGGAATAACGTGTTCCTTCCACGCGCTACGTCCAACCAGGGAAATTCCCCCCTGTCAGGTGAAAAGAAGGCAGCTTGGACTCCTCATGCATTGAAGGCACTGGGTGAAAAATGGGTTACAAAAATCGTGGGATAAAAAAAAGAATATTCGGCTGATGAAAATATTCACTGAATGATAACAACAAGGTTGCCGGTTCGAATACGTCAGCCTTGTGTTCAGAGTTCTCGATGTGTCCCTGAGCAAGACACTGAACCCCTAATTGCTGGGTGAATGTGATGCACAATCTACGTGCACTTTTGATAAAGGCGTTCTATACATTTACCATTTAAATGGATACAAATGCTTTTTCGGCCTATTCCGTTTTAGCCCAAATTGACAGAAAAAGATATCACCAAATAGTGTATGCAATGTATGCATTCATGGACCCAAATGCATGTAGTTCCCAGAAGCTATTGAATTGAACCAGTTTAATCACTTGTGTTGACTTGTGCCAACGTGCAACAGCCGCCGACGGGTGCACGAAACAAGCACACACGTGACAAATTCACGGGTCGGTTTTGTTTTTAAATGGAAGTTCTTCTTTGTTGTCATCTGATCTCAGGTAGCAGAAGAGTTGGCTTGATAGCAGTGAAACTGGGAATGCTTCCTATGTGGACCAAAGACGGGGAGAGACATGCTGTGACCATGTTACAGGTAACACACACAATTACGCTAATCCAGACTGTATTTGTATGTTTTCTATATGGAGTATATGAGAATCTGTGATAAAGACTCGTTCTAACAGTGAATCAAACAGTGTTTATTTATACTCTCCTGCATTTGTCTGTACTAAAGGTCTAGTGCAGGGGTTTTCAACAGGTGGTCCGGGGACCACCAGTGGTCCCTGAGAGGATTCCAGGTGGTCCCCAGTTAAATGATGACAGTTGGTAACCAAATGGACCCTTATAGATCTGTAACTCTTGAGAGTGTTAAAATGAAACCAAATGGATCTTCCTGGGTCCAATTTGGTCCCCCCCCCCCAAAAAAAAAACAAAAAAAACAAAACAAAAAAACAAAACAAAAAAACCCCTCCCATCACTGATGACGTCCATACTTCACCCGTTCTTGTTCGGAAAAAGCGAGACTGTCTCGATAGTTTGATTGGTTGTTAATCACCACTAGAGCTGCTGTAGTACTAATCTTCTCTTATGGGGGTCCTTGACATATATTTCCTGATGGGGGTCTGCGGGCTAATGAGTGTCATTTTGGGAGTCCTTGACATGAAAAGGTTTGGGAACCACTGCTGTACAAGATCCTCCTTCTGTCGATGAGGAATACAGATGAGGAGAAGCACTTTTCTGTCCTCTCTGCTCCTGTCTGCTTCGTTTTGACGATCTGTGTGGAGTCAAGTCATGTGTTTCAGTAATCCTGGGCACTGGACTGCCTCCCCCTGGCCAGCCGGGGCGCCTGATGGAGGGGACTGGAACTGGTTGGAATAATGTGTTCCTTCCACGTGCTACGTCCAACCAGGGAACCTCCTCTCTGTCTGGTGGAAAGAAGGCAGCTTGGACTCCTCATGCATTGAAGGAAGCATGAGGCCAGTCCGCTGCCTCCCCAGATTGGCGGAGGATGTGTAGAGCCCAGGATCACATTAGGAATTGGCACTGGGTGAAAAAAATCGGTTACAAAATCGTGGAATAAAATACTTTGAAAAAAAGTCATGTGTTTCAACATGCACTGAGATAGTGCTCTCCATTTACAATTTAGCATTTAGCAAACACTCTTAATCCAGAGCGACTTACATTGCAAGCAAAGCTTCATACAGATTACACTTTACAATTTAAGCAGAATTTACATTATTATTATTATTATTATTGAATTGTTTTTATTGATTTTTAAACACAAAACATGGACACATGTTGCATTACATCATTAGAAATGACATGGAATGGCGACAGCGACAATAAAAAAAAATAAATAAATAAACAATATTAAAAATACAAGACCAGGACTGAGACAAGACAATAAAATAAAATAAAACAGATCGATCATACAAGAACTGTTATGATGTATCGTGTTGCACCGCTCTGAAGCAGATCACCACCTGCTTTAAAGGTACTATTCGAACTATGGAACCCGTGTCCTATACCTGACCATCCCCAGCCGGGAACTTTTGGTTGAAGTAATCCAAAAAGGGCTGCCAGACATTGTAGAATTTATTGACCGATCCCCTGGTGGAATATTTAAGCTTCTCAAGTTTTAGGTGTGCCATCACATCCCCAACCCAGCGCCTATGCGATGGGGGAGTAGCTGACTTCCAATTGAACAGAATAAGGCGTCGGGCTAGCAGGTAGGAGAAGGCTATGGCTTCCGATTGGGTAACAGAAGCCTTCATCTCACCAGGGACCACTCCAAATATGGCAGTAAAGGGGTTAGGGCTGATCTCTTTGTCACAGATACTTGAGAAAGTCTCAAAGACAGAAAGCCAAAAATGTGAAATGGATGGACAAGACCAGAATTTACATTAATACACTTAGAATACTGTACACTACAATATACAATGTCATGGTAATACATTAGACATCCTATATAAGTCACTGTCTATCTCTATCTCAGTCTAATGGCGTGCTATCTAAACTACACAGGAGGGTACAGAGAATAGGTTGTTAGTTTGTGGTGACTGCAATGGGAAGTGAATTCCATAGTTTTGGAGCCAGAAGGGAGAAAAGCTTGGGGCGAGTGGAGCGTTGGCCAGGTGTTTTTAGCGGGGTACTGCCAGCTTCCCTGTCACGGGAGGGCTTGTAGGGTGCTATGAGACCAATGAGATATGGTGCAGTCAAACCTTTCGTTGCTTTGAATGCAAGCATGAGAGTTTTGAACTGTGTGTGCAGCGACTGGGAGCCAATGGAGGGAACGGAAAAGGGGAGTGACATTAGAGAGTTTTGGCCCGGTGGCTCAGGTGCCGAGCGACTGCTCTGCTAACCTCTCTTCAAATGGGTCCACTGACTCGCTCACTACACTGTTCATGCTTCTGTATAGTATACTACAGGGGTTTTCAACAGGTGGTTCGGGGACCACCAGTGGTCCTTGAGAGGGTTCCAGGTGGTCCCCAGGCTAAATGATGGACAGTTGGTTAACCAGATGTAACTCTTGAGAATGTAAAAATGAAACCAAATGGACCCTTGCGGGTCCATTTGGTTTCATTTTTACACTCTCAAGAGTTAAAATATTCACCATCTGAATTAGCTCCACTTAAACAAGAAGTCGACACGTTTTGTTTGCAATATCCACCCTGGAATTGTGGGAAAGAAACAAAATAATTCTTTAATTCTAGGTCCTTGGTGTGAAAATGTAATCAAATGGTGGTCCGTGGCTCAAATGCTGAATAAATGGTGGTCCCTGGTGTCAAAAAGGTTGAAAACCCCTGGTACACTATACAGAGGTTGAGGTCGGGGAGTCACAGCATCCAACGGTGCAGGTTTTGAAACAACATTTTGGAGGAATGTGTGGCATCTTTCTGACGAAAAGTTCAGAGGTGGGAGAGATTATGGACAGCCCTTTGCTCTTCTATCCTGCATAATGTATCAGCCCCAGGCCTTGGTGTTCATTTTTTGGCAGTAATTTCAATTATTTCCTTCGACTTTATTTCAAAAGTGTCCCGGACAGATTTTTGGCACTGTAAAGACAAGCGTCCACTTTCATCTTTAGGAATTCCAGTTCATAGAAAGCAGAATGCTTGACGTTGCCGTGCATGCGGTGATGAAGTCGGGCCATGTAACGACTATAGATGGGTCACTCACAGTAGCAATCATTTAAATTGGATGTGTTTGGACAATGTCCTATAATAACAATATTGAGCTGGTTTGCATTTGAACCCGTAGCCTCATTTCATTGGTCATTGCCAGCGTTGCTGTGGCAGAGTGACAACCTGCAGCTCTCTCAGAGCCAGACATCAGGTCTGACAGCGTGGGAGTTGGCCTTTCATCTCACACCATCATCCAACGCTGCTCAAAGGCTCCACGGCCGACCGACAGGCGCTGAGATGGAATTCATGACCTTTCTTTGCATTGTCACGAAGGAATTACCAGTAGGCAGACAGAGAGTGAATGCTGTGATTAAATTCTCCAATCAAGACTGTAGACATTCCTTTTCTGAGTTAGCAAACCGTGGGTGAATAATGTATACCTTGTGCATAGGCAGATCTTGAACTTATGGGACCCAGGGCTGCTGCCATCCAAAGTGCCAAAGGGTTTTATTTTTCTCTTTACTTTTAAAAAGTAAGGAGTTATAGTTATTACTTTACTTGTTACTAAATTATAAAAGTAACTGTGTTACCCTTTTTTAAAGGTATACAAAGTGATTTCACTTAATTCAAATATTGTTCTTTCTTCTTTTTTTGGCTAAACCTCCCTACTATAGTTATAAGGGCTTTGGGAGAAAAGCCTTTCGTCCAATCGGGATGGATCAAAGGGGTCTTCTAACAATCATGATCGAGTGGCGGAGGCTCTTGGTGTATGTGCTGTTGGCCTGCTGTATCCCCCACCACCACCACTGTAGAGTCTGTGCATGTGCACATCTTGTTATTGGAGAGACCAGAGAGTTTTCCAAATTATCCAAATCACTGAATGCTCCTTTAAATACAAAAAAAGTTGGGCGTTGTTGTTCTATCACAGTAAGAGATAACAGACAGAAAGCAGAAAGGAGACAACTCCCTTAAACATTATGAAGTGTAGTGGTGGAACAATAAAACAGGTTCAGACATTTTGACAGGAATCTTTATTTTAGCCTCAGCTTGCCTTCAGAACAAAAGCTCCAGTGCAATATGACACAAAGGAACAATACTATTTTGTCAGTAGGTAAACACACTTCTTTGGCAGACTGACATCATCCTTTCCTCCTGTTATCCACCTGCCGCAGTGTTTTAATGCCGTTATGGAATGGGAAAATGCACAACAGATGAGGCGAGAAGACCACATTTCAGATAAAAATGTATGATGATTTTACTGGAGCAGGAAACCATCACGTACATCAGGGGTTTTCAACCTTTTTCATCCCAGGGCCCACCATTTATTCACAATTTGAGCCACGGACCACCATTTGAGGACTTCTCTCCATGACCATTAATCTTCTAGTTGTGTAGGTTAGGACTAATTCACATGATGAATATTTTAACTCTTGAGAGTGTAAAAATGAAACCAAATGGACCCGCCAGGGTCCATTTGGTTTCATTTTTACGTTCTCAAGAGTTACATCTGGTTAAACAACTTAGCTGGGGACCACCTGGAACCCTCTCAAGGACCACTGGTGGTCCCTGGACCACCGGTTGAAAACCCCTGACGTACATGACAACCTCACATAAAAGAAAATCCCAGCAATGGCTTAAAGAACAAGGTGAGGACACAGCCTTTATAGTTTACAGCCAATCCCTTTTTTAGCCCCGAGACATTGTCACAAAATCCACAAAAGGAATGGGAGCAGATGCACGAGCTGAGATAGCAAAATACCTACAGGGATGTCTCTAAATGTTTGTTATTAATTTCCAGGACAGAAATGAATCAGGAATGAATGAAACACAAACAAAAAATGTTTTTTTCATTGCCTACAAGCGTTTTTTTGTGGGGAAGAGAACAGACAGTTCAGACCCTTAAACGAAAGGCTCTTTTGTTTAGGCGCTGCTACAAATAGATAATACACACGTCGTTCACTCAGCTAACAACATGATTAGAATGATAACTAGAGTCACGATGCGGAGATCCAGCCAAATTGCTGTTTAGCAATATATGGTTGCTCTGAAGAGACGACAGACCCTCCATCCTCACCAAAAACAGAAGGCAGGCATGGTTGCAAAAATAGATAGATATACTGATAAACTGGAAGTCTCCAATTTCTCCATGTTTCAAAAGATGGCTCAGTGTGATGCTGTCCATTGCTAAACTGGAACAAATTCTCCATGACGGACAGAGGACACAGGCTCAGTTCCAAAAAATGTGGATATCATCCCTTGCAGTACTCGACAGTAGTTGAGTATATGTTCTGATTATTTGGCTGCTATGGTGCAACTGTGCAGTGTGCATTTTTCATAATTTAACTAATAATTTTCCATGCTCACTGATGGTCAATGCCAGCCAATCGTTGTTTTGTTTGTGCGTGTGTGTGTGTGTGTGTGTGTGCGTGTGCATGCATGTGCGTGTGTGTGTGTGCGCATGTGCATACGAGTCTGCATTTGGGACTGCTTTTCTTGTGTATTTGAAAAATCTCAATAAAATATGTTATTAAAAAATAAAATAATTAGCCACAAAATGATGTTTCTTATTTTCTTTTAACTCTTTTGACAGATTGACAGCAGGCTGAGTAGGTGGGCTGGCTTGTTCCCATTTAGGCTCAATACTAATGAAATCATTTATAGAAAAATCCTCTGTAGTCAATCTGTGTAAATGAATGATATCCAAAGACAGTCGAGTTGATGATATGTTTCAGGTTTTTCAAAAACCTGTATATTCACATTTCACAGTTTCCAGAACTCGTTTAGAGATGTATGCGAGTTTAGGATATTGCTGCATTTACTGCACTATAATCCATATTTTCCTTCCTCCTGTGCTTGTTGTTCAGGTCCAGGACTGCCATGTGCTGAAGTGTCTGTCCAAGGAGGAATATGATGGCAACACCAGTGCCTTACTCGTAGGAGCAAGAAACGTATCGCCTTTCCAAGTAAGAACATCCCGCAGCTGTGGGACCTGCTGAGGCAGCTTAGTTTTTTGGGTTGAAAACATTTATCCCCCAGGTTTCATATCTATGATTTCTGCCTTAATTTTAGTCAAATTCCTCACAGATTCAGGCCTGATTCAGTAAGGACTGGATCCCTCAAACTGTAAGATAAAGCAACTTTAAAGCCACAACACAACAACAAATCTTCCTCATACCTTTCAAATCTTTATGTATGTATTATTTGTTTATTTGTTTATTTAATTAACATGTTGGATTGTAGTTAGGTGGTTTCTTCCCGACAGTAGAGATATGAGAATTACTTGATAATTCATGGGAAATGGTATGGTAAGGGCCAAAAACAACATTGATTTACCAGTGCTTACGTTTTTCAGGCATAAATTAGAGGTCCTTTTAGTGCAGACTAGAAGGTTAACGCTGGTCATCAAATGGTTTTTGACATGATAGATGGCGAAGAGGAATTAAAGTGGAGACGGGGAAAAAGAATGCAAACAAACACTAGTACGAGTGGCTGAATGTTATGTTTGCTTTGTGTCGCATAAAACGTTGTATCTTGACAATTGCGTTGCGTTGCGACAAGTAGCGTTGCGACAAGTAGCGTTGCGACAAGTAGCGTTGTCAAAGGCCGGCATTCGTTAATGATGTTGGAGATTTCCAATTTAGTTGTTTTATATGCTTGAGCTGTACCAGAGTTAATAGTTCTGTAACATTTTGCAATGATGTGTGGCGTTGTCATCTTAGACCTCATGCAATGCAACCTCATGGGGCAGCAGTGGCTCAGGGCAACTTGCGGTTGCCGGTTCAAACCCGGGCTCCCACAGTGTCAGTGTCGATGTGTCCCTGAGCAAGACACTTAACCGTAATTGCTCTGGATGTGCTGGTCAGTACCTTGGTGTGTGAATGGGTACATGGGATCTACAATCTATGCAAAGTGCCTTGGATAATGTCGCTATATAAATGCACCATTTACCAATTGTGCTAATGACAATTTCACTGGAAATAAGCCACTGGCTTTTTTTGTGCATGCATTTTATACTTGGATAATAATGTGACAACAATGTACTGTTTCTGTATCTTTTTACATACAGTGCTACAGTAGTTTGATTAATAATAAAGAGGTCAAAGTCAAATTCTCTACTGAATTTGCGATTCACAGGACCTGGAAGCGAGGCTACTAGGACATCTTGTGTTCTATCATAGATCATGTCTTAATCAGTACCCGTCGCCCAAAGTGTATTTAAATTAAATTAACATCCTGATCTAATCTAGTACATGAAAAGTAATTTCAACAGAACAGATCTGGGTCCAACTTTAGCCCTTCCAATGTGTGCCAGGTGATTTTTTTCCCCCTACACTTCTCAATCACTGTGAATATTTCTGACGCTGCCTCAGGCGCTGACAGTGGGATTCTGTTCCAACTGTGGCTGATCGCTGTTCCTACTCTGAATAGCTAATTGCAATTGTTGTTTAATGAGTACAGGCCATGGGGAATGAGGGCAGTGCAGTGTGGAGACAGCATGATGCACAACACTACAAGACGACAACAACCCCTGTATGTTATGGCACGGTTTGTCGCAGGGAATTAGTTCAATCCAAGCCTTAATATCAAACGGTATCACTGAAATCCCTCTTATTTTCCCTTTCTGCGACCCTAGACATGTTTTGCCTTCTACTTCCTTGTTTACACCCCGACCAGACTTGTCAGGCTGACTAGACTTTACTCTAAAACAAGGGTGGTCAATCATTTTTCCCAAGAGGCCAAATGAGATACATAAAATATTGTAGAGGGCCAAGACTAAAGGCTGAACTAAAGTCTGTGTAATGACCATTAATCTTCTACATTCTCTCTAGATTTATGCTCATTCAGATGATGAATATTTTAACTCTTGGGAGTGTGAAAATGAAACCAAATGGCCCCGCAAGGGTCCATTTGGCCAGGGGTGCACATACAGTAGTGTTCAAAATAATAGCAGTCTGTTTAAAAAACTGAATAAAGCCCAAAATCCTTATGGTGGTTTTATTTCCATGCATTGGGAACACTGCACATCATATTTTAAATCAAAACATGAAGAAAAAAGCAGAAATTATTTAATTACTTTACAGAAAATGAAGAAAAATGAACTTTGGGCTTTTCAAAAAAATAGCAGTGTCTGCATTTTACTTTACAAACTCAAGTATGTACTGTATTAACTGAAAAATATCCAGGATTCAGCATTCCTGTGAATCACTAAACTAATATTTAGTTGTATAGCCACTGTTTTTGAGAACCGCTTCATATCTGTGTTGCATGGAGTCGACCAACTTCTGGCATCTGTGAACCGGTATTCCAGATTTGACAATGTTCCGTAATTCCTCTGCATTTCTTGGTTTTGCCTCAGAAACAGCATTTTTAATGTCACCCCACAAGTTTTCTATCAGATTAAGGTCCGGGGATTGGGCTGGCCACTCCATGACTTTAATTTTGTTGGTCTGGAACCAAGAAGCTGCTCGCTTACTGGTGTGTTTGGGGTCGTTGTCTTGCTGAAACACCCATTTCAAGGGCATTTCCTCTTCAGCATAAGGCAACATGACCTCTTCAAGTATTTTGATGTATCCAAACTGATCCATGATCCCTGGTATGCGATAAATAGGCCCGGCACCATGGTAAGCGAAACATCCCCATAGGAAAGCATTGTGGTGCAAGCATCCTGATACTCTTACTATGGTGCCGGGCCTATTTATCGCATACCACTGATCATGGATCAGTTTGCATACATCAAAATACTTGAAGAGGTCATGTTGCCTTATGCTGAAGAGGAAATGCCCTTGAAATGGGTGTTTCAGCAAGACAACGACCCCAAACACACCAGTAAGCGAGCAGCTTCTTGGTTCCAGACCAACAAAATTAAAGTCATGGAGTGGCCAGCCCAATCCCCGGACCTTAATCTGATAGAAAACTTGTGGGGTGACATTAAAAATGCTGTTTCTGAGGCAAAACCAAGAAATGCAGAGGAATTATGGAACGTTGTCAAATCTGGAATACCGGTTCACAGATGCCAGAAGTTGGTCGACTCCATGCAACACAGATGTGAAGTGGTTCTCAAAAACAGTGGCTATACAACTAAATATTAGTTTAGTGATTCACAGGAATGCTGAATCCTGGATATTTTTCAGTTAATACAGTAAATATTTGAGTTTGTAAAGTAAAGTGCAGCCACTGCTATTTTTTTGAAAAGCCCAAAGTTCATTTTTCTTCATTTTCTGTAAAGTAATTAAATCATTTCTGCTTTTTTCTTCATGTTTTGATTTAAAATATGATGTGCAGTGTTCCCAATGCATGGAAATAAAACCACCATAAGGATTTTGGGCTTTATTCAGTTTTTTAAACAGACTGCTATTATTTTGAACACTACTGTAGGCAACTTTAGTGTATACAAACAATGTGTTTGAAAACAGAATCTAACTCCACCTCACCTCCAATCTGCTGGAGACTGCTGTGTGCTGTGATTGGCTACAATCCGCCTCCCCCTTACATATTGGCGCCCGCCTTCCCAGAGCCCCAACGAATGTTTTGATTTCATGACTTGTTAATAACAACAAAGTTCTGGACCGTCTGCAGGATGAAGCAAGTGTCTGTCTGCAGGGAAACGGCTGCAGCATCAAAGTAGAAGCAACGTAGAGGGGGAAAATGCAAAAACAAATATAGCTATATAGCTACAGTATTTAGATTTTTGGCTAGAAAGTTGCCTCTATTACTGTACCTTTAATATCACTGAAATCTTTCCATTTTCACTTGTGCCATCTGCTTCCTTGTTAACAGGCCGACCTGTCTCACTCTAAAACCTACAGCTCTCTCCCTGGTTTTGATTTAAAGAGAAATTTTCTGTCTTAATTTCTGACTTAACCTATGATCTCATTTGGAATGTAAAAAAAGTGTCTAAGAAACTTTAGTTTAGATGTGACAGCGTGGGTTAGTGACAGTGAGTGATGATGAAGGTCGTTTAGACCGAAACGTTGTCATCCTAAATAAAAGTATTTATACGTGAAGACAGTGTGCGGGACCGCCTCTACTTCTGAATTAGTGACAGTGAGTGAAATCTGCTTGACAAAAAAAAATGCCAGCGCATTTCTCAAGGTGGTAAACAAGTTGGTTAATCATATTTCGTCGTGGTGCAGAGTGCAGACAGAGCCAGACATACTCACCTCCACTCTGTAATAAATCATCTACCGTATTTATTTGGCTGTTTTCCATTCTGACTCCTCGTTGAAAGTGTTTGCACAGTTGCATTGATTTTTACCTTGTCTTGTTGGATCATCAAAGGTTCGCTCTGTTTCCCAGGTCTTGGCTCAAACTAAACTAAACGGATTGAGTTTGTTCTTCTATTTGGCACAAAGCCGTGAAGAAACACAAGGCCGGGAGACTGAGCTGAATGTATAACAACAACAACAACAGGACAACTTAGAGCATCGCTGCGCGGCCAAACGGAGCGCGGCTCAATAATTGTTTTAACTTCATTATCTTGCTTTCATGAATTATCAGAGACCCAAGTTGTAATTAAAAATTAAAAGTGAAATGAGATTAATTGAGCAGCTCCTAATTGGCAACTCCTTGTCTCATCTCTGTTTAATATATTATAACAGATGAGATGATTTCTCCCACACCCAAAAACGCTCTGTAAAATTATTATCCTATGAATTATGATACGCATAGCTGCATGAGTTTGGTCGTCCAGACCTTGTCAAGAAAAATAACATTCACTGTCAAATAGTCTTGTCCCTGAATATGCACTGCAGTAGTATAAATATTCATGCCACTGGAACTCATTCACACAGCGGCCATCCTACCATTTAAGTCGGTGGCTTTCAACAGGCGGTCCGGGGACCACCAGCAGTCAGGTGGTCCCCAGGCTAAATGATGGACAGTTGGTAACCAAATGGACCTTTATAGATCTGTAACTCTAGAGAGCGTAAAATCATTTTTACTTTAAGAGTTTTTAAGAGTTACAGATCTGAATTACTTAATTTTCAAGAATCTACACAATTAGAAAATGTAGAATAATTCTTATTTTGACCAACATTTTGCCAGTTTGCCTTTCTTAAACTGTAGACAAAAACTTGAAAATCCTTGCTTTTTGGGTCTGAGAGATTAAACTCAACTTCAAATGGTGGTCCGTGGCTAAAATGCAGAATAAATCGTGGGCCCTGGGATGAAAAAGGTTGAAAACCACTGGTTAATTACAGGGTGCTAGTGGTGGATATTGCTTGTTGCAATATCACAATAGATCACGATCTGATGTATATCGATATACTGATTTATCGATTTATACTGATTATACATTAATTAATAAATAATGACCTTTTTGTGCAAACATGATAAAAACTGTTTACTCGACTCTCCTGTGACCCAAAAGCACAGCAAGGAGAGGCAAAAGCAGGTTTGAGCGGATTTTATTCGCAAACCATTACGTTTTTGTTTCATTAAAATCCACTGCAGACATGAGCTACATACTGTATGTCCTTACAGGTGATGCTTTTTAGTGTGTTGCAGTTTGGGAGCGCTCGTTAGATATCGCTCAACAGCCCATGCGTACCACCAGTTTGTTGAATTTGCCCATGGTAAACGGTGCATTTATATAGTGCTTTAATCCAAGGCGCTTTACATAGCTTGTGCATCACATTCACCCATTCACACACACATTCATACACTGATGTCAGTGGAAACCATGCAAGGTACCTACTAGCGCATCAGGAGCAATTAGGGGTTCAGTGTCTTGCTCAAAGACACTTCGACACTAACTCTGCGGGAGCCCGGGATCGAACCGGCAACCCCTGAGCCACTGCCGCCCATAACACTGGACGCACAGGATTCGGATTTGGAACCCACAACCCCTCCGTGGTAGTGGGTGGGTATTTTTTACCACTAAGGTGCCATTGACGGTCACATGACTATCATTGAGTCATCAATATCAGTGAAAATAATGGTGATCAGGACTATCACTAACAGGGTGACTTTGAGTCAGAGAGAGAGAGAGATGAGAGTTTACAGGAGGGAACGAGAGTGAAAGGAAATGTCAGAGCGTGTGTGTGTGCGCGCGTGTGTGTGCACGCGCACCTGTGTGCGTGTGTGTGTGTGCACGCGCACCTGTGTGTGCACGCGCACCTGTGTGTGCATGCGCACCTGTGTGTGCGTGCACGCGCACCTGTGTGTGCACGCGCACCTGTGTGTGCATGCGCACCTGTGTGTGCGTGCACGCGCACCTGTGTGCGCGTGTGTGTGCCTGTATGTCTGTTTGTCCGTGTGTGTCCGTCCTCACAGCAGGTCTACACAGTACATTTTTAAATGCCAGCAGTCTCAACTTCAGCTCACTGTACTTGAATTTCTATCCTCTCTCTCTCTCTCTCTCTCTCTCTCTCTCTCTCTCTTTCTCTTTCTCTTTCTCTTTCTCTTTCTCTTTCTCTCTCTCTCTCTCTCTCTCTCTCTCTCTCTCTCTCTCTCTCTCTCTCTCTCTCTCTCTCTCTCTCTCTCTCTCTCTCTCTCTCTCTCTCTCTCTCTTGTGTGTGTGTGTGTGTAACAAGATAATATCTGGAAACATGTTATTTATTCTTACTTAGAAGAATAAAGAGATAGAGAGGGAGAGGGAGAGCCTGACAGCAGACCCTACGAGTGTGCTGTTTTTGTGTGTGAAAAGAGCTTCTAAATGTTCTTTCTTGAGACTTGATCCCTCCTTCTTCCCTTTATGTGTTTTCTTGGGAAAAAATAAAAATATAATAGGAAGTTGGGAAGGAACTATGCAAAAAAAAAAATAATAATTTCATCCTCTTTTGTATTCTATTATTCATCCTATTATTGTAAAACAGTGATGTGACAATAAAGCTGACTCCTCTCCTCTCCCCACAGAGGTCTGAGGAGCGTATGGAGCTCTTCAGAATGGCAGGAGTTCCTCCCAAACAGAAGGTCTCCACGTTTAAAGTGTCAGACGACGCCGTCATCAAACCAGGTACCACAAGCTCAGCTTTATTACACCATGCATGCATCCATCCATCCATCCATCCGCCATCGCACTAGGAGGGCCACAAGCTCTGCTTTATGTAGCGCTCACAGAATAATCAGGATTGTTTTCTGGGGCCACATATTTAGATTTTTATTTTACCAGGATCGTTGTCCTGAAATGCAGAAAATTATCACACAACAGGGTCAGACAGAGAATAATGGCTGTTTCTCTGCAGACTGTCTTTGTACATTAAATTTTCAAAATATTCTCAAAATTATCAATACAATATAGAAACATCCAATTAGCATAATCAAATAACAATAGTCCCTTTCAATTGCAATTAGTATCAATCAATAATTACCATTAACTCAATTAGGTCCAAAATAATAAATGCATATTCCCCAAAATGACAAAATATGTATTCACGTCCAATAAAGAAATAAACCATAACAGTCCAGTAGTTTCTTCATAACACTCACTACAGTAATGTAGTCATAGTACACACACTATGTAGCAATTAGCTTCCATGACCTACAGTGACATAATGGCCACCACAGCACACCAACTAGGCCTATACTGCTGTAGAGGTCAACCTATAGCTAACCAGCTAGCCACAGTGTACCATGCATGTTATTTCAGAGTTCTCTCATTGTATCACTTATTATAAACAAACCAAACAAAAACGAGTTGTGTATTGTCACAGACAAGCACAATAATATACAGTGTTCCTGGGTTTTGCACTATCTCACCTGAAATGCAGAAAATTAGAACACAACAGGGTCAGACAGAGAATAATGGCTGTTGCTCTGCAGACTGTCTCTGTACATTGAATTTCCTGCCCAAAACCCTTGCAGAATAAAAACAGTGGAATTCGTTTCTAGAACAGACCATGAATTCAATGGACAACAGTGCCATCTTGTTACGCTATGTGGTAGTGTTTTGCACTGCAGTCTGGTGTAGCAAAATAACTGTATATTGGACTGAAATTCTGGACAATAAAAATAACAAAAACATGCCAAAAACGTTTGAATAGGGGTCTCTGTGAAACATAAGACTTTAAGAAACATTACAGAATGTGGCCAGATATGTTCCATATCGCCACATTTACACAATGCACTCACTCATTCATTTCAGTTAGAGTTGCACTCTCCTGTCTATTCCATGTCATGCACGGCCGGATCCAGGCATGGGCGGGGGGCAATGCCCCCCTAAATGCCCTGGCAGGCAGAACAACAGAGATTTCAAAGATATTTCAAAATAACGTGCTTAAAGTATATTTAAAATGAATTGAACTACATTTGTGCCACCACTAAACCAACACCATTTCATCATTCGAAACAGAAAACTCTCTGAGTCAGACCTTTAGCTTTATGCCTGCTGCGTGTCTGTTGCAACTTCAACAACAACTTGTGTTATTATTGATGCTTTACTTGCCTAATAAACGTCCTGTAACCGAAAATGGTATGGGTGCGGCTTCATCGCCTGTGACGCTTCGCGCCACGGGCGATGAAACCACACCCATACCATTTTCGCCTGCACCGCCAATTGTGAAATGTTACTTGTCATGTCAACACTAGAGTTTGTCGCTACTGTGTAGAGAAAAGAAAAACGTGAACCATTACTCTTGTGGCGAGCAGACAGCACTGTGCTGCTGTATTTCAATAAACCATTACTATTTGCACAGAGCTAAGAGATAACATTCTGCGTATGGCATGTGTCAAAACACTTGAAAACAGCCTCCTCCATTATTTTCAATGGACCTATCCCACAGCAACTAACACTATATACTTTGTTTTCGTTGAACATTTTAGAACCGTGATGTCAATTGTAGTGAAAGATTCACATTCGAGGAAGAATGGTGCAGCAGTAGTACTATATCGGGAACGTCATTATCATTTTTATTATCATGAAGCTGGAGCGCTAATTCTCAACAGCTGATCCACCAGGCTTTTCTAAATAGAATCACTCTAATCTAAAAACCAATCAAGTACAAGGAATTAAACCTCATTATGATCTAAATTAGACCCGGTCCATTAACCTCGAAACAACACACGCAACATACTCTTTCCGATATAATTATCAGACTGAATATAACCCATTTCTATCGGTGGTCCTATCGCATCGGTGAAACTGTCACTGATAGAATTTTAAAAAGTGCAGTGTTTTTTATGTTTATGTGACAAAGCGATGCCAATGGTGCTGGAGAGTTGGACTGGTATTTTTCATTTGTTCCTTGACAGCTTGACTGAACAAGTTAAAAAAGAAAGAAATGTCTTGAATACAGACATTGTTTTAAGAAAGCAGTGTGTCTGTACTGCTGTCAATGTGACTGTACCTTGAAAATCCATTTCAAGGCTCTTAGAAAATGGGAGCTTTGAAATAGTGGTGATGGTGTTACTTACTGTTATACGGTGTTTAAGAATAATGCACTTATAATGAAAAATAGAGGGGGGGGATTTGGAAGGCTTTTCTTATATGCTACTACTGGCATTTGAAAACGAAGTATTTGGGGTTCGAGTTATTATTGAGAAAAAGTTATATATTTTAGGGGACTGTCATGTGATCTACCTGCAGAGCCTGTGTGATCTACACAGATCACGATCTACCTTTTGGGCACCCCTGCCCTACAGCATATTCGTTTTCGCAAATCGGTTATCGGTGGTTGTATACCTCTATATCAGGGGTGCCCACACTTTTTTGACTTGAGAGCTACTTTCAAAATGAGCGGCTCAACAAGATCTACACATCAAAAATGTGACTGTTCCATGACTGAAAGTCCATTTCAAGGCGCCCTAGAAAGTTTGAGGTTACTGTTATAATGTTTAAGAATAATGCCCTTATAATGAAAAATAGAGGGGGAGAATTGGAAGGTTTTTCTGTATATGCCATTACTGACGTTTGAAAACAGTATTTGAGGTTTGAGTTGACAGTTTGTGATCTTGAGTTTAGTTTCTTGCACCCAAAACTAAGAACTTTCACGTTTTTGTCCACAATTGGGAAAGAGAACTCTACTGGCAAAACTTTGGTCAAAATAACAATTATTCTCCATTTTTGTGGAAATTACGTAATTCAGATGTTTTAATATAATTTGACTCTTGAGAGTGTACAGGTCCGTTTGGTTTCATTTTAACGCTCTTAAGAGTTACAGATCTATAAGGGTCCCAGTGCTGGGGGGACTGTCATGTGATCGACCTGCACAGCCTGTGTGATCTACTGGAAGATCACCATCTACCTATTGGGCAGCCCTGCTCTATATTGTATCGGTTCATATCGTATTACAGAGCCTGTCTGATGGCTCGCTACATCCGGGGATCGACTGAAACTTTGCCCGTCGGGGTCAAAACGTGAATGTATTCATTAAAAAGGGAACACGGCGCCTCTTTAATCACACCTCCATCAATGTCTAGTTTTTTAACCTGAAGGGATTAACCTTGTTCATTATTCCTTCCAGGCACTCCTCTCTACGCAGCACATTTCCGTCCGGGACAGTATGTCGACATCACAGCCAAAACGTAAGCTCAGCTTTTCTCTTTTTCTCTCACCTCACCTCACCTCTGCTGGGCTTTTTTTATCCTCTTCTATGTCAGTGGCTTTCAAGTTTCAAACCTTTTCATGCCAAGGTCCATTATTTTAGAGGGCATTTTATGCCACAAACCACGATTTAGGCTCACAGACCCCAAACTTTCAATATTATAGTATATATTGAATATTTCATTCACTTGTTTCTTGAAGGGTCTATTTTAAGATTCTGACAGGTGGTGACAGCTGCAGTACAGTGGTCTGTAGATCTCCGCAGTGACGTCACCGCCCTTGTTTCCGGAAGTGTTTTCCCCATTCATTTTTCTCATAGACTTTTTGAAAATAATTTATATAAAGGTGATTTCGCCGCAGACAAAGCCAACTTGGGTCGTGACAAATCACGATGATGCACGCAATATCATCATATAATATCTAATAAGCAAGAAGTAGAAAAAGGCAGGATACAACACTTTTTGTTTCGTTTTTTATCTTAGAAATTATTTGTCCCAAAATCGTGTGACATCATGATTTGTCACGACCCGAGTTGGCTTTGTCCGCGTTGTAATCATCTTTATATGAATTATTTTCAAAAAGTCAATGAGAAAAATTAATGGGGAAAACACTTCTGGAACCGGGGTGGTGATGTCACTGTGTAGGTACAATAATATCTCAGACATAGTGCAGTGGTCTATAGATACAAAACAGTGGTGTGATGTCTACAGTACAGTGTTCTCATACAGCTACAGATACACTACAGTGGTCTTTAGATGTAGTAGTACAGTATGAACGCAGTAAGTACACATGCCAGTTGCTACTAGTTGTGCCAATGACCAGCCTAAAAAATAAAAACAAAGCATCTTTTTTTGTTGTTTCCGGGTTTGGTTTGGTCCCCCTGGTCCATTAGCATTATAATACATTTTCCTTAAAAAAACTGCAGTATCCACAGGTTTCACACATATTTAATGTATTCGCTAAATATTTACTGTATTGATTTTAGTTAATTTTATCGTATCGCCAGAATGAACCAATATGGTCCAGGCATCGCTTCATCCCTATAAGTTACCATTACCGTACATCCGCTACAGACTTGATCAGAAACCTGAAAAGCGATGCTTCCCAGACTAGTCCTTGAGGCGGTTCTGTTTTAATCCTTGTGTGTGTGTGTGTGTGTGTGTGCGTGTGCGTGTGCGTGTGCGTGTGCGTGTGCGTGTGCGTGCGTGTGCGTGCGCGCGGGCGTGCGTGCGTGTGTGTGTGTGTGTGTGTGTGTGTAGGATCGGTAAGGGCTTCCAGGGTGTGATGAAGCGCTGGGGGTTCAGTGGTCAACCTGCCAGCCACGGTCAGACCAAGACACACCGCAGGCCTGGAGCCTCAGGACCTGGAGGGGTGAGGAACACACACACACACACACACGCACACACACACACTCACACACACACACACTGTCTTTGCTTGTTGTATCATAAACTAGTGGTTTTTAACCTTTTTGATACCAGGGCCCACTATTTATTTCGCATTTGATCACTCCCCTTGCGCTTTATCTGCCTATAAAGCCCTGCATAGTGAGGTAAAAGTAGCCTTCTAGAGCAGTGGTTTTCAACCTTTTTCATACCAGGGTCCACTATGTATTCAGAATTTGAGGCACAGACCACTATTTGAGGACATTTTAGCCCCACAGACGCCAAAACTAAAGATTTCTTTTGGTTTTGTCCACAATTCCAGGCTGTATTTGGGAAACAAAACAGTCAAACATACAGATCAAAATGACCATTAACAGAACGTGAAGAACGGTCGAGTATTTTGCTACCAGCTGCGACCGTTGGGCCAATGGTAAACCTATCTAAATTTACTCCTATCCCCATGGAAATCTGGGTCGCCACTGTTGGCCGAATGATAACTGCCACGACCATTATCTTTCGGCCAACATTTGTGGTAGTTATAATAACATAAATTGATTTCACTCCTCCTGGCCACATCAGTGAATCTTGACTGTTTTAATTTCATGGGATTTCAAGTTTGATATATAGAGTTATTTATTAGGCCATGGTCCACTGAGCCATTTGATCCCTTTGCGTTCCCAATCTGCAGTGTAGTATCATCATCAGTGTTAATGTAACTCTGAGGGTGTACAACTGGAAGCAAATGTACCCATCAGGGTGCATTTGAGGGTCAATTTGGCTAAGGAATACCCCTAGAACCACAACAAAGAAAAATAAGAAGCGCTTTGTGGGTCCCTTTTGTAGACTGGTGCTGTTTAGAGAGGCTTTCAATAATACCGCACACAAGTTCTATAAAAGTTCTATAATATCTTTGAATAAATCCCAAATCAATATGAAGGGCGCTAAGCAGGTAGAAAACTTTTATAGAGGATCCAAGGCATCTCTGTGCAGTAGAAAAATACTTTTGATATTTTTAGGGGTTGTTGGTGCTCCCATGTGCTTTGTATAATTCCTCCTCGCCTTCAGTCTTCAGTTCCAAATTGACAATTCTACTTTGTTCACTATGTCCACCATTGTTCAAGTTGACATGAAATTTAAGCAAGCCTGGTTGTATTTAGCATCAGTATTATAATGACTCAACTATCAAATAATGTGCATATCAATGCAGCCATCACCTCAGAACATTGTGGTACTGCAGCTAAACTGCTTTCAAAGTCCATAAAAATGGCAAGACTGGTTATATCAGAATGGTGATTGAGGCTCAAATCTTCACACTCCCTATCAAAGTATTAGACAGTAATAAGATGTTGATATTGATTTTGTATTCATATTTAGAGAGGCAAATCACGCTTTTCAAAGCACGAGTGTCTTATTTCAAACAGAAAGTGATTTTTTTAATTATGAGGTGGGTCACATTTTGACAGCAGTAAATGCCTGTCATAATCTCCCCCTCCCATTACATATCTTACCCCACATATGTCAAAGTCAAGGCCCGCGGGCCGGATCCGGCCCGCGAGATGATTTAATCCGGCCCCAGGCTTGTAGAGCAAAAATGTCTGAGTCTAACAAAAAAAAAGTAAGTCTCTAGCACGTTCCTATCAAAAGTTATGGTCGTTTAAAGAAATGCTTTTGAGCTCTCTTCTGAACGGCATGGAATGCATGTTGTCCAGCAGGGGGAGTCGTTTTACCAGGCTAGGCTGCTGGCACTGCAAAGTGAGAACTATACTTCAGCAGTACAAGGGTGTGTAACCGAGAACTATACTTCAGCAGTACAAGGGTGTGTAACCGAGAACTATACTTCAGCAGTACAAGGGTGTATAACCGAGAGAACTATACTTCAGCAGTACAAGGGTGTATAACCGAGAACTATACTTCAGCAGTACAAGGGTGTATAACCGAGAGAACTATACTTCAGCAGTACTAGGGTGTGTAACCGAGAGAACTATACTTCAGCAGTACTAGGGTGTGTAACCGAGAGAACTATACTTCAGCAGTACTAGGGTGTGTAACCGAGAGAACTATACTTCAGCAGTACAAGGGTGTATAACCGAGAACTATACTTCAGCAGTACTAGGGTGTGTAACCGAGAGAACTATACTTCAGCAGTACAGGGGTGTATAACCGAGAACTATACTTAGTTAACTATACATACTTACTTAAATTTAGTATTTGAAATTAAGATGCTATTTTTATTTAAATGTAAATAAAAATAGCATCTTTCATAGCAAATGTCTTAATCTAGGCTACAAGTATGAAACCAATAATATATATTAATATCTATTCTTAATAATAAATATGACTTGTGTGATATACTGTAGTGTAGAAGTAACGGCTGTGTACGTAAACATGCGTGTGCCGTGCATGCTTGCAGTCTGCGACTGGTTGCACCGCGGTGCTCCGGCCCCCATGAAGTCACATGAAGTCCAATGCGGCCCCCACCCCAAATGACTTTGACACCACTGCCTTACAAGAAAACCTTCCCATTCTTTTCGGGAATCACCTTTTGGTGTTTTTAAGCATTAGTGAGCTTGTAGTCCTGCTATTTTTGAAAAATCTTGAAAATGTGCTGCAAATCTTTGAAGTTTGCTTCTGGTGCGGTCCCTTGAACTACATATTTTCAGATGGGGCCCTTCGCCCATATACAGATTATTTTGCAGGTGATTTTTCTTGGACATGAAATATTGATGAACACGTAATAAGTCGATATTTATTCTGTATTCATCTTTAGGGCCCCGAAGGCCACCTTAGAAAAAAAACACTCACATATTGACAGAGAGAGGGAGTGAGCGAGAGAGAGAGAGAGAGAGAGAGAGAGAGGGAGTGAGCGAGAGAGAGAGAGAGAGAAAGTGAAGAAATCCCCATTGATCAGATCATATGCTTAATGTGCATTTTATGCATGCCTATTGGTGGTGTAATTTGGGCAAATTACAAACCCGGAGGTAAAGTTATTGCGGGAGGGAAGGGAATTGGCCTGAACTTTTCTTACATTATATTATGCACGTTGCGATTGCTAAATCCTAGAGGTGCTGATTATTGCATTTGCATTTGCATGCAGTACAGCACCAGGCAGGCTTTATGCAGAGGATCCAGATAAACAGTGAGGGTTGAGAGAACTCTCAGCTGTCATCATTAGATGTGATGAATGAAGGGAAGCCCAGTGGGACCAAACAAGCCTTGATGTTTAGGAGTCGATCTCAAACGGGTTGTACTGACAGGGTTGGACCTTGACGGTTCCTTCTAGGGATGTCCCGACGGATGCCACTTTTTTAAAAAAAAAAAAAAAAAAAAAAAAAAAAAATCCGATCCGATCCTGATACCATAATTCCTGTGTTAACCGATACCAAATACCGATACCAGAGAAGAATATATACAATACTGCACTTGGACATCTCTAAAGCAAACTCTACATTGCCCAACATTTCATTTAACTACCATAGTGTCAACCCCTTACCCCTGTGTCAGACCTGCAGTTGGACTGGCATATTTGCCAATACGACCCAATATAACCCAATAAGACCCAATAAGACCCAATAAGACCCAATAATGACAAATACTTTTCCGATACCCATACAGTATTTGCCGATACCGATATGACCAAAAACGGGCCGATGCCATACTTTTTCCGATACGAATAAAGTATCGGGACATCCCTTGTTCCTTCTATTCCCTTTTTTGGGGGTCTGACAGCACACACACACGCATGTGTCTGTTATCCATTAAATACTTCCCATCTGGTCTACCTAATTAACCTGGTTGCACCGCACTCCCACAATGGGATTTTCGTCTTTGGGGTTGAGCACGCTTAAAGGGGAAATCCATACCAAAACGAATTAGGTATCTAACACGATCCCTGTGCTATCATATACTGTATATAATGTATCACATCAAGGTCAATATTATTATACTTCTACATTGCCCTATTGCAATTACCTCCAATTTAGTATGTCACCATAGTAGGGCTCTGCTCTAGTCATTGTAATGTCCATGTACAGTATTTTTTTGGTTTTTATCTGTATGACATGTCGAATGTTTTATTTCTAATAGCTGTGTGTGTTTTTGAAATGTTGTCGTATGTGAAAATAAACTCTAGTCATCGTGACCTTTTTATTGTCCCTTATTTGGCATAGGTTGTGATATGTTCTAAGGTGTTGACATTCATTAGTGCTCCTTATTTTCCTCTGTCTAGGATCCGGCGAAAGTGTGGAAAGGAAAGAAGATGCCTGGCCAGATGGGCAACGTCTACAGGACAGCCTTGGGTCTCAAGGTATGTGCATGCACACACACACATGTGCGTACTGTACACACACACACGTGTGTACTGTACACACACACATGCTCATGTGCACACACACACACATACAACACAGTTTCAATCTTATTTGTCCTTGATGGTAATTTGACTCATCTAGGGTGCCCAGATCCAAACTGTTGGTTTGAAGGACAGAAGTATTACATGTGTTGGACAAGTGGGAAAACGTGTTGCCAACGTGTTAGCAAATTATTAAGATCTTGATGCCATATTCACAAAAAATAGGAGTTCAATTCAAATATAGCAAAAATAGCTGATCTACAAGCTCAAATCGCACCACTGTGCAAAGTATTTTGGGCTTGTAGAACAACTAATGATACAAATGATACAACATGCAATGTGGTGTGGGTGTGTAAATATAGTGGCACCAGGGGGATACTCAGGTTATCTTAAAGTTATAGCAAGCAAGTGATTTGAGAGATTTGGTAAACACTCCCCCGGTAGCTAGATGTGTACATGAACACACTCTACAATGAGGGGAAGTGCAACAGGCCAACAACATATACATCAAGTACATACCCCCACTCGATCCTCATTGGTGGAAGGCCTCCTCTCATCCTGATTGGACGAAAAGGCTTTTCAGCCCAAACCGAAACTAGGGTGTTTTGACCCCAGGGGCTTCACTGAGGGCAGGGAGGAACTCCTTATATGGATACCACATTCTATATGTTTTAAAGGTTCAATTCTAGTTATAGGATAAGTAGTATAATGTATTTATTCATATGAGGCTTATTAGCCTGTGCTGAAAAGACTTGAGAATGAGGGACTGTCCCACGGAAAGAGGGAATCTGGTCACCCTATAATCATCTGACAACTCCCATCTCTCCCTCCCTCTCTCTCTCTCTTTTCTCTCTCTCTCTCTCTCTCTCTGTGTGTCTCTCTGTCTCTCTCTCTCTCTGTCTCTCCGTCTCTCTCTCTCCGTTTCTCTCTCGCTCGCGCGCTCTCTCCCTCCCTCTCTTTCTCTCTCCCTCTCTCTCTCTCTCCCTTGTGCGCTCTCTCTCTCTCTCTCTCTCTCTCTCTCTCCCTCCCTCCCTCCCTCCCTCCCTCCCTCTCTTTCTCTCTCTCTCTCTCCCTTGTGCGCTCTCTCTCCCTCCCTCTCTCCCTCCCTCTCTTTCTCCCTCTCTCTCTCTCTCTCTCTCTCTCTCCCTTGTGCGCTCTCTCTCTCTCCCTCCCTCCCTCCCTCGACCTCTCTCTCTCTCCCTCCCTCTCTTTCTCTCTGTCTCTCCCTCCCTCTCTCTCTCTCTCTCTCTCTCTCTCTCTCTCTCTCCCTCCCTCTCTTTCTCTCTGTCTCTCCCTCTCTCTCTTAGGTCTGGAGGGTCAACACCAAGTATAATATAATATATGTCAACGGCTCGGTCCCTGGACATAAAATGTGCTTAGTGAAGGTACGGCCAGCATGCATGTGTCTGTCTGTGTGTACGTACTCACGCCACGCACGCACTCACTCATGCATGAACGCACACGCTCACACGGACAGTCTGAGGTCCAAGGTGAAGCACTTTTGGAGTGCTTAGTGTTTACAGGGACAAGTAACCTTGCACCTGTAAAACAAACACACACACACACACACACACACACACACACACACACACACACACACAGCTGAAACAGCAGAGCATCAATGAAGATGGATCACGCTGTCTTGTAGGGTTGCGAGGTGTGTGTGTGTGTGTGTGTGTGTGTGTGTGTGTGTGTGTGTGTGTGTGTGTGTGTGTGTGTGTGTGTGTGTGTGTGTGTGTGTGTGTGTGTGTGCTAACTTAAATTTAATTATGTTGGTTATATCCAAAGCATCCTTCTCTGTAGTCAGCATGTTTTGCTTGGTAGATTGTGTGTGTGTGTATGCGTGTGTGCACACGCTGAGTTCCCTTCTACTTATTAACACAGACAGGTGCTAATGAATACAAATTTGTGTCATGTTTTGCCCACCTCAGCTCATTTTCTCTTGACACACATGCACACACATAGCCCACACAGATGACCAACACACCAACATAGAATCTACAGCTAGTAGACTACAGATGACCAACACACCAACATAGAATCTACAGCTAGTAGACTACAGATGACCAACACACCAACATAGAATCTACAGCTAGTAGACTACAGATGACCAACACACCAACATAGAATCTACAGCTAGTAGACTACAGATGACCAACATAGAATCTACAGCTAGTAGACTACAGATGACCAACACACCAACATAGAACTACAGCTAGTAGACTACAGATGACCAACATAGAATCTACAGCTAGTAGACTACAGATGACCAATACACCAACATAGAATCTACAGCTAGTAGACTACAGATGGCCAATACACCAACATAGAATCTACAGCTAGTAGACTACAGATGACCAACACACCAACATAGAACTACAGCTAGTAGACTACAGATGACCAACACACCAACATAGAATCTACAGCTAGTAGACTACAGATGACCAACACACCAACATAGAATCTACAGCTAGTAGACTACAGATGACCAACACACCAACATAGAACTACTGCTAGTAGACTACAGATGACCAACACACCAACATAGAATCTACAGCTAGTAGACTACAGATGACCAACACACCAACATAGAACTACAGCTAGTAGACTACAGATGACCAACACACCAACATAGAATCTACAGCTAGTAGACTACAGATGACCAACACACCAACATAGAACTACAGCTAGTAGACTACAGATGACCAACATAGAATCTACATCTACATCTTCACACATAGCTGACTTGCTCAGCCAATCGAGTGATTGATGTACTGTATGTCAACATTACATCATCATTAATCCGCCACGTCACCATTACAACACCATCGGGGCAACGCCACTTTGCAATTTCAGAATTGCATTCTAGTTTATATTTGTGTGAAGAAATAAATAAGGTCCGCACACTGGACTGAAGCTCCAAATTAAAAGTGTTTATTTCACCATAAGCATGATGACGTTTCGAGCCTCACGGCTCTTCATCATGCTTATGGTGAAATAAACACCTTTAATTTGGAGTGTCAGTCCAGTGTGCGGACCTTATTTATTTCTTCCTAGTTTGTCTTTCGGCCCAGCACCTGGTATTTAGTTCTTTTGGATGTGCGTGCCCTTTTGTTTGTTTTAGTTTATATTTGTGTCCCTCCAAATTATAATTACTTTGTGAATTCAAAATAACTAATTAGGGTGTGTTCTTTGTGCACGTTCATTCCTCATTCCAGGTTAGAGACACCAACCTACCGGACAGGAAGTGGTCTCTGGCCACACCCCCGCCCTTCCCCACCTACTTCACCGAGGAAGAGGAGGACATCGATGAAGATCTGTACGACCAGGACCTGTTTGCTCACACCGAACCCTCGCTCACACTCAACTGACACGCGCACACCTGGCACCGCACACACAGAACACACAGTCCACATATCGGTATGAATAAATTCTCTCTCTGTACTCCCTCGAGTCCGGCTCATAATTATTCTATGTGTGTGTGCGTGTGTAAGTGTGTGTATGTGCGTGCACGCTGTCAGCTGATGAAGGCTTCTCCGCAGGGGCGGATGTAACATTTCCCAATTGAGGGGGCAGCTTCATCGCCCGTGGCGCGAAGCGACACGGGCCAAGCCGCACCCACACCATTTTCAGTAGTGTTTCAAATACTTTTACTGTAAAATATAAGCACTGAAATATCTTGGGTTGTTTTGCATGTTTATCATGTTTGGTGGGGCAGACTGGGCATTTAGGGGGCCATTGCCCCCCCATGCGTATGCCTAGATCCGCCCCTGCTTCTCCCTGATCAAAAGTGCCACAGAGATCCCTTCATCCTCGAAACCATGGTAACCACAGGAGTCACTGGAGGGCCACCCTCCCACCCTTACCCAGATTGCGTAAAAATAATACAACGAAAGGGAATAATGGAGGGAGAGGGAGAGAGAGGGAGCAGAAATGGTAATGTTAGCCTCCAGGAAACTCCAGGGCAAAAATGCTTCGTGTTAATGTGTCTCCATTTAAACAAACTCGCTTCGTAGATCTAGATCAGTGGTTTTCAACCAGTCGTTCCAGGGACCACCAGTGGTCCTTGAGAGGGTTCCAGGTGGTCCCCAGCTAAATGATGGAAAGTTGGTTTCATGTTTACACTCTCGAGTTAAAATATTCATCATGTGAATTAGCCCAAGTCTACACAACTAGAGAATGTAAAAGATTAATGGTCATTTTTTGATCTGTATGTTTGACTGTTTTGTTTCTCAAATGCAGCCTGAAATTGTGGACAAAAACAAAATAAATCTTTAGTTTTGGTGTCTGTGCATGGGGCTAAAATGCCATCAATCACCTGTGGATCTCAGGCGCCACGGCCGATTCCAGTCATTTGGATACTGTAGAAGCCATGCATGCATTCTATGTAAGCAATGCTGCTGTCATAGTTGTTAATACAACCACTATGTAGAGATGCACTGATACTGGTATTGGATACCAGCGTTGGACCCGTTCTTGGTATCAGGAACCAGCCTGATATGAGTACTTTGGATTGAAAATGTTTCGTTGTTAATATGCACAATAAATAGCAATAGCAAATACTACAGTTTTTAACATTTCCGGCTATTGTGGTAATTGAACATTACAATTTCATTACAAATACAAGGCATGATAATTAAAATAAATGGCATAGAAAGGGGGGCAAATAAGTAGTTACTCAACGAACAATGTACTCATTGGTACTCTATCTTTGAGTACTAAAAGGGTAAAGCAAGTGTCAGTCTGCAGGTAAACGGCTGCAGCAACAAAGTAGAGGTGACGTACAGTATTGGGGAAACAAAGGACAATTTTAGATCTTTTAGAAGACCTCTCATATTTGAACTGAATTACTTATTTTTTTCTTGAATCTGCACAATTAGAAAATGTAGAACAATTGTTATTTTGACAAACATTTCGCCAGTTATCAAGTTTTTTGTGGACAAAAAAACTTGAAAACCCTCGTTTTAAAATCAACATCAAATGATGGACTTCCGTGGCTAAAATGCAACATAAATAGTGGGCTCTGGTATGAAAATGGATGAAACCCACTGCTCTAAAACATTATTTTGAGTCTTGTTTTTGTTCCACCAGTGTATAGGCAAGGCGGAGACAGCCACAGAGTACAATAGAAAGTGCTTTAGGGAGCAGGCGGCAGAGCGGGGAGCAGAGAGGACAGACTGGGAGGGTGGAAATACAAACGAAGGAGACACAAGAGGTGAAGCATTCATGGAGAGAAAGAGAGGAGGGAGGTATGGGGTGAGGAGGAGAGGAGAGGAGGACAGAGAAAGAGAGGAGGGAGGTGTGGGAGAGGAGGAGGAGAGGAGAGGAGGACAGAGAAAGAGAGGAGGGAGGTGTGGGGAGGAGAGGAGGACAGAGAAAGAGAGGAGGGAGGTGTGGGAGAGGAGGAGGACAGAGAAAGAGAGGAGGGAGGTGTGGGTGAGGAGGAGGAGGAGAGGAGGACAGAGAAAGAGAGGAGGGAGGTGTGGGGGTGAGGAGGAGAGAGGAGGACAGAGAAAGAGAGGAGGGAGGTGTGGGAGAGGAGGAGCTATAGGAGAGGAGGACAGAGAAAGAGAGGAGGGAGGTGTGGGAGAGGAGGAGCTATAGGAGAGGAGGACAGAGAAAGAGAGGAGGGAGGTGTGGGTGAGGAGGAGGAGAGGAGAGGAGGACAGAGAAAGAGAGGAGGGAGGTGTGGGAGAGGAGGAGCTATAGGAGAGGAGGACAGAGAAAGAGAGGAGGGAGGTGTGGGTGAGGAGGAGGAGAGGAGAGGAGGACAGAGAAAGAGAGGAGGGAGGTGTGGGAGAGGAGGAGCTATAGGAGAGGAGGACAGAGAAAGAGAGGAGGGAGGTTTGGGGGTGAGGAGGAGGAGGAGGAGAGGAGGACAGAGAAAGAGAGGAGGGAGGTTTGGGGGTGAGGAGGAGGAGGAGGACAGAGAAAGAGAGGAGGGAGGTGTGGGGTGAGGAGAGGAGGACAGAGAAAGAGAGGAGGGAGGTGTGGGAGAGGAGGAGAGGAGAGGAGGACAGAGAAAGAGAGGAGGGAGGTGTGGGAGAGGAGGAGCTATAGGAGAGGAGGACAGAGAAAGAGAGGAGGGAGGTGTGGGAGAGGAGGAGGAGAGGGGAGGAGAGGAGAGGACAGCAGGCATGTGGGCTGACAAAGGTTGACATTTGTGCGTAAGAGGATAAATGAGGGCATTAATGTTGCAGCAGGAACTGCTGGGCGATTAACTGAACTGTGTGTGTGTGCGCGTGCGCATATGTGTGTGTCTGCATCCGTACGTGCATGTGTGAGGGTGTGTGTGTGCGTGCCTGTGTGAGGGTGTGTGTGTGTGTGTATGCGTGCATGTGTGTTTGTGTGCGTGCATGTGTGAGGGTGTGTGTGTGTGTGTGTGCGTGCATGTGTGAGGGTGTGTGTTTGTGTGTGCCGAGTGTCAGAGGCGGTGTTTAAAGGACTACTTCTCGGGCAATTAATTATTGAACCTCTTATATGAGATGCCATTTAGGCCGTGATAATTCATGTTTCCTCTCTCACAGACAACGATTCTGTCCAGGCAGGACACACCGTAGTCTACCCTCTGACCAGTGCTGAGTCTGACAGCTAATTTACATTTCTAGTTTTAGTCCTACTTTCAAGTTTGTGTCACTGGTTAGTATAATAAAATGTGTTATGGCAAGCCTTGATGTTACAAATGCTTTACACTTGCTGAAAATAGCGTTGTGGTAAGCTTGTAGATTGGGTATTTTCGGCATGCAACCAAGTGTCAAATCCATCCCACCATCCATCTTCAACCGCTTATCCGCAGTCAGGTCACAGGGGGCAACAGCTCCTCACAGAGAGCTCCATAGGCTACTTCCCTCTCCAGTGAATCATTAGTGACTTCCTTCTGGGAGATCCTGAGGCGGTCCAAGGGCAGAGAGTCGAGGACTTTCCTCCATCTGGTCCTTGGTCTGCCCTGTGGCCTCCTCCCAGTGGGATGTAGTGTTGCAACTTGCCACATGTCCCGGATTTTCCTGATTGTCCCGGCTTTTCATGGTCTGTCCAGAAAAAAATAAAATAAATCCTGGACACTTGAATGTCCCGGATTTTTATACATGGTCAATTTTTTTTTTCTTTTTTTACATGGCCAAAACTAGAGACTGCAACTAACCTGACTTCACTGTCACTCACAGTCTCAGATCAGTATGATAGTCCTATTAAATTGTAACGTGCCTGTACGTACCAGTGTTGCCAACTTGGCACATTTGTCTCTATATTTACCTCTTTTCCAGACCCCCCTACCGCCAAAATTAGTGGAAAAACTCCTGAATCTAAATCTGTTTATCTAAAGATAGCTGAGATGACAAAAATGAAAACTGGACTGCTCCAGCCTAATTATTAATCTGATATGTAGAAGGGTAATAAAATAATGAGAGCAGTAACATTTCAGTGTAAAAGTGTGATATATTTCTGGGTTAGATGTTTAAAGAGGTGCGTTGCTTCCGACCAAAAGGCAGATAATCGCCGCTGACAATCGGCCGCCGATTGGATGCTCAAAATATCCAGGATTTTTGTCAGACACATGTGGCAACCCTAGTTTGATGTGACCTCCCTAGGGAAACACTCGGAGAAAACTAATTTTTGCTGTGTCACAACCTTATTCTTTTGACCCATTCTTCATAGGTTAGAGTAGGAACGTAGATTGTAAAATGATTTGTCTTTTACTTACTGTATACTGGATCTCATGTCTACTGGTCACTTCCTAACATTTTGGTCTATTACATAATTGTTGATTAAACTGTCAGTAGATTTAATTGCAGGTTTAGTCATCCCAGATTACTTATCATTTTGGTTTACATTTAGGTTGCGTTTCGGAAATGCACCCTCAACACGCTAATGTTCCTGGCTATTGTTTCATTCATTCCATTTATTTAGTTCCACTATAGACTCAACATTGAACATTCAACAATTGGATTTTATGATCAAATGAAAACATTCTAATGGTGTGTAAAAAAATAAATGAGTTGCACTCTATAATCGTACATCATCAGGATGGTGATTTGTAGACACATGATTTAAATTCTCCTTTCATTGTCGATGGCATTTGGCACAAAGTGATTTGCTCAGATGCAAATGTTATGATGACAGAATGCTTTATATAGAATTTTAAAAATGCCAAGGAGAATAACTAATCTAGCCACGCACACATTTGTCTGTGCATGGTCATATTGAATGGGAAACCATGGGCCTGGTCTTATTGCAAACTAGATTTGCACTTCAGTAGAGTGCCAACTTGCACGCCATGGCCTACTTGTGTGTGAGCAGAGTGAGCAACTAGAGACACTTACCGTAATTTCCGGACTATAAGCCGCTACTTTTTTCACATGCTTTTGACCCTGCGGCTTATACAACGGTGTGGCCAATCTATGGATTTTCCAGGTTCCAGGTGGGCTCCGCAGACTAAATGATAGAAAGTTGGTTAACCAGATGTAACTCTTTGAGAGCGTAAAAATGAAACCAAATGGACCCGCTAGGGTCCATTTGGGGTCATTTTTACACTCATCATTGGGGTCATTTTTACACTCATCTTTACACTCTCAAGAGTTATGATATTCACCATCTAAATTAGCACAACTTAATTAACAAGTCATAAGTCATGTTCATTTTGGTCTAATTTTGATGTTTTGCCTCTTTTGTTTGCGAAAATCCATCCTGGAATTGTGAACAAAACCAAAAGAAATCTTTAGTTTTGGGTCTGTGGGGTGAAGATGTTGTTAAATTGTGAAAAAGTTGAAAACCGCTGCTCTAACATGAAGCACCTGACTATAAGCCTGGTGCGGCTTATAGTCAGGTGCGGCTTATACAAGGAAAAATCAGTATTTTGCCCCTAACTTAGCTGGTGCGGCTTATATTCAGGTGCGGCTTATAGTCCGGAAATTATGGTAATTACATAATTAGAGATTTCTTATTCACATCACCATTACATCATCACCTAAACCAGGGGTTTTCAACAGGTGGTCCGGGGACAACCAGTGGTCCTTGAGAAGGTTCCAGGTGGTCCCCAGGCTAAATGATGGAAAGTTGGTTAACCAGATGTAACTCTTGAGAATGTAAAAATGAAACCAAATGGACCCGCAAGGGTCCATTTGGTTTCATTTTTACACTCTCAAGAGTTAAAGTATTCCTCATCTGAATTAGCACCACTTGATTGAGAGGTTTACACTGTCTTGTGGGGAAAATACGGCCTGGATTTGTGGACAAAATCAAAACAATTCTTTAATTTTAGGTCTTTGGTGTATAATCAAATGGTGGTCCGTGGCTCAAATGCTAAATAAATGGTGGTCCCTGGAGTCAAAAAGGTTGAAAACCCCTGACCTAAACCAACCAACCGACGGTCGACGACAAGTAATATACTAGAGGCGAGTTTTATAATTCCTCATGTGAAAGGCCTACTGTATGTGCCCATCTGAGACTTTTTTATTCTTTCAAAGTATTTGTTGGCTTTGCCTTAGACTTAAACTAAAGGTCTTTTAAAACATATAAATACTTTCTAAAACATCTAGGTAAAAATGGATGGGACATTCTCTTCTGGGGGCTGGACTGTGATGATCTATTCTGCATAATAATAAGTAGATGTAGTCTTGTAGGTAATGTTGTGAGACGGAGACTCTTGATCAATGTCGTGGTCCCCGTGACTGTTATTCAGCACTGGACCAAAAACAGTGAGGTGATATTTGCCTGGGACCCAAACTACAGTGAGAATGGCAGATGTGCAAAGAAACTCATAACGTGACGCAAAAACACGCCGTGATCTTACCATTTCTAAAGGTGCATTCAGAGTTGGAAGGGTGTTGTGTTGTTTTGTGTCATAATAACCAAATGCCATTCACCCAAGATGCCTGGGTTCGTTTGCACTACACCGGGTCACGCCGTCTGTTTACCACAGCTTTCACATTGTTGCATTGACTTGTATTGTGAGCCGTGTTTTCCTGGAATTGTGGACAAAATAAAGGAAATCTTTAGTTTTGGGTCTGTGGGGTGAAAATGTGGTCCATGGCTCAAATGCTGAATAGAAATAGTGGGCCATGGGATCAAAATGGTTGAAAACCACTGTTAATAGGTGATGCCTTCAGTTTTCTTGGCAATCAACCGGGGCCCACTTTGGCACACAGTGATTCCACTCAGAGTCTCAGACAGACAGAGAGACAAATATATACATATACCAAAAACAACACGACAGCAGTGTGCAAACAGACAGGTCCAGACAGTTTGGTCCTTTTTTCCTGAAAGAAAACCATAAAAAGGCAGCTGTGTTCTGAGTTCAGACATCTTACAGTGCTTTGTGTAGCAGTCAGAGTAGAAGGATCTCTGTTTGTTCACAGTAAACTTTGAATTCCCTCTGTTGTCTGACTCGTGATTCAGATTATCTTCCAGCCACTTATTGTGTGTGTTCTGTTCAATATTCTCTGAATATTTGATCATGCCTCTGCTTTGTGGATTAGTTTGACAGTAAAATACAAGTGGAATTGTGTTATTGTTTATTTGCATAGATAAACAAACATTAAATAAAAGACTAAAGGTTCTTATCTATCTACATCTTCACAACATCATCAAATTATGTTTCACCATCTTTCAGGCCTTTTTTGAGTGTATACATGTACATTTGTACATTGGTCCCATTCAGGGTCATCGTGCCAAATTCTGGGCCCCCCAGGGTCTTGATCCATAAAAATAACAAAACGGCCGAAACCATTTGTCTTTTTTTAATGGGTGAGACGACCCACAGAATACAGAAGAAAACTAAGTATTATGTTTAGTTGCACTGCTCATTTGGTTTATTCAGCTAATATAGTGAATGATTAAAATAATAATAATAATAATAATCAAAAGTAATAAAATAAAGGCTTATTAATCCAAGCTTTTAGTGCCCCCCTGGCTTTGGGGGGGGGGGGGGGGGGGGGGGGGGGGGGGCACTGAAATTGTCTAACCATTCCTCACCCATGAAAGAACGTGATCCCATTTGTACTTGTACATTACAATTGCCCATAGATCCCTCCTCTGTAATTTCCCTGTTTGGAGTCCTTCCTGAAACGATTCCTCCTAAATATCAATCTGACATTAGTGTTTGTGACTCTACTGGCAAGAGATCCAATTCTTATGCACTGGAAAATAAATATACCCCCCCGCTTCACATTCCAGCTGGATATCTGACATACTACACTTTTTACAATTGGAAATGTTTAATTACACAACTCTGGGAGTTACCGGTCCATTCATTTGGTTCACTTTGAACACATTTCGTAGATTGAATAGATACACCTGAACACATTTGAAGAAACGGCTAATTTTGGCAAGGAGGTTTGCTGATCTGTCTTAATGGTTAAACTGAAGTGACCCATATCACCTTTATATACTGTATGTATACATTTCAAATACAGTATGTACTTGCATCACGGCAACCAAGGGTTAGCCTACGGTGCACCCCCCCTCTGGTCTAAGGCCCATGTTTGGGACAGGCCTAAGCATGGGCAGGTCCAAGTAGGCCGTAAATGGCCTACTTGTGTGCAAGGCGCAAGTTGAAACTTCGACTGAGTGCATTTCTAAATTGCTATTTGTTTTTGTTTTAATATGCATTTGTAGCACCCAGCCATGAGCCAGCGACAACAACCCCGCCAATCGGGCTCAGCCTTATTGGCGCGACTTGTTGTGCGTTGGACTGGCGAGTGGGAGTCCCGGGTTCGATCCCCGCTTCCGCGTAATACTACAATCCATACGCAGGGTGTTCTTGTAAAAGCAAACGTGCTCAGAATGGTTTTAAAAGAAAAGGTCTCGTATCCAAAAGGCCTTTCTCTTCTCGCCTGGGTTGTGTTGGCTCTCTCTCTCTCTCTCTGTCTGTTCCTCTATCTGTCACATCACTGATCAGCACCAAAGCACAGCGTCCGTTTGAAAGTTATACGACATAATGCTGTCTGCCGGACAGGGGGGTGGGGTGGGGATTCTGATGGCAGCCATAGATGCAAAAAGATTTCAGGCAACAACAACATTATTGACACTTGCAAGCAAAGCAAAGCAAGCACACATACAAACAGGGAGGCATGCAGGCAGATGCCTGCAGAAGTTCAACGGATTCAAAGAAATCCACGCGCTGGCATGTAGCAGCAGCAACCTCCGATGTTCCTCCCTAATTGAGGCGGTAGAAATGCAATGTTCCTCCCTAATTGCTTCAGAGTGCTTCTATTACAGCAACACACAGACCTACAAGGAAGCGAGGAACCATAGAGGAGCGTGGGGGGGGTGAAAAAAAGAAAATACATGGAGGTGTAGATCACGATGAATGATGAGACAAACAACAATGCCCTGGATGCAACTCACAACCAGAGCAAGAGAGAGCAGGGGTGAATGTAACATTTTCCAATTGGGGGGGCTGGTGAAAATGGTATGGCTGCGGCTTCATCACCCGTGTCGCTTCGTGCCACAGGCGATGAAGCCGCACCCATACCATTTTCAGTTACAGGACTTTTATTAGGCAATTAAGCATCAATAATAACACCAGTTGTTGTTGAAGTTGCAACAGACACGCAGCATGCATAAAGCTAAAGGTCTGACTCAGAGAGTTTTCTGTTTTCAATGATGAAATGCTGTTGGTTTAGTGGTGACACAGCTGTAGTTACTTAGTAGCAGTAGGCCTAGTAGTGTTTCTAAATCATTTTAAATATAGGCACTTTAATTTGAAATATCTTGGGTTGTTTTGCATGCCATATCGTGTTGGGTGGGGCAGTCTGGGCATTTACGGGGACATTGCCCCCCCCATACCCATGCCTAGATCCGGCCCTGAGAGAGAGAGCCCCGATGGATATCTGAGAGAGAGCAGCAGCAGCAGCAGCAAGGTGCTTTGAAGTGGAAATGACAGCCAGTTGAAAGTCTGCCGTGGAGAGGAGAGACCGACTGGGGGATGGTGGAGGAGAGGGAGGACGGACTCACATTGTTTACTAGAGTAAAAATAGTATCAATACTGCAGTGTAGAAATGTATAGCTTTGACCTCCTATAGGCGAACAAGAGAGCAACAATCTGGTGTTTTGGCTCATAATAACAGAGGAACAATTTTCCTATACTAATACATGGTGGGAAGGAGAGAAGGGAAAGAGACATCAAAGGTCGTCATGAACAGGACTTGAACACGCAACACACGGTTTGCACGGATCACTAGGTCAGCGGGCGCCAAGCTCTAATTATCTAACAGTGGTGCATATGTTCACTTCCCATATACACTGAGTGTGTGTGTGTGTGTGTGCGTGTGTACGTGTGCGTGTGTGTGTGTGTGTGTGTGTGTGTGTGTGTGTGTGTGTGTGTGTGTGTGTGTGTGTGTGTGTGTGTGTGTGTGTGTGTGTGTGTGTGTGTGTGTGTGTGGTTCTGTACCCTCTGGTGGAGGGTGGTGGCAGCACAATGTGACACACAGACATCACTGCATTAGCAATTAATTATTGTGCCAACTACAAATATATTTGTAGTAGGATGGTGATAATTAATTAGGCTCCTTTGATCTTGGATGCTGCCTGTCAATGCATTTGCATAGTCTGGATCAGTTTACAAACACAAATGCCGGTATCTGTATATTTAAAAAAGATAAAAGATTAACATAAAACTGTAAACAGGCTGTTGAATGCTTAAAAAATGTCATCAGATTAATCAAAGTTTCAAAATTAATTTATGCATGATGAAAAAAATGTAATTAAATATGCCCTTTTCCTGTACAGGATTTGAACATATAAAAAAGAGAAAAAAAATACTGGGGGGAAAAATATGTTGTAAATATTTACCAGATATTTACCAAAATAGGTGATCTACAAGTCTCCAATGCCTCCATTGGACTGACCCCATGAAGTGAATGGAGTTTGATAAATCCGTCTATAATCTGGCTCTGGTTACAGGGAGACACACTACTGTATAGGCATATGTCTCCGTAAAACTGTGCCGTACAGTGGGTTGAGTCAGTGTGCACATGCATCAATGTTTTAATCAGATTAATCATCAAAATTAATCAATACCATTAACTCGTAATTTTCGACAGACCTTTTTTATTGAAAAATGCAACAAAATGAATACAAGTGAATGGTGATAAAATAAATAACAATGCAATGGCAACATAAAAAGAGCTAGTAGAGCACACCAAGTCCGGAAACTCATCCTCATCTCTGTCACTGTCAACCAACTACATCTCCGGTCACCTATATATATACTGTCTACTGTAAAGGACCCACATCCTCTCTGTCACACTCACCCACGTCTCAGTCACCTACAGTCACTGCTGCAAAGGCATCCAAAGGCAAACATACCACAGGGACAGCCTGCATAAATCATGATGAGAGATATACTCCCATGGGTTATAGATTGCTGATACAGTATAAACAACCATGTGCATTAACTTCCATATATTCGCTCCATAACAAACACCTGCTTCTGCCCTGTGCTGGCAACCACACCAACACACACACCACACACTCAAGCACACCGAGGGCACAAATTACCTGTTACCTGTGAAAGGATATTAAACGAAAGTAACACACCTGTGTGAAGTGAGTGGTGTCTGTGACTCAGGAGGTAGGCTAGAGCCATATGGCAAAAACTTTATATATGCGAACTCTTGATTCACACACACATTCATCTACTGCCATCTTGGATGAAGATGCTATATAAATGCACCATTTAGGATCATTTTTATCCTCGTACATTATCAGATTCTGTGCAGCCAGCCAATCGAATCATTGCATTCCGTGCTATATACGGACACACAGATGCACAAAGCTGTGCATAGGAGGGGCCATCAAAAATGCGGAAAAAACAGAACAGGCCTTTATTCTTTCTTATTCATTTTTTCCACTTTGTATTAGCTGCCAACCTGCCATAGAAGTAGCAGCTACTATAGCAGTCTTCTCTTCAGCTTTGTTCCCACAGATCTGCTCCAGGGTCAAATATGTGGGTGCATTAAAGGAAGTAACACTAATGCTGCTTCTCCATGTTTGTGCGTTCAGAAAGCCAACCTGTCCCAGACGTCTAACTGGAGAGGCTGAAGAGCCGGGGGCGGATCTATAGGCATGGGCATGGGGGGGGGGGGGGGGGTGCAGCTTATTTTAAAAATGATTTGAAACACTACAACTGCTACTATAACTACAGCTGTGTCACCACTAAACCACCAGCATTTCATCATTGAAAACAAAAAACTCTGAGTCAGACCTTTAGCTTTATGCATGCTGCGTGTCTGTTGCAACTTCAACAACAACTGATGTTATTATTGATGCTTTACTTGACTAATAAAAGTCCTGTAACCTGAAAATGGTATGGGTGCGACTTCATCATTCATCATTCATTCAGCGATGAAGCCGCCCCATACCATTTTCTCTTGCCCCTCCAACAAGTTCTCTTGCCCCCCCAAATGGGACATTTTACATCCGCCCCTGTGAAGGGCACTCATGGCATCTGAAAGAGATGATGATGATGATGATGATGATGATTTTAGGCACTTTCCAACCAGACAGATGTATTTGACGCTGGGATGAGAATGTGTTGGTTTGCAGCCCAACGATCTGACCTGTCTGGAAGCACTCTCAGAAACACAGACATTTTTATTTCTGGAAGGATCAGGATGGGTCGTAATGATGCAAATCCATTCCCTGCTTTATTATGAGCCAGCAGACAGGGGCGGATTGGCCATATGGAGTACAGGGAGTTTTCCCGGTGGCCTGGACGTTTTTTTGTATTTTTTTATTTAAAGTCCAGGGCAGGCCAGGGCGTCAGGCCCAGGCCAGGCAAACTATAGTGTTTCTATAATTCAAAAAAGAAAAGGTCTCCTACACCAACCAGGCCAGGCCAATTTTATTTATTTATTATTTGATTTATTAATATGATTGTATTTATTTAATTTGAGAAAAGGCAAAGGCAAAAATGTCCCGGTGGGAAAATATGCGCCAACCCGCCCCTGGCCAGCAACAAACTAAAATGGCATGACAACCAAATAATTGCCTAAGAAGAAATACGAAACAAAAGGCGTTGCATCCTGCCGTTTCTTTCTTCTTAGATAGATATTGTTTGGTAACATTGTGTGATGTCATGATTTGTCACGAACCGAGTTTGCTCTGTCCACCACATAATCGTCTTTATATGGATAATTTCCGAAAAGTCTATGAGGAAAATTAAAGTGAATGAGGAAACAATACTCTAGTCAACACAAATATCCTACAAGTAGGGCAACCAAATAATCAGCTACATGCCTGAGTGATATGGTCCAATTTCTTGATCTTATTGGTGAGTAATCAAGCAGCACTGTTGTGAATCAACGTCAGCTGTGTCTGGTCAGTAAAAAATAAATGAATAAATCCCACTTTAGATAGTATAGTCACATGCACTCAAATACGCTCCAACTCTGATTTCTTTCTCAAATCTGATGTTTTAAGTGAGAGACTGCCTCTGCAAGTGGCCAGATCATGCAGATCTCACTGTCGCAGTGCTGTGTGTGCAGACGGATTGCAGTTAGATCCAGCCTGCAATGTTTGTGTTTAGACTTTGTTTAAATAAATCATATTCCAATCTGGATGTGGCTCAGGTCTGATTTACCTGGATTTGGCTGTCAGACCTGACCATGATCATTTCCCCTTCGAGACATTTTGCCAGGAGACAGCTCAGCTGATCATGTGTCTGCTGATGTTTGCCATGTGTCTTTTGAATGTATGTTGGTCTTTTCTCTTTTACTGATGTGAATTATGTTGGACTTAATGTACTTGAATGGATATATTCTGATCTAATGTGCTTAACAAAAATTCTGGCATTAGCAGGAAAAAATGCCAATGGCAACGAACGTCAGCAAACATAGTCCTAATTGTTGTTTGGAGAGTCAGCCAGTTCAAAGAGCATTATGGTTATAATGCTAAGCATCGTTTCATTAGCTGTTGTCATCGCAGGATCGCCCAGCGTGTCCCTAAATCACCTGTATCTCTTGTCCCAGATTTTTGGTCAAAACAGTGAACAAACAACCTCAGAGAGCTCAAAATTGGTAAACGCTGGGGGGTGTCAAACTACAATTATTCAAGAAATTCTATTATAGTATGTTATTATAACTATTAACTGTTAATGGCAATTTATTATTTGATTTAACCCTTTCAGGCCGGGAATCCATTTTTTGGATTCTGTACAGTATGTACAGTATTCAAAGATTCAATTTTGTGTGATGCTGCTAAATATAAGTTTTTCAAAAAACTTAGATCAGGCCTAAATGGTTTTTGCAACTTGTTTTCTCTTCATTATCTAATTAATTGATTGAAATCCTCCTGAGCTAGAACCTTTTTTATCCAAATCCTGCTGAGACATTTACAGTAAGTCCCATAACTCTTCATACTCTACGTAACACTAACAGTGTGCTGACTTTGTAATTATCTTAATGTGGCTATGGGAGTCCAAGACTAGGACTACACACCATCACTGGCTCCGCCTGTTGTTTTTTTATTTATATATTTACAGTAGGCTATATTTTACCATTACCGCTTGAAGCTAATGAGTGCTGACTGACTTTCAATGTTCTTTCTTGGCTCTAAAAAACATTTAAGTGCAGTTCCGTCTGGCACGTGGACACCATGATGATACTGCAGATGTGGAGGCAAATATTGGTACTGCTTGGCTCAGGGATTCTCAGTTCCCTGAACAAATTAAGCAGATCAGCACCTTAAAAATACTAGCTTATTTTTTTCCCCCTGTGATTCAAGGACTGGCTTCCCTGCCTTTGGGGCCATTTGTGCCGGTTGGAAGTCCCATACCAGCACATGATTGGCCAACAGCCCTGTCACTCAATTCGTTCATAACGTTGTCTGCTTTCCCAATATTCTTAGGGATTCATATGAACCAATCACAGTTGAGACTGCTGCTTTGATAACGCCCATCCTAGAAACTGCTGTGGTAGAGAGGGACGTCACTTCAGTGTGGATAATGAAGTGAAACGAAATGATTATTCAAACTGAGGTCAGGCTACATCAAATGTTTTGCAATTTGTGATTCATGAACAACTGATATAATGAACTGATATCAAGTAGTTGTTAATTATTCTTGTTTCATTGAATCATTGGGTCATTTACAACAGTGAATGAATAATCAATCTCATATTGTGATGCCTATTCTTATCGTATTCCATGTAAATTACTTGGAATATCGGAATCTGACATTTGGATGCTGCAAAATCGACCTTTTGGCCTCTTTGGGACCTTTTGGCCTCTTTTGGCTCAGCAACTTTTCTCCTTCACACAGGAATATACCTGTAATTTTAAAGTGGATTCAATACTGCATATGCTGTTTACAATGCAGGAAAACAATGTGTCAATATAATCAATATGAAAAATGGATGCAACAATCATTTTGTGAGAGGTAGAGAGTTGGAGGGAGTAGGCCAAACTCTAAATTATTCATTTCTCAATTACATTCATATTTACGTATTCATATTTACTGAATTATTCATCTATCATACACTTTTAGAGCATTTCTTTTCACATTCGGCTATATAGCCACTTGCCGAAATCAAATGTGGTAATATTTGTAGCCCAAGGCAAGCTGTTTTTAGCATAAGGATTGTTTTTCAACACATCACATCATAGTTATAGTTTGTACTTTTTTGCCAACCCTGAATTTACCATGATCTACTAAGTACTTCATTCACATACAGTTTAATGTTATTTGAATGGCACTAACAATCACGAAAAACCCTCAAGGAATATGTATGTATCATTGTTGGGGATTGCTAAATTCTTGGGGAGGGGGGGCATATTTTGCCATAATATAATGTTTGGCCCTGCAGGAATGGAGTGTTTGTTTCTCTGCTTGCTAGGTGGAGATGGTAGTGAGAGAGTGGGTGTGACTGGAGTGAAGCAGGTGGCCAGCGATTGGTGGGGCATTCTCCCTACAGCCTGGGATTGGTGGGGTGAGTTCCTGAGGGCAGCCAATAGGAGCAGGACCTGCTGATGGAGGTTCTCTATAAAAGAGGAGAGCAGAGCGCAGCCGGCATGCTATAGGATTGAGCTATCCTCCTCAGCTCCCCACTGGCCAACCATGTGTTTTGTTAATTCCACTTAATTGCTGTTTGGTTTCAGTTAACTTGAGTTCATTTGGTTCCTTTGAGTTCTCTTTATGTTAACGAGGTAAGCTGTTGTATTTTTGTGTTTTTACAATTTTGATTTAGTCCATTTTGATTTCTTTCAGTTTATTTCAAGACTCCATTGCCAGTTACTTATTACAACCTTGTATTACTTTATGAAATCTGCAAGAAATTGTCATTCCTATGTTGTTAATAAATATTTTCGCACCGTTAACCTTTGTTTTATTTGCCTGTTTTGGAGTTGGTGCGGGAGCGTCATATTTTCATGCTATGGATCAGGCCCCTAGACTGGTTCATAATAGTTTCTTTTGGGTTAAACCTTAGAATGACTTATCTACCGGTATATGACATTTTAGGAGCAACGGCTGTGTTAAATAAAACGAACGCACCAAAAAGCGTTCTAAAAATGGAAGATCTACACACTTCCACTGTGACACTTAGTGCTGTGCTGCAAACTTGTACATCTGCAATTTTTGAAATGTCTTGTCACATGTCACAAATCTTCTCTTCTGCGGCTCCCTTTTACAAATCTTCATATGGGCATCCGAGCCAAACACATGAGTGTCTGTAACCCTTGTGAGGGCGTAAAAAGTCTTCACCCTCAGAGATAAAGTTAGAGTGGTTTTACAATAGAAATTGAAGGACCCAGGGATAGAAATGCCATTAAATCCACGGGTCCATACACTAATGCATGTCAAACTGGCGGTCCTTGAAATTAATGTTCCAAAATCACTGCTAAAGCCATATTAAATCCTCTTATTGGGGTCAGACCCAATTGAAATTAAGTTTTCATTTGGGTGGTCCGTGGGCCTTGACATAAAGTTTGGGACCCATGATGCGTGAGAGTCCAAGATGGCCTCTCTAGTCTCTACCCATCTATGGATGCTCTGGAGATGACACATTTGGCATATCTCTGTAGGTTGAAAATACTGCCCTGTTGTGTGTCAAAATATCACTCTATACTAGACCCAGTGATGGGCAGTAGCTTGTTACAAGTAGCTAAGCTACATAGCTTAACTACATTTTCCCGTAGCTTGTAGTGTAGCTTACTACATTTGTTCTGGGAATAGCTTGTAGTGAAGCTACACTACTTGTTTCGAGTAACAAGGATTGTAGCTTACTACATTTTCCCACACACATTTTCAAATTCCACCCATTTTTAATGGGTAGAAAACCTCTAATATACATCCCAAAACTTGCCAAGACATGCCACCATCCCAGGTTCAAACCCACCCCTGGATTATGATTTTTATTTATATTTTATTATTATTTAGAAGGTTGTACATTAAGTTGAGATAGATATATATTTATATTATGTAGTGTTGATGTAGCAAGCTACATCAAGCTACTTTTGTCATGTAGCTTGTAGTGTAGCTTGCTACAATTTTCTGGGGATAGCTTGTAGTGTAGCTTATCTACATTTTTTCGAGTAGCAAGTAGTGTAGCTTGTCTACATTTTCCCAGTAACTTGCCCATCACTGACTAGACCTCTGTGAGGGATCATTTGTTTACATTTGAACCCTCTTAAAGTTACAAACCTATTATGGTCATTCAGTATTGTTTCTGTTATAATATTACTGTCCAGTCGTTTTTTGTATGCCCTCGTGGTAACAGTGGAATCATGACCACCACCATGTCCACCACCACAGCACACCAGCATGGGGACGATGACCCCTGTTCAAGACCCGACATTATCCCACCCAGAGAAAATGGATCTTTTTTGGAATGGGCCCACGGCGTACAGCCCCCATGTTTGAGGAACAGGGGCGGATCTAGGCATGGGCATGGGGGGGCAATGCCCCCCAAAATGCCCAGTCTGCCCCACCAAACTCGATGGCATGCAAAACAACCCAAGATATTTCAAATTAAAGTGCTTATATTTAAAATGATGTGAAACACTACTACTGCTACTAACTAACTACAGCTGTGTCACCACTAAACCAACAGCATTTCATCATTGAAAACAGAAAACTCTGAGTCAGACATTTAGCTTTATGCATGCTGCGTGTCTGTTGCAACTTCAACAACAACTGATGTTATTATTGGTGCTTTACTTGACTAATAAAAGTCCTGTAACTGAAAATGGTATGGGTGCGACTTCACCCATGCCATCTTCTCTTGCCCCTCCAACATGTTCTCTTGCCCCCCCAAATGGGACATGTTATATCCGCCCCTGTTAAGGAGCTGTGCCCTAGAGGGACCCTCTATTTATTCAACAATAACATCTTGTCAGCCCAGCTGTAGAATCCTTCAGACAACCTTGACTTAGACCGTACTCCTCAGTAGAAAGCAACTCAAAGAACTATAAAGTACATTTACAAGTTGTGATTTAGTGAAATTGTGAGGTTTTCTCAGATAATTTACTGTTTCAAATTGGTTATTCTTATACTCTAGAACAGGGGTTTTCATCAGGTGGTTCGGGGCTACCAGTGGTCCCTGAGAGGATTCCAGGTAGCCCCCAGGCTAAATGATGGAAAGTTGGTTAAACAGATGTAACTCTTTGACTGTGTGTCACTGTGCCTTCTAGTATTGACACTTTTACTTAAGGGAAACTCCACCCATTTTCAAAAAAATTCTGAGAGTGTACAAATGCAACCAAATGAACCCTAACAGGTTCATTTGGTTCCATTTGTACGCTCTCAGAAAAAAAGAAGCGTCTAAAGAAATCCATTAACATGTGAAAATACATCTTGATGATGTCATCAAGATGTTTCACCATGTTGGTGGTTTTCTTCAGGCCTCCATTTCTTGGGAACACAGAATGGGGGAACATTTTTTATCATGTTTACCCAACACCTCAAAGGTACATCATTGACAATGGGTGGAATTCCCATTGTCAATTCCCAAGAGTTTGAGTAGTTTGCGACTACTGGCAGGTGGTGCTGAATGTACTTCTCCTTATTGCTTTTCCTCCAGGCCAGCCCAGCGTTTTGTTCTTCTTATTTCAAATTCGCTATCTAATGCCCATTTCCAAATGTACACTGCTGTTAATTAAGAAAATGTCCACGTTGGTATTTTCGCTGAATAGTCTTTGGAAGAAATTAGCTGTGTGTGTGTGTGTGTGTGTGTGTGTGTGTGTGTGTGTGTGTGTGTGTGTGTGTGTGTGTGTGTGTGTGTGTGTGTGTGTGTGTGTGTGTGTGTGTGTGTGTGTGTGTGTGTGTGTGTGTGTGTGTCGACCTTGTGACCTGTGTTGTGACATGATGGATCCACTGCTGGCTCAACATCTTGGTGGATCTGATTTCCATTAGTGAAGGAGGACAGACCTTTATGCGTTCGTATGCACACACACACACACACACACACACACACACACACACACACACACACACACACACACACACACACACACACACACACACACACACACACACACACACACACACACACACACACACACACACACACACACACACACACTCTCTCTCTCTCTCTCTGTGTGTACACAGCGATAGGGTGAGCAGATGTCCCTCTTTGCGTGGGACTGTCCCTCATTTCCAAGACTTTTAAGGTGTCCCACAAATTGAGACTCTGTTCCGACACTGTTCAAGTGACTTAAATGATATGCATAGACCAATACTAAATTGCTACCCTGAGGGCAGCCTAAATTATATGCATAGTCCGCAGAGAAATCGCCTTTATATGAATTATTTTCGAAAAGTCTGAGGGCATAGGTACTCCTATGTGTGTTTTCCATCGCCACAAATTATCTAGTTTGAGCAATCAGTCTTTCATATCATAGAGGAGCTTTAATGTAAATGTCTCTCCGGAACAGCTTGTTTGATTTTGGCCTCTTAATGATGTCAATGATCAATGCACCCTGTTTTGTATAATTCCTCCTTACATTTCCACTTTGCTTATAATGACCACCATTGTTGATTTTCCAAGTTGACATGCAATTTAAACAAGCCTGGTTTTAGCTAGCATCAATATTGTAATTACTCTACTATAAAATAACCTCCATATCAGCCGCCCCCACCTCCTCAGGTCATTGTCGTACTGCAGCTTAACTGTCCATAAAGAAATGACAAGGACTGGTTATATCAAAATAAGCTTAAGAGCATGTATTATATTAAGTATTAAAAACAATTTTAGGAATCTAAGTCATTTGTGCTTTAAATAAATAGATCTATCACTCCTGTTGACGAAATTCACACAATTATTAATAATTATTGGGGGTGTGCTGACATATCGTTATCGTGATAATATTGTATACTTCCTCCCGCAATATATATCGTATCCTCAGCTGAGTGATAATTCCAGGAGGAAAAACGAGTCGCAGAACTAAAATGTTAACTGACTTCTATAGCTGTTTCATTCCCCAAAAAACAAACACAAGATAAAAACAAATAGACTGGTATGAGAATCAGTTGAGGCAAATAAAAGCTAAGATTAATAACTGAGGATATACATTAGTAAGTTCTTTTTTGTCTTTTAGTTTTTCATTCATTCATTTATTGTTTTTTGTTTTTGTTCTTCAGCTACAGTTACAGTATCATGATGGATATCGTTGATGAATTTCATGCAATATATCGATATATCGCAAATATTGCAATATATCAAATATTGTGACATTTTCATTATCGAAGGCCTAATATCGCCACCTATATTGTAACGTGAGGTACCAATATCGTCACAGCCCTAATAATTATTGACATAATAATATTCAGCACGCCATTATGGCTTGATTTGACTTATTTATAATAATAAACTGATCAAGCCCTCTGGGCTGATGAAAACAATGTAAACTTTGGGCAGAGGTTATGACCTGATGAAACCGAAGTTCTCCAATCTATGCAGTGCTATATTGCAACCATTCCGCAGAATGACCACAGCCAATTGATGTAGACTACAAGCTGTATAAGTTCAAACTCATAAGGATGAAGTGCCCAGGCGTTTAGCTCAACCGTCTGGGCACCTAGGCTGCTAAGCCAGCCTGACGGCGTGCCCCGGGTTCGATTCCCAAGTCTGATGGCCTTTGCCGCATGTCACTCCCCATCCCTCTCCCCCTTTTCCGGTCTATATAGCCCCCAAAAATCAGCATGAAAAGTAGAAAATGAACACTAAAGATGTAGTGAAGTAGATTTAAATGTATTCAATAGCCTATGGCGCTCCAGTAGCCTATAGCTATACTAGTTAGTTTCCACTATACTGGTCTACACACACACACACACACACACACACACACACACACACACACACACACACACACACACACACACACACACACACACACACACACACACACACACACACACACACACACACACAGTTAGAGAGAGAGAGAGAAAGAGTGCAAAAGAGGTTCGCTCTTCCTCATTGGCTGATGCTGACACGACTTGTACATTACGTGACGGAGCACTTAGTTCAACCACGAGTTTACTCTAGAGGTGTTGATCTGACCTACACGCACACACACACACACACACACACACACACACACACACACACACACACACACACACACACACACACACACACACACACACACACACACATACACGCTTGTGCAAGCACTCATCTGAAGCCACATGTCTTGGCCTTACACGTGTGTGTGTGTGTGTGTGTGTGTGTGTGTGTGTGTGTGTGTGTGTGTGTGTGTGTGTGTGTGTGTGTGTGTGTGTGTGTGTGTGTGTGTGTGTGTGTGTGTGTCAGTGTGTGTGTGTGTGTGTGTGTGTGTGTGTGTGCGCGCAGCGTGCGTCACATACCATCCACTATAAATTATTGAGTGTGTTATTTGAGGCCAGGCTGCTGCTTGTGCGACACATTAACTCCCTCAGTTAGACAGTCACTCAGGCAGTCGTAAACGTAGACAGATACCATATAGACTAGAGTGTGTGGGGGTGTGTGTGTGTGTGTGTGTGTGAGAGAGAGAGAGAGAGAGAGAGAGAGAGAGAGAGAGAGAGAGAGAGAGAGAGAGAGAGAGAGAGATATGGAGGGAGAGAGGAATGGTTCTCGACTCTCAGAAATTCTCTCACTCCAGTCGGCAGGCGATATTACAGTCAGGGCCGGATTTAGCCAGCCATACGGGTGGGCTGGAAGAATGGCAAGGTGGCTGGAAGAATGAAGCAGTGGTTTTCAACCTTTTTTGACACCAGGGCCCACTATTTATTCAGCATTTGGACCACTGAGGACCACCATATCATGTCATTTCAGACCCCCCAAACTAAAGATTTCTTTGGCTTTTGTCCACAATACCAGGCTGGATTTGGGGAACAAAACAGTCTAACATACAGATCAAAATGACCAATAATCTTCTACATTCTCTAGTTGTGTAGACTTGGGCTAATTCACATGATGAATATTTTGGAATATTTTGGAACTCTTGAGAGTGTAAAAATGAAACTAAATGGACCCGCAAGGGTCCATTTGGCTTCATTTTTACAGTCTCAAAGAGTTATAGATCTGGTTAACCAACTTTCCATCATTTAGCTGGGGACCACCTGGAACCCTCTCAAGGACCTCTGGTGTGGTGGTCACCAGTTGAAAACCACTGATATAACCTTTCATTGGGTGGGCAGGATGCACATTTGGGTGGGCTCTGCCCACCCCTGCCCCCCTCTAGATCCGACCCTGAATACAGTAGGCTATATGAAACATTCATAACGTAGTGCGTTTTTTTCTAAGTCAGTCAATTCGCTGTGACAGGATTTCAATCAGTCAAACGAACGGCGCTTATGTTGGAATAAGGATTACTCTCGCTAGACCGGCCGCGTGTGCAGGCAGCGTAAATTAGTGATGCTAAAGAGCAGCTCAAGATGGTGTTTTTTTTAACGGTGACTGATCTCACTCCAGCCCCATGTTTGCATCATCTTCATTTACGACGTGATGTGCATGTGGCAGCGTTCGCCCAACAGTCAGTGGAACGCTGCCTAGAGCTGACCTAATCATAACTGTAATCTCTGTAAAACTATGTCTAAACCTAATCTTAATGTCCTGTAAAACCAGGGCCGGATTTAAGTCAGCCCTAATAAGGGTGGGCTGGAAGAATCGGCGGATTCTATCGAAAATCAAGCGAGTATTCCCAGTAGTCTGCTTATTCAGCAGAGTTCCTCAATCAGGCATGTTGGCTGCCAGCCGTCTGACTTCATAAGGGTCCTCAGCCCTCCGACTGCACCGTGAGTGCGTCGCGATGCAGTCCGTTTTAACGCACATTTGGCTACCTTATTGTGGTCGTTTTACACACAATAGCAGACAGACTTAACCAGCATAGATATAACATAAAAATGCCAAAGAGAGGTCGCTAATAGTACAACATTTTATGGGACATGGAATTGGGGCAATGGAAGTGTGTGGATTAGAATCCAATCAAACGTGGACAGAGGGAGAGAGGAAGTTTGCGGAAAAACAATGGATTTTAAAACTTACTACAACATTTCCACAGGGTTTAAACCACTATGAAAGATAATTAAGATTAGTTATCTCAGACATAGATAGACTCTCCTTCAACAAAGATGGCGAATGCAAACATTCTCTGTATTGTACTCATGTAGTCGGCCGGGAGGCGAACCCGGGACCTCATAAATACAAGCCGCGTACGTTACCAATCACGCTAAAGAGCCATGGCCCAATGGGCAAGTAGTAACGCAGCCACCTATAGCCTACAGTCGTCCCCCCCACCTAGAAGTGCGTCCACGCGCGCCAGCCAGGAGCGAGGCTCAACTGACCGGGGGGACCTCCACTCCAGGTGGGGGAGGGACCATCGACTACGCTCGGTCTGTGCCGCCCGGGTGAGACCCATACACACCGCCATTGTGACCGCTGCCACCAATGTAGTCGGCCGGGAGGCGAACCCGGGACCTCATAAATACAAGCCGCGTACGTTACCAATCACGCTAAAGAGCCATGGCCCAATGGGCAAGTAGTAACGCAGCCACCTATAGCCTACAGTAATACATAATGTTGTAAGATACAAAACATTGAAGTCTTATACCACAAAGATAACCTCCAGCACGTCGCCACACTGACACAGGGCTTAAGACAAGGCGACCAACCGGCCACAGTGATCAAGGATTTCCGAGGTTTCGTCTTATCAAAGCAATCATGTTGGGTCGGCTCCCAGACAACATGCCTGGTCGAGGAACTCGGCTTAATAAGCAGCATTCTGGGAATTATCACTTGATAACGGTAGAAGTGGGTGCAAGAATGGCATGGGGCGACTCCAAAGTCATATCAAGGATCCCTCAATTGACAACCCCATAACCGAAGATTTGTGCGCCTCTAGCAGTGATTCCCACCCAGCCAGAAATGATAAATAGTACAGATATTTTGTGATATTTTTATATTTGGGGGGAAAACTAGCCATAACCTTTGATTGGTGGGGAAGAAGCACATTTGTGTGGGCTCCGCCCACCCCTGTCCCCTCTAGACCCGGCCTAGAGCAAAACTATACCTAGTTCTAACCTTATTATAGTCTTATCCACAGCAAAACATAAGGGTACAGTTTATGCAACAACTGTTGGGGTTGAGCGGTTTGCAATAGAAGATAGGTGGCGATTGTGTTTTGGGGCAAGCGCACGCACGCACAAGCGCATGCACACACACACACACACACACACACACACACACACACACACACACACACACACACACACACACACACACACACACACACACACACACACACACAAGGTGACATTATAATAACCCCCACCCATCCAGACATATGCTAGCCTGACTCTGGAGATACAATCCCCCCCCCTACCCCAAGCACACCTGTGTCGCTCGGCACACGTGAGAGTGTGACCATGCGTGTGTGTGTGTGCGCGGCGCGTGCAGCGTGCATGTGTAAAAAGGTGAGGCGCCCCCACCGACATTGTGTTGATAAATTTAGGCAGCTTCCTTCCTCCCATCACCACAGGAGACAGGTGGAGGGCATGGAGCAGGATTTGGATGCTCCCCTACGCCCCATGTGCTCCCACCCTGCCTAGAACAGGAGATTTTAGGAGGGTTCCAGGGGGGGCACTTGGTCCCCCTGGGAACTGGAACTTCATTGACATGTTGTGCCAGTGTAACTACATCACATAGTGCAATGGTTTTTAACCTTTTTGACACCATGCAGGGCCCGCCATTTATTCAGCATTTGAGCCATGGACCACCATTTGATGACATTTTAGGCCCACATACCCAAACCCCAAAGATTTCTTCTGTTTTTATCTACAATTCCAGGTTGGATTTCGGAAAACATAACAGGCAAACATAGATCTCTAGTTGTTTAGATTGTGGCTAATTCAGATTATAAATATTTTAAAAATGAAACGGTTTCCTTTTTAACACTCTAAATGAGTTACATCTGGTTTATCAACTTTCCATCATTTAGCCTGGGGACCACCTGGAATCCTTTCAGGGACCACTGGTGGTCCCCGGACCACCTGTTGAAAGCCCCTGTCCCTGTCTGGCAAACAGCGTGTTTTTTAACGGGGACTGACCTCACTCAAGCCGAATGTTTGCATCATCATTTATGATGTGATGTGCTGCATGTGACAGCGTTCGCCCAACAGTCACCGTGACCTCAGTGAAACGGTGCCTATACCTAATCCTAATCATAAAGGTAATCTCTGTAAAACTATGTCTAAACCTAATCTTAATCTCAGTAAAACCAGGGCCACATTTAAACCAGCCCTGCTAAGGGCGGGCTGGAAGAATCAGCGGATTCAAACCGGTTAAAAAGAACAATTCTTCTACATTTTCTAATTGTGTAGATTCTTGAAAATTACGTAATCCAGATGTTTAAATATAATTTAACTCTCCTAAAAAGAATGGTAGCCTAAAACGGCTCCCCCCTCCCCCCCTAAAATCGCCTATGTGCATGTGTCCCTGCGTGCGTCCCTGCGTGCGTCCGTGCACTGCCAACACTCCTGAGTTTAGCAGGAGACTCCCTCCTGGGTTCGTACCCTTTCTCCCACTGTGCTACTGAAGTGTTTCTCCCAAAAATATCCTGGATATTTTTTGGGGGGTGGAAGAAAAACAAACCTGGAGCCAGAGACTCTGTGCAAGTGAACGAGAACGTGACCCATGTGCATGAGCAGGGGCCGATGTAAGATTCCTCAATTGGGGGGGGGGGCAGGAGAAAATGGTATGAGGGTGACTTCATCTAAACTAAAAATGAAGGTTTTTGGTGGTCTAAGTTTAGATTAGATGTTGACGTTGTTTCAAATTAATGTCCAACAACGTTGTTTTTTCCACACTGTGCAAAATTACATGGAATATGGCTGTGTATATTTCAGGAGTGTCCCATTTAAATTACCAACTCTGATAAACACCCGAATTGTAGCAACACTCCTGAGTTTAGCAGGAGACTCCCTCCTGGGTTGGTACCCTTTCTCCCAATGTGCTACTGAAGGGTTTCTCCCAAAAATATCCTGAATATTTTTTGGAGAGGGAAGAAAAACAAATCTGGAGCCAGAGACTGTGTGGTGAAAGAGAACGTGACCCATGTACAGTGCAAACCTGTTATATTACCGTATATTTGCTGTAAACCAGTGTTGTAGTGAGACTTTTAGAAGTTGGGGGACGCCTCTTAAAGGGAAATTTCACCCATTTTCAATTTTTTCCAACTCATTAACATGGTGAAACACATCTTGATGATGTCATCAAGATGTATTTCACCATGCAGATTTTTTTCAGACCTCCATTTCTAGGAAACACAGAATGGAGATTTTTTACCATGTCCATAAAACATCTCTAAGGTATATTAATGACGTAGTAAAATATTGAAAATGAGTGCAATTCCCCTTTAAGACACGTGCATGCACACTTGCATTTGCATGCGCAATTGCCTGCACCTGCCCAACACACACAGATAGACACGCTATTAAAAGTATAGCATATTGAGAAAATTTTGTTTACAGTGCCTATCCTGCATGAAAGTAAATGACAAGACAAAAACATATGGTAGGCCTACTTTTGCACCAAAAATAGTTTAGATGTGAGAAGTGGGGGGACACCGTCCCCCCGTGTCCCCCCTCCACTACACCCCAGCTGTAAACTCCCAAATTGTACCATCACACCGTGAGGCTTACAGGCAAATCCAGTGCCTTTAATTGTCTGTTAAGTCTCTTTCCACACAGTGCCAGGGTGAATGTGGTTGATCGTTAACTCAAAGTAACGGCAACACAAATGTCTCCTGCGTGGTAGTGGTGGTGTTTGTACTAAATGAGCCGGGCGGTCGGCCGGTCGGTCGGTCACTGGGGGGTGAATGTCGATAGTCCTTTACAGCGTGAGGTGGAAACCACAACCGCAGGAAGTCTGCATGGGCTAATCGATGCTGAGCAGAGGGCAGGGAGGGAGCCAGGCTCGCTCTGCTACAGGGTGAGGTGGTGCATGGGTTGGAGCATAGGTGTGCATACATAGACGTCAAGGGGGGTTTGAGCACCCCCTAGTGGCCCTCTCTGGACCAACATGCCCTTTTTAAAAGAGCAAAAAGATGCTGAAATGCTGTTTTCTATGCGTTTTTAACCCCCCAAAAATCAATTTTCCGCCGCGGCGGCTAGAGTGCCCTCCTGGTTACATTTGAGCACCTGCCCTTGAAACTCTCTGTGCACGCCACTGAGTAGCACTAGACTGACCAGATGTCCCGATTTGTGCGGGATTGTCCCGCATTTCACTGTCTTTTAAGGCGTCCCGCCGATTGAGACTTTGTCCCGCATTTTGATTGACAAGCTGTAGTTTTCATAATTTGCGCAACACTGTCACTGGTCCGCGGCAGCCTGCCTGTGAGCAGCGATGCCTGTCCAAATGGGAAAGGGGCGGGCTGTGTGTTTGTGTGAGAGAGACGGTTTTATTTGCTGTCCCTCTTCCCATAGAAGTCTATGTAGAACTGCCGCCATTGGACTGACCCCATGAAGTGAACGGAGATGGGTAACTCCGTCTGTATTCTCGGCAGAAGCGGCGCGACATTGAGGTGTCCAAGTTTGAATGGCCTGTATAGGGACAAACTCGAGTCTGAATACTCCGTGTTGGGAAATCAATGCGCCTACTAGTAAAGTAAATGCCCACCACAACACAACAGCACTGTCTCACAACGTGTTAGCTGCGTGCGTTGTAACGAATGAATACATGAAAGAAAAGAAACAAGGAGGAGCCGAACGAAACTAAAAACAAAAGTAAATATAGTAATAAGGACTGGGAGACCATGTATTCCTGGGTGAAACCAGTGAATTGCGATTCTGACAGAGTTTACTGTGATGTCTGCAGTGACAGGGGGGTGAATACAATGTGAGACTCACAAGCAACGTCTTGCTCGACCAAAACAAGATTCGAACACAGACAAGGTAACGGCAGCTGAACTATCTTCTGTTTACCAGTGTTGCCAACTTGACGCATTTGTCACTATATTTAGCTTTTTTTCCAGACCCCCCTAGCGCCAAAATTAGTGAAAGTGCTGGTGAGTTGGGGTGAAATTGGTTGACAGGCGCCAGAGATAAAACCCTTGTTTTTCACCATTTTTCCTCCTATGATAGAGTCCTCCTTCCTTCCTAGAAAGGACCATTGGCAACCAAATGGACCCTTGTATATCTGTAACTCTTTGAGAGCATAAAATGAAACCAGAATGGACCCATAAGGGTCCGTTTGGTTTGTGATGGACAAAACCTAAAAGTGCATAGCCTGTTCATGCTGCTATGACAGACACATTTACAATTTGATGGCTCCAATGCTAACCAAACTTTTATTTATGTTTCTGGTTTTATTTATTTCATTCATTGTGTGCCTCCACAATTTCAGACTTGCAGTAGTTGTCTTTGTTAGGAGGAAGATACATTGATTAATATGTCTTTATTAGTTTGTTATTGGTTGCTTTGGCCCTCTTCCAGTTATATTGTCCAGGTTTATAGTTTGTAGGTAAATGTCCACTAAATGGTTAATTTAAAAACATTTCTGTTAAGTGGCTCTTATTAGTGGATGAAACAAATGGCAAACTATAGTGGTGGTATGTGAAGGGAAGAGTAGAAACAGAAGTAGAAACAGTCCGACACGACCCCGCATGTGTCCCACATTGTCCCACACAAACACACTGTTTGTCCCACATCTGGTGAGTTGGGATCTGGTCACCCTAGGTAGCACCCTGTTGAACAGGGGCGGATCTAGCCATGGGGACTAAACAGACTAAATAACTATTTTGTACATCAGTCGGTATAGGTAGATAGATCAGGGGCGGATCTAGGCATGGGCATGGGGGGGCAATGCCTCCCTAAATACCCAGTCTGCCCCCCCAAACACGATGCCATGCAAAACAACCCAAGATATTTCAAATTAAAGTGCTTATATTTAAAATGATTTGAAATACTACTACTGCTACTAATTAACTAACTACTGTGGCACCACTAAACCAACAGCATTTCATCATTGAACACAGAAAACTCTCTGAGTCAGACCTTTATCTTTATGCATGCTGTGTGTCTGTTGCAACTTCAACAACAACTGATGTTATTATTGATGATTTACTTGCCTGATAAAAGTCCTGTAACCGAAAATGGTATGGGGGCGCCCCCATACCATTTTCTCTTGCCCCTCCAACATGTTGCATTTATATATCGCCTTTATCCAAGGTACTTTACATAGCTTGTGCATCACATCCACACACACATTCATACACTTATGGCAGTGGAAACCATGCAAGGTACCTATAGCACATCATGGAGCAATTAGGGGTTCAGTGTCTTGCTCAAGGACACTTCAACACTAACTCTGCAGGAGCCTGGGATCCAACCGGCAAGCTTGTGGTTACCATCCTGTGACTCATGTTGTCTTGCCCCCCCAAATGGGACATTTTACATCCGCCCTGCAGGGTGAAGTGGTGCATGGATGGCGCCCTGTTGAACAGGGGCGGATCTAGGCATGGGCATGGGGACTAAACAGACTAAAGAACTATTTTGTACATCAGTCGGTATAGGTTGATAGATACTGTAGATCAGATAACCACATCGCTCATATTGCCCTTATGTCATGATGCCTGGACAACCATATTGCCATAAATATCTATAGATAGATAGAGATGGAAGTGACATAAATGTGTTTTCTCAGGAGGGTGGCTGGCCAGGATATATAGGATGAGAAATGGGAACAAGTTTCGAAGTTATACTGCAGGATAGGTGCAGTATCTGTGCTGATAGCCTTGAGGCATGAAAACAGACCTGTGCGCTTTCAAAACAGATCCATAATTGTGCCAGTCTCAGTCTGTGAGATTTATAGATCAACATACTATACTGTATCAGACGATGATGACAGAATGATGGCATGCTAATATGAATTCCATAGTGGCACTGCTGTTGCCTCAGAGCTAGAAGGTCCTGGGTTTGATTCCCTCTAGGGACACTGTGGGTGCTGGCGGCGTGTCTCCTCTTCCGCTTCATCGGTGCCTATACCTGAGGCGGGGTTGGTGAAAGGACCTTTTTATGTGGAGTTTGCATGTTGTCCCCTAGAGTAGGTACCCTCACATGTTCTCCGTGTGTCCCCTAGGGTAGGTACCGTCACATGTTCTCCCTGTGTCCCCTATAGGGTAGTTACCCCCACAAAAACATGCAGTAATGCTTGTCTAAACTGCCTCTAACTGGCCCAGGCACCTGATGGAGGGGGCAGGAACTGGTTGGAATGACATGTTCCTTCCATGTGCTACATCCAACCAGGGAAACTCATGCCTGTCAGGTGTAAAGGAGTGACTTGGACATTCAGGCATGAAAGAAGCATGACTTGAAAGCCAATGCACTCCCTGTCCCCCCATATATACGAAGACTAGGTTGGTGGAGGATGTGTAGAGACCAGGATCACATTAGATAATTGGCACAGGGGTGAAAAATGGGTTTGCAAAAATCGTGGGATAAAAATATTGTGCTTCTTCGTCACAGTCAGAATGAAACCAGAGCAAAGACATTAAAAGTGGGAAGAAATGCATCTTCCAGCAGCCGCTCTGCCTGTAGGAATAGCTCATCACATTCTCTGTAGCTGCAGCCAGCCTAGTGAATCAACCCTTTGTGTCCTGAACGCGTTTTGGTGTTTTATCTGTTGAAAAATAGCAGATCAACAAGCTCATGTCGCGCCACCGAGTGGCGCGACATGAGCTTGTTGTTCTGCTATTTTTGAAAAATTGTAAAAAATGATGCGCAAATCTAAGAATATATTCTATTTGACACCTGATTGTACTTTCTGACAGTAAATTCTAGTTTGTGACTAGTTTCTAGTTTCTGATGCTAGATTCTGACAGATTCTAGTTTCTCTGAAATATCTATGTTCCTGTGTCAGTGATGCTTAACATGTTTCATGCCAAGGACCACCAGAATTATCCATATTTGGCTGCAGACCCCCCACCTGAAAACATGTTGTTCTAGGGATCCCCCAGAAGCAAAACTTGCGCTAAAAATGTTTGCTTCCAAAGTAACGTATTCAGAGATTTGCAGCACATTTTCACAATTTTTCAAAAATAGCAGAACAACAAGCTCGTGTCGCGCCACTCGGTGGCGCGACATGAGCTTGTTGATCTGCTATTTTTCAACAGATAAAACACCAAAACGCGTTCTGGACACTAAGGATTAAACAGCCAGCCAGTGGCAGACGGAGAAGGAAGGTGATGCAGAGGCTGGAAGTGTCAAAAACAAGAGAGGAAAGTGTGAGGCTGAGAGCAGTAAAGTGCTACTTTATGTGTGATTCCCATTCCTAATACTTCAGCAGCAGATAGTAGCCTATAGCTTTTAAATAAGCAGTTGTTTAAATCCTATATAGTTTCTTTGTAAATTCCTTGTAGATTTTGATTATTATTAGGCTACAAAATATATGTTGCCCATGTACTGTATGTAGTACATGGGCAACACCCACTTAAAGGGGAATTCCACCCATTTTCAACATTTCACTATGTCATTAATAAACCTTAGAGATGTTGTGTACTAGGCATGATAAAAAGTTCCCCCCATGCTGCATTTCCTATAAATGGAGGTCTGAAAAAATCATTAACATGGTGAAACACAACTTGATGACTTCATCGGGATGTTTTTCACCATGCTAACGCTTTTTCTTTTAGGACCTTATTTTTTTCTGAGTGTACAAATGGAACCAAATGGACCCGCTAGGGTCCATTTGGTTCACATTTGTACGCTCAGGAAAATAAGCTCTGTAGACTATACATTTTGGACATTTGGAACATTTTGGAAATAGACCATCAGCATTTAAGCACTTTTGGTGCAACCTAAGGCCCTGACTACACACATCTATTGATCTTTTCTTTTTTTATAAACACATTCTTTTTTGGTGCATTTGGGCTTTTCAACCACATGTAAACAGCGTTTTTGGCCACTCAAAGGGAGGTTTTTGGAAATGCATAAATAATAAGTGAAGATTTTGATAAATATCCAGTGGAGTTGTGTAGTCATTGAAACGGAGCTTTTGAGAAATGATGAGGGTCATTAGTGCACATCATTTTTTTTTAATATAATACCGTTGGTGGGAAATGCAGCTTGAATGGGAACTGCATAGAGCAGGTTGTTCATGTTTTTCATATCGCTGTGTTAATAACTTATATTGCTGCATGTACCTTCAAGCAAAGGCTCCGTACTCTGCATCAATAATATCATCCTACTAGTCCACTGAGTCCACGGTGGTTTGTATTTGTTGAATAATAGGATAAGTTCCTTCATTTAAAAATATGATAGTCCTAATGTATTGGGCACATCAATTGAGCAGCTCAGGATAAAGCTTAATATAGCCTCCAATGTAAACCTGCTACTGCAGTGAACTTCTCCTGGGTGTTTTTTGTGTTTGTGTGTGGACACAGATACCTTTGTCGTGTCGAACAGGGATTGTTTCAGACGGAATAGGAACATATAGGAGGAACATATCTGCTTTTGCAAAAGATCCATAGACACGTAGCCCAGGCTTAACTCACAGCACCAGGCACCCTCACCCATGGGCGACTCAGCCCCAGGGCTGATCAGTCCCACGGCTGCTTGTGTGTCTTGTGTGTTAGCAGCTTGTGTGGTCCATGGATCACCCCACTTGAGCCTTCTCTCGGCACCTTTTCCGCCATGTCGGTTGTGATGTTTTTGATTGATGGCTCTCCTGATGTGCGGCCCTTTTAATTCCTGGATAACTCGAGTGCCGGCCATGATGAGAGACTGGCAGACAAGTCCTCTGTGTCCGTCTTTGCCAGGGTTACATGATTCCATCTCCATCTTTGACCTCGCTGGGGTTACACTGAGAGTCTTTCTCCTGGTTCAGCATTCGCCTGTCAGCTCTTCTTACTTGGCCCTTATCCTCTTAATTCAATTAAATCGTATTGACTGACTGACGAGTTTATCAACAGATTGGAGAACTACAGTATAGGCTACATTTCAAGCACAACTGAATACATGACTGTTAACTCTGGACAAGGATAACCTACAGTACATAAAGCCTTACACTTAGTTAATATAGTTTATAAAGTGTACTGCCTAATTGGGTGCAACATGTTCCATTCCTCATAATATGCAGAGACGTACAAATAAACACTTCTATATAGCCACCAGTAGGCTAATATACGCGGGAAGCGCACCCTCCAAGTGCGATGCACAGACAGACACACAGACATTTCTGCCTGGCTTACGTAGTAAGCTAATTTCTAGATCTATCTATGATCGGATCAGCATGTCGGACTACATATCGGAGTGTCCTTGGGCAAGACACTGAACCCCAAATTGCTCCTGATGTGCTGGTTGGTGCCTTGCATGCATTTCCTCCATCTTCGGTGTGTGTGTGTGTGTGTGTGTGTGTGTGTGTGTGTGTGTGTGTGTGTGTGTGTGTGTGTGTGTGTGTGTGTGTGTGTGTGTGTGTGTGTGTGTGTGTGTGTGTGAGAGAGAGAGAGAGTGAGAGTGAGGGAGAGAGTGAGTGAGAGAGAGAGTGAGTGAGAGAGAGAGAGAGTGAGTGAATGTAAAGCACTATGTAAAGCAAGAAGGAAAAAGAAGAAGCGCTCTTTGAGTTCCTTATATGAATAGTAGAAAACTGCTAGCAGGTGCTCTTTGGACAAGGTTTCAATAATGCAGCACAAAAAAGTTCAATAGTGCCTTTGAATATAAGTCCCAAAACACTAAGGCATCAATCAGGTGGCGAAACTTTTAAAGAGTATCCGAGGCAGCTCTGTGTAGTAGAAACAGCCTTTATTTTATATTAAGTCATTAAAACAGCAAGTTTAACTTATCCTTATCCTTGCTGCTGCTTACTATATATCGTTACACTATTTATTCAGCATTTTAGCCGCGGACCACCTTTGGTTGTTGAGTTTAATCTCTCTGACCCAAAAGCAAGGATTTTCAATTTTTTTTGTCTACAATTTAAGAGAGATAATTGGTAAAATGTTGGTAAAAATAACAATTACTATACATCTTTCTACCTGTGTAGATTCTTGAAAATTAAGTATTTCAGATGTTTAAATATAATTTAACTCTTGAGAGCGTAAAATGAATTTCCGCCTATGCGGCCATCATCAGGCTGTATCTTTCTACAGCCTGATGAAACATTGCTGCTCCCTTATTAAAGGTTCACTGCAATTAGAGATAGTGTGCAGGTGTTTTTCCTTTCTCTAACAACTTAAAATATGAACCCATTGTTGAAATAAATAAAGTTGTCCTTTAAAAGATTGTGTGGTGCTAAAGTAATGTATGAATGTAATATGTTACATAATACTCTTGAGTCCAAGTAATAAGTAATGTAATAATTTTACTCTTCTAAAGTGCTAATAAGTAATATTATTAGCCTACTAGTGTATTAGCCTACTTTTTCCACTACTGGGTGAGAGGTCGTCATGGAATGACAACGGCTGAGGAGGCAGTGTGTCTCTGCGTGTGTGCTTGTGCATGTGTGTGTGCTTGTGCATGTGTGTGTGCTTGTGCATGTGTGTGTGCATGTGTAGACCATCCACACGCCACGCACGCATGTGATGACATTTCTCAGTCCTTTTTCCTGAATAGAAAGCCAAAGGCTCACAGAAAGGCAGACCCAACACAAAGACATCCATCCTGCACAAAGAGCTGGAGCCAAGGTCCAAGACATGGGGGAGAGAGAGAGAAATTATACAGAAAAATAGGACATTCTGTGTGTGTGTGTGTGTGTGTGTGTGTGTGTGTGTGTGTGTGTGTGTGTGTGTGTGTGTGTGTGTGTGTGTGTGTGTGTGTGTGCGTGCATCTGTGTGTGTGTGTGTCACATTCAAACAAGTTTTCCCTGCATTTCACAGTCTGTCCTACTATTTCCATTCCACTGCATGTCAATGAATTGTGGTCTATCCTCACTCTGTATTGTCACACATGGAGTCGCCTTCCATAAATGGTAAATGGTGCATTTATTCACACACACATTCACACACTGATGGTGTGCTTTGGCGGCGGAAACCAATCACATTGGTTTGCAAACTATCACATTAGGAGCAATTTGGGGTTTGGTGCCTTGCCCTAAGACACTGCAACATGCTGGGATTCGGACCAACAACCTCAGCCATAGTCGCCCCTGTCCCATCTGTGGTACAGCTTTGCAGGGATGTGCACACGTAGACATCAGGCATTTCTGTAAAAGAACTGCATTCTCCAGACCACATACCACATCTCTGCCTCCAGGCTTAACTCATTTGCGAAAGCGCCTGGACACCATATAAGGCAGAGAGTCTATCAACGGGAAGTGCCCATGCATGGAACTTCTGCCTGATGTACCGGTATTTCTGCCGGATACGCTATTTTCTTGACCAATCACAGCACTTGTTTCGTTCGTGGAGAATGTAAACTGATTTGTAATAGGGTTTCGACTTTTTAGCATCAATGTCATATAATAGCTATACCCAAATAGCTCAATTTCCGCTGATAGACTGCATGCCTCGCCCAGCATGGGAGTAATTAGTCTTTCAGATTCTTGCTCAAGGACACCTCAACACTAACTCTGTGGTCGTGCGGTCGCTCTACCCCTATGCGGTCACTACCCCTGAGCCACTGCTGACCTGCAGTGAATGCAGTCAGTGGCAGGGTACTAATGTCGTTTTACTGTGGTCTGTATGTGCAGTGGCGTTGATAGGTGGGAAAAGTTAGCCAATTTGAGGGAGGCCCAAAGCCAGGGGGGAGCACTAAAAGCTTGCATTAATAAGGTTTTATTTTTATTGATTATTATAAAAAAGATATTTGATCTCAAAGTGCACCAGATTGAAGCATTTTAAAGGGGAAATCCACCCATTTTCAACATTCTAATATGTCATTAGTATATACCTTAGAGGTGCTGGGTGGACATGATGAAAACGTCCCCCCCCCCCCCCCCCCCATTCTGTGTTTCCTAGAAATAGAGGTCTGAAGAAAACCACTAACATGGTGCAACATCTTGATGATGTCATCAAGACGTTTCAATCAACAATTTCACCATGTTGATTGATTTCTTTAGACACTTCTTTTTTTCTGAGAGCGTACAAATGGAACCAAATGAAGGGTTCATTTGGTTGCATTTGTACGCTCTCAGAAAAAATTTTTGAAAATGGGTGAAATTCCCCTTTAACGCTGCTGGGAAAGGGCCGCGCGGGGCCCATGTGGAAAAGCTTTGCAGGGGGCCCAGAATTGCTAGCTACGCCCCTGTTATGTGTCCAGAATGCAGTCAGTATCAGTGTACTGTAATGTTGTTTTACCATAGTTTGTATGTGTCTAGAATGCAGTCAGTAGCAGTAAACTAAGTAAGGGATAACACCCGATTACATGGCTTAGTGGTTAGTGGTTTTCAACGCCCGAGGACCACCAGTGGTCCTTGAGAGGGTGACGGCAACGGCATGTAAACAACCAAATATGTAGCTGCTAACCAAATGGACCCACTAACGGCGTGCTGGAACTAAATGCGGAAGCGCACCGTGGGCTTACGTCAGTGGTTTTCAACGTCCGAGGACCACCAGTGGTCCTTGAGAGGGTGACGACAACGGCATGTAAACAACTAAATAGGCTACGTAGCTAACCAAATGGACCCGCTAACGGCGTGCTGGAACTAAATGCAGAAGCGCAGCGCGGATTGATATGAACACAGCTGTTTGCACTTTGGGGACCTTGTTTATGCAGCGGTCAATAATAGCGCGGAGCGGTGATTATAGTGTATTATGTGACCGCTCACATGACCAGAACGCTGGCTTCTGATTGGAGCATTCATTCAAGCCATGTAATAATGTTGTTTTACCATAGTTTGTATGTGTCCAGAATGCAGTCAGTGGCAGTATACTAATGTTGTTTTACTATGTGTCCAGAATGCTGTCAGTGGCAGTATACTAATGTTGTTTTACTATGTGTCTAGAATGCAGTCAGTAGCAGTATACTAATGTTGTTTTACTATGTGTCCAGAATGCTGTCAGTGGCAGTATACTAATGTTGTTTTACTATGTGTCTAGAATGCTGTCAGTCTGTAATACTGGTACAGTACAGAGTTTGTCTTCTACCGAGCGTTCCAGTAATTAGAAAATGTCCATCTGCTGGGGTGGCATCCAGACTGGCCCTCTGGGGACATATCTGTGTGTGTGTGTGTGTGTGTGTGTGTGTGTGTGTGTGTGTGTGTGTGTGTGTGTGTGTGTGTGTGTGTGTGTGTGTATACGTGTGTGTACGTGTGTGTACGCGTGCACAAGAGCGAAGCATCTGCTTGAAAAACAGTTTGCAGGTCAGCAAAAAGCGTTTCCGTGGCATTATACACACATGTATGCAGGAATGCACAGACAAGACACGCGCACACGCACACGCACACGCACACACACACACACACACACACACACACACACACACACACACACACACACACACACACACACACACACACACACACACACACACACACACAGCTATACAGAGCAATGCAGTTTCTGTTTCAATGACACAGAGGAAACAGAAGCCCCCCTACACACGCACGCACGCACGCGCGCACGCACACACACACACACACACACACACACACACACACACACACACACACACACACACACACACACACACACACACACACACAGTGAAGAAAGAGAGAGACATCTCATCACTACATACATTGAACTATGTGAAGATGAACATGCTGATAAAGAGCATGTTGAATCAGCACATCAGCTGGTCTGTGTAGAATGCTAATGAAAACAACACATCATCATCATCATCATCATCATCATCATCATCATCCATCATCATCAGTGTCAGAAACAGTGTCTCTGGTACCAACAGTATTCACACAGTATTACAGTTGGGTTGTCCTTGTAGCTGGAACGTGGTGCTACGCTGCCCCTCAGTGGTGCTGGAACTGCACCTCAACTCAGGAAAGGGGGTGTAAAAAATATTGACAGTTGCTGTTTGAAGATGATAGTCTTCTGTGCTGTTTGCATTGCACCGTCAGATTTTTTTTTTCAAACTAACTAATAGTTTTGTTCTACTTTTCATATGAGAACAGATAAAGACATGACAATTTACCCCATGCATAAAGCAATTGATTCTCAAATGTTGTAACATGTGTCCATGTTTGGGAGTATGACAGTATTCTTTTTATTCTTTTATTTTGCTGAATGTGGCGAATTGTGAGTACATTTTACTGAGGTGAAGGAGGGTCAAGGACTTGGGACAAATGTGTCTGCCAGTTTATGGAGTTCTGGGTCATCATTCCAAATCTGGAGTGTGTGACACAGACAGACAGACACACAGACATGTTTGGTGGCAAAACGGAACTTAAAAAAAAAAAAAAAAAATGCCACCACCCACCAGTAAAATCCATTAGCACAGACTAATAGATGCATTAACCTCCTACTTACACGTCAGTGCCAATTCCATCCTCAAACGGGGATTATCGGCGCTTAGTGTATATACAGTAACAGGTGACCTCTTATGGGATCCGTAATCAACACAATTCCTTAAATGTGCACGCTTTCTCTCACACAGATTTCACTTTCAGATCCAGGCGTTCTCATAGGCATGCATAGACACCACTAAGTGGTGATCTTGGGATAGAGGCAGCTACAGACTAACAGCAATGAATATTAAAATGTATACACTACAGTATCAAGACTCTGGGTAGTCTATGTATATATTAACAAAGCTCGTATCAACAAAGTAACACTATTTAGGATTGGGAACAATCATTTAATATGAAAGTTAATATGACAGTTTAATCATCATAAAAGCTATATATTTACAAGCAATATTTACAGACTGGTTAAACATAATGCATGTAATGGATACTGTATATACATGCTTCTTTAGTTAGACATTATTTAGACATTTAGCAACTTGGTAAGTAGGTGAGCTTTGCACATGAAAGCTATCCTCTAGTCTAGATTGTATGACAGGTGTGAGGTTCCAACTACATGACAAGTGGTTAAAAAATGTGTGAAGTCGTCTGTTAAGTTTCTGCTGCATATGAGTGACACATATAGGTACTCAAGTTACCCTACAATGCTTGTATCCCCAACATGTTGGAAAGTGAACAATAGCTCTCAATGGTTCAGTGAAATACAATACACTTTCACATTTTAGATTTTTTCCTCTTCCAAATTGATACTTGATACAAGCTTCTGTACAGCAGCTAAAATCAAAATCTCCTGAACTCTGTTTCTGCACTTAATTGATGGATTTGAAAAAACAGAGATCAATGTCCAGGGCACTCAATGTGTTTTTCCACAAGACATATGCATACATAGCTGATTGTTCTGTACTGTATCTATTCTACGCAAAATGTAATCTCTTGAAGACTCCTCTGCTCTCCTCTCTTCCCCTCACAAGTACTGTCTTTCACTTCCCGAGGGCAGTTTGTCCTGTAACTTCAGGCGTATTTCCAGTGAGTTGTCATAAAGCTCCTCCAGTACTGAACAACGGCTGTGAATCTCCTTTAACCTTTGTCTCAGTGTCGTCATCTCTCTGTTCTTCTCCTCCAGCTGTCTGTTAAAGTCTCTCTGCATCTTTCTATTGGAGATCATGATGTTCCTCTGGAGCTCAGGCAGGAGAACCTTCATCAGGTTTCTCTCTGCTTCCACTCTGGCCTCTGCTTCATAGGTCTCTCTCATCTCCTCCATGTCCTGTCTGTGTCTCTCCTCCCTCTCTCTCCTCTCATTCTCTCTCTTTGCTTTAAACCTCTCCAGCTTTCTCTCCATCTCCTCTCTTCTCTCAGACTCCCTCCTCAGCTCTCCTTCCAGCTCTCTTTTTTTCTCTTCATCCTTCTCCTCCCTCACTTGTCTCTCCAGTTCACTCGTTCGATGGTCAATCTCTCTGATGTCCACCTCATGCTCTTGGATGGATCCCTCCATCTTCCTCAGAGAGTCCTTAAGCTCCTTCTCAAACCTCTCCCTCATCTCCTGCTCCTGCACGTGTCTCCTCTCCTCTAAGTCCCTCTGGATCTTTCTTTCCATCTCTCTGACCTGGTCCTCTACCCGCTGGTAGGTCTGAGTGCTGTAGAAGCTCTCTGTGTTTCCTGCCACCATGCTCTCTATCTTCTCCAGCAGCTGTGAAACCTGATCAGCATCTCTGCTGTCCATAACGTTGAGAATGTGACATCTGTTCCCACATTTCTCGACAAGTTGCTGAAGTTCCCGACTGCCTGCATGGAGGAACTCCTCAGTGCTCTGCTCTTGCACGCCGTCAGTGCAGATAAGGATGGCCATGCTGCGTTCCCAGCAGCTCTCTCCAAACGCCTCCTGCATCTTCTCCATCATCCCTCTCACCTCTCCTTCAGAGGCCTCTGTTGGTATGACCAGGAGGAAGGCATGAGGTCCTGGGGCAGATAGACGTAAGCACAGCCCCACATCCTGCCTTGTGTCCTCCAGCAAGCATCTAGAGAGGTCTGGAGCGTCCACCAGCACCAGCCGTCTCCCACAGACGTCTCCCTCTCTCCTCCTACTCCTCTGGCTCAGGTCAGAGGAGCTGGCCTCAGTGCCAAACACCTCCCTGCCCAGGATGGTGTTTCCTGCTGCGTTCCTCACAGCTACAGTCCTCCCCAGTAGCACCAGTCTCAGCTCAGACATGGAGGGAGACACTGGTGGGTCCAAAGTGTTGGCTGCTGACACTAAAATACAACACAATGGAAGAAATTCAAAACATGCTCAAATCATGTTGCATTTTGAGCATGTAGATCATGCTATTTTTCAATTGGATTCAATCCTAAATACACATATATTGGATAAGTATTACCCAATCGTTAACACTGCACCGCTAGCATTTATTGGTTGGTTTGATAGTGCCAGATCGGAAATGACTATCAAGGCATTTGAACACTGATGCCTGCCAGGCACAACGAGTCTCAATATGTGGGACGCTTGAAAAGTATTTGAAATGAGGAACTGCCCAAAGAAGCCTTATGATGATATCACTGGGATAGGAGGAGGGGTGAGTCGTGTGAGAATGCGAGATCCACACACCTGGACTCTACAAGGGCTAACAACAATAATGGCCACCAATGCCATTATTGGCAATGGTGGCCAATTGTGTGTATACAGTTTGTATACACAAAAACTTTGAGACTAATATACGTTTTACTCCAATTGTAGGAGTTGTGGAGTCAGGGGGCTCCGTGTTTGGAATAGAGGGACTCTATGATATGGAAACAGGTCGGTCGATTGACTGGGGATGTGTTTTGGTCTGGAGGCCTCCCTTAAAGTGAAGGTTGCCTCCAGTTGCCCATTTAAGACAAATCTGAATCTGTTATAGAGAGAACCTCTTCACGTTTCACTCAACCTTTCCTGTCTGGTGTAAAGAAGCAACCACATGTATCCGAGGAGACTCTGTCACAGTGTATTCTACACCAACAGAGTGACATTTAGCAATATGGAACAGTAGACTCACTATCTGGAGGAAGGATTTCCTTGCTGTCTCTCTTCTTCATTGGTAGGGTGAATACTTCATCTGTGGTTTCACCTCCCACTGCAAAACACAGTCGTGAATCAAACTGGGTTGTCTACATCACTATACACCATCGTAATGGGATTAGCAACCGCTTCGACCTCTATCCATCGATTGAATAGAGCATAATCACAAGTAATCACAAGATTGAATACAACGAATGGACGCAGATACTCAGATACCCACCGGGCAAGTAGATATTTTGAATTTATTGCATCGGTTGATCACGGCTACTACTAGTAGGGCGGGGCGAAGCATGGTTTTACTGCGGTTAGGGTTAGTAACTGCATAAAGCCCCGTCTAACTCTAACCCTAGCCTAACCCTAACCCTAAACATAACCTCAGTAAAACTAGGCTATGCCTAAACCTAACCTAACCCTAACCATAACCTCAGTAAAATTTCCTTCGCCCCGCCCTACTAGTAGTAGGCGTGATCAACCGATGCAATAAATACAAAATATCTACTTGCCCGGCAGGTATCTGAGTATCTGCGTCTACTCATTGTATTCAATCGTGTGATTACTCGTGGTTATGCTCTATTTAATCGATGGATAGAGGTCGAAGTGGGTGTACCTAGCCTGGGAAGGCCAGCCTCATATAGCGTGAAATCACTCAAAGTTCCTCCACACATAGGTTAGGATTTACCGGCAATACCGGTTGTTCAGTGTGTTATTAGATTGGCTCTCAGGCACTGGTGACAATGTATATTTTAGTGATAGCGTGTGACAAAGAGGTACTGTATGTACTGTTCAAGTGTTAATAATGGTCAAAGAATAATTCACACATGATTGTTCTATGAAAAACATTATAGACTCACTATCTGGAGGAAGCCATTCCTTGCTGTCTCTCTTCCTCCCTGGTAGAGTGAATACTTCATCTGTGGTTTCAGCTCCCACTACAAAACAACACATGCAGACATCAGTCAAACTGGAAACCAAGGAGACAGAAAGATACTTATCTAAAATAACAGGTAGCCAATAGTGAAACTAAAGTAAAAAACTAAAGGGTGTTGAAATCAACCAATTGTAGCTACCAAGTAAGTCATAATGCCCTACTGTGAATCATGTATACATGTTAAGGAGTACAAGTTTTAGTCTGTTTGTAGAAAACTGAAATAAGCATTACAACGTACATTACATTAAGGAAATCATGTGATTCACTATTCCCATCAACCACTGCATTCATCAAATGCACTAAATCAAAAATCATTCTTTCTTTAAGTTGTGACATAAGTGAATGAATGCCCACAATTAATAAAATAGACTGAAGAAGTGAAACTCTAACATGGACTCACTGTCTGGAGGAAAATCCATGCTGTTTCTCCTCCTCAGTGGATCTTCTGCATCACAAGATATACAGTGAAAAAAGGGGGGTTATTACAGGTTACACAGTGTATATATATATATATATATATATATATATATATATATATATATATATATATATATATATATATATATATATATATATATATATATATATATATATATATTATTATTAGGGCTGTTGAATGATTAAAATTTTTAATCAAATTAATCACAGCTTCAAAATTAATTTAATCATGATTAATCAACATTCGAACTATGTCCAAAATATGCATGTTTTCCTGTACAGGATTTGAAAATTTAAAAAAGAAACAGAATCTGTGAAAAAAAAAAATTAACTTTAAAATATTTATCAAAATAGGTGATCTACAAGCCCTCAATGCTTGTAGATCCTCCAGCTATACCCTATGGCTCTGGTTACTCGGAGACACAGATATATGTCTCCGTAAAACCGTGCTCTACCCATTTCTTTCAATGAGAAAATACTCAGTGGGTTGAGCCAGTGTGCACATGAGTTAATTGAGTTAAAAATTTTAATCAGATTAATCAACAGAATTATTTTAATCCCATTAATTAACTATTTTCAACAGCCTTTATATATATATATATATATATATATATATATATATATATATATATATATATATATATATATATATATATATATATATATATATATATATATATATATATATATATATATATATATATATATATATATATAGTATATACTGTATATTGTAGGCCTATATTATTATACTTTTGATTACTAACTTCCTGGAGGAATGTTGATGCTCCATCTCCTGGTTGGTAGTTTGGCGTTTCCTGTAGAGGTATACTCACTCTCTATAAGACAACACAAGTCGACTTAGGGGCTTTACAGATGGCACGTAACAAATCGTGCATTCTAGTTCATTTTCAACGGGACCGGCATTTTGTGCTCAGAAAACAACGTGCGACCAAGAGAGCATGCGACGCCAGGTGTTATCACACGGCGTCCAGTGTTGTTTATTGTGCGTGTGCTTGTTTCATGCACACGAAGGTCTAAAATAATCATTTATTTTAGACCTCAATCCTGTAATTTTTTTTTTGTCGTTGCGCGATTCTCGTCTGTCAGCACTGAGTGGCAGGGTAGAATTACAGCTCGCCGCAATAATGTGTGCGTGTCAGACTCGCCGTCTGTAACGCCCTTTAATGTTAGAGATAAGGATATATATTTTTAAGATTACTGAACAGATTTTTGGTCTGATTCAGTTCTCGGTTTAGATACCGTATATACAGTAGATGTACAATAATTACTGTATGTTTTGACTAATCACTGAAAAAGATAGGTCTACATAGATCTTTTTAATATTCAAATAATAAAATACATTTCAGTCCTCTGTGCAGCATAGTAATGTTTACGTTTGACTATTATTGACGTAGAGAGATTTTTTTAATGATCCAATTAGGAAATATATTCAGATTACTGACCAGGCTTTTCATCTGATTCAGTCTTCAGTTTCTCTAATTCCATCTTCAGATCACAGATCTGTTGAGCTGGAATGACAGTATCAAGATATACTTATACAGTAATATGATCTTAAATAGTATTCAATATTTTAATAAACCACCGGACAAAGAGAGATGAGTTAATAATAATAATTCTCACCAAGCTGTTTGTTTTCAGAGATGACATCATCCAGGTCCCTTTTCCTCATCTTCAGCTCTTCATCTCTCTGATTCAGTTGGTCTGTCAGTAGTTTATTACTGTTGTTCAGTTCTTTGTCTTTTTCTTTCAGTAGTTTATTACTGTTCTTCAGTTCTTGGTCTTTTTCTGACAGTAGTTTATTACTTTTGTCCAGTTCTTGGTCTTTTTCCTTCAGTAGTTTATTACTTTTGTCCAGTTCTTGGCCTTTTGCTGTCAGTAGTTTATTACTGTTGTCCAGTTCTTGGTCTTTTTCCTTCAGTAGTTTATTACTTTTGTCCAGGTGTTCTTCTTTTTCTGCCAGTAGTTTATTACTGTTGTTCAGTTCTTGGTCTTTTTCTGTCAGTAGTTTATTAGTGTTGTCCAGTTCTTGGTCTTTTTCTGACAGTAGTTTATTACTTCTGTCCAGTTCTTTGTCTTTTTCTGTCAGTAGTTTCTGACTTTTGTCCAGTCCTTGGTCTTTTGCTGTCAATAGTTTATTACTGTTGTTTAGTTCTTGGTCTTTTTCTGTCAGTAGTTTATTACTGTTCTTCAGTTCTTGGTCTTTTTCTGCCAGTAGTTTATTACTGTTGTTCAGTTCTTGCTCTTTTTCTTTCAGTAGTTTATTACTGTTGTTCAGCTCCTGGTGTTTTCCCATCAGTAAGTTCTGCTGATCCAGGTTCATACTCAGGAACACTTCTCTCTGATCCTGGCTTATTTCCAGTAGTGTTGCTTTTATAGAACACAAATAACAATTAGATGAATCACAGACAGTTTACCTTATTGTGTTTGTGTGTGCAAGTGTGTATGTAATACCAATCGTCTGATGTCTCCACATAATAAGAGAAAATGATTATGACTATGCTTATTATGCCAGAGAACAATTTACCAACACTTCGGAAGCGAGATGTTTTGTTTTATGCTTGCAACGGATTTGGGAGTAAATCATAGAATTATAGGAGCTCAACACGTTCACTTCACTGTCCGAAAAACACTATTGTCCTCACGAGTAGTGTGTGTGTGTGTGTGTGTGTGTGTGTGTGTGTACTTGCGTGCATGTGTGGAAGAGAAAAAAGGTCGGTAGCACTTTACTTGAAGGTCACCTTTATAATGCATTATAAGCTCATGTATAATGAGTACTCTGTACTGAGAGGCTTAGTCTATTGACAGAATTACGACACTCTGTTCACTTAATGGGGTCAGTAGAGTGTCGGCTTTTCTACATAGACTTCTACAGATCAGGGACAACGTAACAATGGTGTTTTCCACCACCTCAATGGTGCAGCTCTGTCTATGCAGTAGCAGTGCAACAACACTGTAGTCAGAGATCACTACCATGCACAGTGCAGACAGACACAACGCCACAGATTATGAAGAGACACCCGTGATCAGAAGCCTCATGGGTTAAACAAGGGAAACAACATTTAGTTTCACAACATCCCTGTTGTGTCTGACCTCTATCTGTTGGTCAGTCGGTCAGTTAACTTGTCACTGTAGCTCTATGATGATCCACACAGCTGTTGTTCTTGCCTATTTTTTTCTAACATGGAAACTAATATAACTGAAGCTATAATAAGTAAAATTAGGACAAAATACGTTGAACATTTCGTCAATAATAAAAAAATATATATAATAAAAAATATACAATAAAAAATCATCAAAAATAAAAAAATAGACTAAAATCTTAGGAAGCAACTAGTGGACAAAAGAACCAGTAGATCTAATTTTACACTTCCATGCTGAAAATAGCAGTGTTTCATAGCGTGTGTGTGTGTGTGTGTGTGTGTGTGTGTGTGTGTGTGTGTGTGTGTATGAGAGAGAGAGAGAGAGAGAGAGAGAGAGAGAGAGAGAGAGAGAGAGAGAGAGAGAGAGAGAGAGAGAGAGAGAGAGATCATATTGTTTTCCAGATCATAATAACTACAGTTTAACATATAATTTTATTGAGTGTGTTTGTCCAACTTACCAATACCAAACCAACCAACATGAGCTGATTTTTGTCTTCTATCCTTCTGCTCTGCTGTCTCCTGGATGAGGTACTGTTCAGCTTCAGCTTTAGCTTCAGCTACAGTTTTACGTTCAATTCCTACATACAGAGAGATCAACTGTGTTTTAACAACTCTTCATCATGTTATACTGATGGTTAATAAATACATATAACATTAAATCATTGTCAGTCAGGTGCTTTGGGGCGTAATGAGAGCAGGGGGCTGTAATGGGGATAAAAATCGGGGTTTTAGATATTATAGGCAACTTTTTAGCCATAAATGAATACTCTGTGTGTGTGTGTGTGTGTGTGTGTGTGTGTGTGTGTGTGTGTGTGTGTGTGTGTGTGTGTGTGTGTGTGTGTGTGTGTGTGTGTGTATATATATATATATATATATATATATATATATATATATATATATATATATATATATATATATATATATATATATATATATATATACACATACATACACACACACACACACACACACACACACACACACACAACCACACAAATTTGTCCACGATTCCAAGCTGTATTGATGTTGGTACCATTAGGAGCGATTCGAGCGAACATGTGAATATTGTAAAATGTTTTCCACATTCCCTAAATTGTGTAGATTTATTTTAAATTAACTTATGTAATGCAGATGTTCCATACATTTTACTGTGAGTTAAGTCAAATCTAATGGTCATTCACTGTGTAAGATCCATTCAGTTTGTCTTCTATGACTGTGAGTATGTGATATTAATATGAAAACACATCAGGAGGACATGAAGTAGAATATGTTTGATACTCACCATTTACTATGTTTGTAGAACATCACATTTATGACACATGAAAAGAAAAACAAAACCATGTGTCATGTTATATTACAATGTTTCAAACCACAGATTTCAAAATCTGTGATTTGAAACATTGTAATATAAAATGACATAGCATGGCATTAAATGAATGAAGGGATAATAATAAGGGTAATAATAATGATAAGGGTAAGGGTAAGAATTGTATTTTGCGTGCACGGCAGGGAGTTCCCCATATTAGAGCTTGGGTTTGTGCACAAATTTCTTGCGAAAAACTTGTCAAGTGCATTTCACCAAGCAACTATGGCAAGTGCACAAAATTTCACGTACACGAGTCATGTATGACTCCTGTAAGTGCACACGGCTGTGCTGACTGTTTTTTGTCAACGGGTGGCAGCAGAGATCAATGTGTGCACTTGCATAGTTTGTGTCCACAAGCAATAGTTTTACATGCACATGTCTAGTTCATAGCACAGTTACTGCCTGATACAGTCAAACAACACATTTTACAGATCTCTTGTGTGCACTTGCAAAGTTCATGTCCACAAGCAATAGTTATCCATGCACATTTCTAATTCATAGCACAGTTACTTCCTGGTACAGCCAAACAACACCTTTTACAGATGTAATTGGCCCATCCGCATGTTTTGGAGATCTAATTGGTAAATCCACAGCATTTACAGATCTAATTGACGCTTCTGCATGTTTTGTAGATCTAATTGGTCAATCCACACCTTTTACAGGTACTAATTGGCCCATCCGCTTGTTTTGGAGATCTAATTTGCCCTTCTGCATATTTTGCAGATCTAATTGGTCAATCCACACCTTTTACAGATCTAATTGTCCCATCCGCTTATTTTGCAGATCAAATTGGTCAATCCAAATCTTTTACATATTTAATCTTAAACAGATCCATCCCACTATAGTCCAGTAGTACCCCCTCCTCCAGTCCGTTGTCACGCCTGGCGGGCCCAGGCAAGACTCGGGTGCAATAGGCTGTACCGTATTAGACTCCATCAGACTCCAACACACTAGTTAAGGTCTAGAAGACTATGCTATAGGCTCTATCAGGGTGCACAGGGCAGTACTCTATCATTTTTAGAGTCATATTTGGAACTGAAAATGTCTGTGTGTGTGTGTGTGTATAGAAGGGCGTGTCTTGTTTACACTGTGTGTGCTGCCTAGGGTGTAAATGAGCCAATTGAGGTTCAGCCTATAAGAGTGTGTAGCCACTTAACCAGCTTACTGAGGCTGGCTTGCAGCAGCTGTATGTCAGGCTCTAATTAGTCAGTTCAGTGCTGGAAGCTTGAGTGGGAGCAGAAACAGTTTTTTGACCCACAGAAAGAAAATAGTAACCACAGAAAAAGGATAGTAACCAGACAAAATAGTAACTTATGAAAGAACCTTGAAAATATTTGACTACTTTGGACTACTTTGAACACCTTTTATTTGAATGTTTGTTGTTTTTTCTGTTTTTGTACGCATGACTTTTTTGCTAGTAAACAGTTGAAACCTTCATTCTTTGTGGACCTGGATTACTGTTTTTGGAGTCAAGCTTACTGCTTCAGGCTTTTGAACTCACAATCATGGTATAGAAATATCCATTTGTCGTGCACACAAAACACAGCGTTTAGTTGCAATTGTGTGAATACATACAGGGCTGACAACAGCCCAGCTTTCTCTTACAGCATAGTACACCCCCTGGCCTTGTCAATTCTACCTGAGTCCAGCAAAGCCCCCCCAAGGGCATCTTAACCAGATCCATCCCACTATAGTCCAGTAGTACCCCCTCCTCCAATCCGTTCTACACCTGGCGGGCCCAGGCAAGACTCGGGTGCACGAGGCTGTACCGTATTAGACTCCAACACACTAGTTAAGCTCTAGAAGGCTATGCTATAGGCTCTATCAGGGTGCACATGGCAGTACTCTATCATGGTCTAGAAATGTCCATTCGTCGTGCACACAAAACTATTGTCTATGCACACAGCGTTTTGTTGCAATTGTGTGAATACATACAGGGCTGACAACAGCCCAGCAAACCCCAACATACTCTATTAACACAGTGAACACCTAGTCCAGTCCTCCTTGGTGTGATCCATTCTCTTACAGCATAGTACACCCCCTGGCCTTGTCAATTCTACCACCAGGCAGGACTAGGCCAGGCTTGGGTGCCCTAGACCGCAATGCATTATGCCCTAAAAGACTCAAACAGGTTGTTTTCAGCTGTAGCAGGCTGTGCCAGGCTCCCACAGGCTTTAGTATCTTGTAAAAGGCAATTCTGTATCGTGGACTAGAAATACCCAATAAAACTATTGGCCATGCACACAGAACTGCTGCCCGTGCACACAACGTTTAGTAGCAATGGTGTGGGTACGTACACGGCTGACAACAGCCTAATTGAGCCCACTAGAGTCCAGCAAATCCCACCACCAAGGGATTCTTGACCAGATCCATCCCACTATAGTCCAGTAGCTGTAGGAGGCTGTGCCAGGCTCCAACATGCTCTACTAGGCTGTGCAAGACAAATCTGCATGACCAAACTATTGGTCGTGCACACGGAACTACTGCCCGTGCACACACCGTTTAGTAGCAATGGTGTGGGTACGTACACAGCTGAGAACAGCCTAATAGAGGCCACTAGAGTCCAGCAAAGCCCCCCACCAAGAGAATCTTAACCAGTCCCACTATAGTCCAGCTGCTATAGGAGGCTGTGCAAGGCTCCAACAGGCTCTACTAGGCGGTACAAGGCAAATCTGCACGACCAAACTATTGGTCGTGCACTTGGAACTACTGCCCGTGCACACAGCGTTTAGTTGCAATGGTGTAAGTACGTACATAAAGGCAAGTACATACTACTAAAACAACAAACTAATAGAGCCCACTATAGTCCAGCAAGCCCCCCCCCAAAGGCATCTTAACCAGATCCATCCCTTTATAGTCCAGTAGTACCCCCTCCTCCAGTCTGTTCTCACACCTGGCGGGACCAGGCAAGACTCCAGTGCACCAGGCTGTACCGTATTAGACTCTATCAGACTCCAACACACTAGCTCAGCTCTAGAAGGCTATGCTATATGCTCTGTTAGGGTGCACAAGGCAGAACTCTATCATGGTCTAGAAATGTCCATTTAAAACTGCTCGTCGTGCACACGAAACTATTGTCTATGCACACAGTGTTTAGTTCCAATTGTGTGAATACATACAGGGCTGACAGCAGCCCAGCACACCCCAACACACTCTATTAACACAGTGAACACCTAGTCCAGCCCTTCCTGGTGTGTTCCATTCTCTTACAGCATAGTACAATCCCTGGCCTTGTCATTTCTACCACCAGGCAGGACTAGGCCAGACTTAGGTGCCCTAGACCGCAATGCACTGTACTATAGTGGGATAGATCTGGTTAAGATTCCCTTGGTGGGGGGCTTTGCAGGACTCTAGTGGGCTCTATTAGGCTGTTGTCATCTGTGCACGTACCCACACCAGTGCTACTAAACATTGTGTGCACGGGCAGTAGTTCCGTGTGCACGATCAATAGTTTTATTAAGTATTTCTAGTCCACTATACAGAATTGCCTTTTATAGCATAGTAAAGCCTGTTGGAGCCTGAAACAGCCTGCTACATCTGAAAACAACATGTTTGAGCCTTTTAGGGCATAATGCATGCGGTCTAGGACACCCAAGTCTGCCTGGTGGTGGAATTGACAAGGGCAGGGGGTGTACTATGCTGTAAGAGAATGGAACATACCAGGAAGGGCTGGAGTAGGTGTACTCACACAATTGCAACTAAAGACTGTGTGCATAGACAATAGTTTTGTGTGCACGGCGAGTAGTTTTAAATGGAGATTTCTAGACCATGGTAGAGTTCTGCCTTGTGCACCCTGACAGAGCGTATAGCTTTCTAAAGCTGAGCTCGTGTGTTGGAGTCTGATGGAGTCTAATACGGTACACAGGTACAGCCTGGTGCACCCGAGTCTTGCCTGGGCCCACCAGGTGTGAGAACGGACTGGAGGAGGGTGTACTACTGGACTATAGTGGGATGAATCTGGTTAAGATGCCCTTGGGGGGCTTTGCTGGACATACTGGGCTCTGTTGTCAGACCTGTATGTACTTACACCTTTGCAACTAAACGATGTGTGCACGGGCAACATTTCTGTGTGCACGACCATTTATTGAGTATTTCTAGAACACCATACAGATTTGCCTTGTCCAGCTTGTAGAGCCTGTTGGAGCCTGGCACAGCCTCCTACAGCTACTGGACGATAGTGGGATGGATCTGGTTAAGATGCCCTTGAGGGGCTTTACTGGACATACTGGGCTCTATCAGACCTGTATGTACTGTACTTACACCATTGCAACTAAACGATGTGTGCACGGGCAACATTTCTGTGTGCACGACCATTTATTGAGTATTTCTAGAACACCATACAAATTTGCCTTGTACAGCCTAGTAGAGCCTGTTGGAGCCTGGCACAGCCTCCTACAGCTACTGGACTATCGTGGGATGGATCTGGTTAAGATTCCCTTGGCGGGGGGCTTTGCTGGACTCTAGTGGGCTCTATTAGGCTGTTGTCAGCCGTGTACGTACCCACACCATTGCTACTATGCTACTAAACGTTGTGTGCACAGACAGTAGTTCCGTGTGCACAACCAATAACCAATTCAGCATTTCTAGTCCACCATATAGAATTGCCTTTTATAGCACAGTAAAGCGTGTTGGAGCCTGGCACAGCCTGCTACATCTGAAAACAACATGTTTGAGACTTTTAGGGCATAATGCATTGCGGTCTGGGGCACCCAAGTCTGGCCTAGTCCTGCCTGGTGGTAGAATTGACAAGGCCAGGGGGTGTACTATGCTGTAAGAGAATGGAACATACTAGGAAGGGCTGGACTAGGTGTACTCACACAATTGCAAGACTGTGTGCATAGACAATAGTTTCGTGTGCACGGCAAGTAGTTTTAAATGGACATTTCTAGACCATGGTAGAGTTCTGCCTTGTGCACCCTGACAGAGCCTATAGCTTTCTAGAGCTGAGCTAGTGTGTTGGAGTCTGATGGAGTCTAATACGGTACACAGGTACAGCCTGGTGCACTCGAGTCTTGCCTGGGCCCACCAGGTGTCCACGGACTAGAAGAGAGTGTACTACTGGACAATAATGGGATGGATCTGGTTAAGATGCCCTTGGGGGGCTTTGCTGGACATACTGGGCTCTATTAGGCTGTTGTCAGACCTGTATGTACTTACACCATTGCAACTAAACGATGTGTGCACGGGCAACATTTCTGTGTGCACGACCATTTATTGAGTATTTCTAGAACAGGTGCAGGGCACCCAAGTCTGGCCTAGTCCTGCCTAGTGGTAGAATTGACAAGGCCAGGGGGTGTACTCTGCTATAAGAAAATGGATCACACCAGGAAGGGCTGTACTAGTTGTTCACTGCGGTAATAGAGTATGTTGGGGTGTGCTGAGCTGTTGTCAGCCCTGTATGTACTCACACAATTGCAACTAAACACTGTGTGCATAGACACTAGTTTCGTGTGCACGACGAGTAGATTTAAATGGACATTTCTAGACCATGGTAGAGTTCTGCCTTGTGCACCCTGACAGAGCCTATAGTTTTCTAGAGCTGAGCTAGTGTGTTGGAGTCTGATGGAGTCTAATACGGTACACAGGTACAGCCTGGTGCACTCGAGTCTTGCCTGGGCCCACCAGGTGTCCAAGGACTAGAAGAGAGTGTACTACTGGACTATAATGGGATGGATCTGGTTAAGATGCCCTTGGGGGGCTTTGCTGGACATACTGGGCTCTATTAGGCTGTTGTCAGACCTGTATGTACTTACACCATTGCAACTAAACGATGTGTGCACGGGCAACATTTCTGTGTGCACGACCATTTATTGAGTATTTCTAGAACAGGTGTAGGGCACCCAAGTCTGGCCTAGTCCTGCCTAGTGGTAGAATTGACAAGGCCAGGGGGTGTACTCTGCTATAAGAAAATGGATCACACCAGGAAGGGCTGTACTAGTTGTACAGCCCTTCCTGGGCTGTACAACTAGTACAGCCTGCGTTAATACTGCGTTAATAGAGTATGTTGGGGTGTGCTGAGCTGTTGTCAGCCCTCTATGTACTCACACAATTGCAACTAAACACTGTGTGCATAGACACTAGTTTCGTGTGCACGACGAGTAGTTTCAAATGGACATTTCTAGACCATGGTAGAGTTCTGCCTTGTGCACCCTGACAGAGCCTATAGCTTTCTAGAGCTGAGCTAGTGTGTTGGAGTCTGATGGAGTCTAATACGGTACACAGGTACAGCCTGGTGCACTCGAGTCTTGCCTGGGCCCACCAGGTGTCCACGGACTAGAAGAGAGTGTACTACTGGACAATAATGGGATGGATCTGGTTAAGATGCCCTTGGGGGGCTTTGCTGGACATACTGGGCTCTATTAGGCTGTTGTCAGACCTGTATGTACTTACACCATTGCAACTAAACGATGTGTGCACGGGCAACATTTCTGTGTGCACGACCATTTATTGAGTATTTCTAGAACAGGTGCAGGGCACCCAAGTCTGGCCTAGTCCTGCCTAGTGGTAGAATTGACAAGGCCAGGGGGTGTACTCTGCTATAAGAAAATGGATCACACCAGGAAGGGCTGTACTAGTTGTTCACTGCGGTAATAGAGTATGTTGGGGTGTGCTGAGCTGTTGTCAGCCCTGTATGTACTCACACAATTGCAACTAAACACTGTGTGCATAGACACTAGTTTCGTGTGCACGACGAGTAGATTTAAATGGACATTTCTAGACCATGGTAGAGTTCTGCCTTGTGCACCCTGACAGAGCCTATAGTTTTCTAGAGCTGAGCTAGTGTGTTGGAGTCTGATGGAGTCTAATACGGTACACAGGTACAGCCTGGTGCACTCGAGTCTTGCCTGGGCCCACCAGGTGTCCAAGGACTAGAAGAGAGTGTACTACTGGACTATAATGGGATGGATCTGGTTAAGATGCCCTTGGGGGGCTTTGCTGGACATACTGGGCTCTATTAGGCTGTTGTCAGACCTGTATGTACTTACACCATTGCAACTAAACGATGTGTGCACGGGCAACATTTCTGTGTGCACGACCATTTATTGAGTATTTCTAGAACAGGTGTAGGGCACCCAAGTCTGGCCTAGTCCTGCCTAGTGGTAGAATTGACAAGGCCAGGGGGTGTACTCTGCTATAAGAAAATGGATCACACCAGGAAGGGCTGTACTAGTTGTACAGCCCTTCCTGGGCTGTACAACTAGTACAGCCTGCGTTAATACTGCGTTAATAGAGTATGTTGGGGTGTGCTGAGCTGTTGTCAGCCCTCTATGTACTCACACAATTGCAACTAAACACTGTGTGCATAGACACTAGTTTCGTGTGCACGACGAGTAGTTTCAAATGGACATTTCTAGACCATGGTAGAGTTCTGCCTTGTGCACCCTGACAGAGCCTATAGCTTTCTAGAGCTGAGCTAGTGTGTTGGAGTCTGATGGAGTCTAATACGGTACACAGGTACAGCCTGGTGCACTCGAGTCTTGCCTGGGCCCACCAGGTGTCCACGGACTAGAAGAGAGTGTACTACTGGACTATAATGGGATGGATCTGGTTAAGATGCCCTTGGGGGCTTTGCTGGACATACTAGGCTCTATTAGGCTGTTGTCAGACCTGTATGTACTTACACCATTGCAACTAAACGATGTGTGCACGGGCAACATTTCTGTGTGCACGACCATTTATTGAGTATTTCTAGAACAGGTGTAGGGCACCCAAGTCTGGCCTAGTCCTGCCTAGTGGTAGAATTGACAAGGCCAGGGGTGTACTCTGCTATAAGAAAATGGATCACACCAGGAAGGGCTGTACTAGTTGTTCACTGCGTTAATAGAGTATGTTGGGGTGTGCTGAGCTGTTGTCAGCCCTGTATGTACTCACACAATTGCAACTAAAACACTGTGTGCATAGACACTAGTTTCGTGTGCACGACGAGTAGTTTCAAATGGACATTTCTAGACCATGGTAGAGTTCTGCCTTGTGCACCCTGACAGAGCCTATAGCATAGCCTTCTAGAGCTGAGCTAGTGTGTTGGAGTCTGATGGAGTCTAATATGGTACACAGGTACAGCCTGTGCACCCGAGTCTTGCCTGGGCCCGCCAGTTGTGAGAACATATTAGATCTGTGCCTATTAGATCTGTCAAAGGTATGGATTGACCAATTAGATCTCCAAAACATGCAGAAGGGCCATTTAGATCTTTAAAGTGTGTGGATTGTCCAAATAGATCTGCAAAATACATTTTATATCGGGTAGAGCTGGCTATGTAGTGTTGTCCAAAACTATTGGAAGTGCACACGTGCACTTCCAATAGTTTTGGAAATAGCCTGCCACCCTGTGGAAGTATGCTTGAACTGCAGAAAATGACCCTAAATACAAACAAATGAATAAAATGGAATAAAAACTAATCTGTGGGATTGATGGGCGAACTAGTGGATGCCACACGCAGAGGGGGACACAGAAGAAATTTAGAATCCAACCGGTGATTTTTCACGGCTCCACAGTCTGCACCATGGGGCGCGGAAGTTTGGTGTGTGCACCAGCAGGAGTTGATAAACGTTGTGGACGCAAAATACAATAAGGGTAATAATCATAATAATAATAATAATCTTTCAGTAATATAAATGCTCTTGTCTAATTGATAAAGTGGTCCAAGTGCAAAGCCATCAGGCGCGGAAAGGAATTAAGTAGAATTGAATTGATACTTACAGAACTCTATAGTTCATGGTCACATTCATCATTCATGAAATTAGAAAACAAATGTTTGTTAGAAAACTGATCCTACACAAACAGAAAGATGAATAATAGCAAATTGTGAAGGAACCTTCAATTAGTCTAATTTAATTACACATCAAGAGGACATGAATAGAATATGTTTGATACAATCTAGATCATCACATTTGTGATATAAAAATAAATAAATAAATGCCCTGACTGTCCCACCAATCATGATGACATGCAAACAACCCCATACAATTATCACTTTGGGGACAGCAGTGGTATGTTTTAAAAGAGGAGAAAGACAACAACAATGACAAAGCATGCAAGTATTTATCATTGTGTAGTTGTAGCGTTGTGATGATGTACAAGTATATTGGTTTGCTCTGCAGCTGAACTGTAAGTGTGTTTGACGGGTTCAGCAAAAATGTTGTCGCAAATGCTGTTGTTTTGCTGTATATATTTTAAATCTATATAAAATATGGTGTCTGTTGCATGCTAATAACACAGCAGAGGTTACCAAAGCTTTTTTAGCACAGTGGTCACCAAATGGGGTCTGGGGACCCCCAGGAGTTGGTCCAGCGTCCCCAGCTAACAGAGCTAGCATTACAGACACTTCATGGACCCTTTCAGAGACAATGTATGTCTATGTATACACACCTTAAGGGGAAGCTCATTGTGGTGTGAAAGTGTAATATTTGGACCGATGTATGCAAATCACACCATCATTTTTGATAAAAGTTTAGAAATTATAGCTCAAGCAATGTTAAATCTATTCAATGTGGAGACGTGTCATATCCATTCAGTTTGTCTTCTATGACTGTAAGTATGTGATATTAATGTGAAAACACATGAGGAGGACATGAAGTAGAATATGTTTGATACTCACCTTTTACTATGTTTGTAGATCATCACATTCATCATACATGACAAACAGAAAAACAAAACAACCATTGTTTAGAAATATGTGATTTGAAACAGAGATGATTTTTCAAATTGCAAAATAACATGATATAATATGACATTAAATGAATGAAGGGATAATTATCTTGTCTAATTGATAAAGTATAGTCCAAGTACAAAGTTAACTGTTTCACTATAGACTAGAAGAATTCATATGTGGAGAATTGGAGGAGATGAAGTAGAATTGATTTGATACTTACAGTGCGCTATATGTTCATGTTCACATTCATCATTCATGAAAATAGAAAAGAAATGTTTATGTTAGAAAACTGATCCTTCAGGAACAGAAAGATGAATAACAGCAAATTGTTAAGGAACCTGAAATACAGTATATGGAATAATGGAATGTTTTGAATTAAACAATGTTCATTATAGAATAGCTGCTCGCCTACTTTATACATGATTCAGCACTAAAATCATAGCGAAACATAATGAAACAATATTTTAATTACATTTCCTGTAATTAGTCTAATTAAATTACACATCAGGAGGACATCGAATATGTTTTATACAATCTAGATTGTATTGCATCACATTCATGATGCAATAAATAAATAAATAAATAAATAAAAACACATTTGTTTAGAATACTGCGTTTTATTTTAAACAGAGATAATTTTACCTACCCTACAATAACATGCCCCTAACCTAATGCCCCCCTAAATGCCCTGACTGTCCCACCAATCATGATGGCATGCAAATAACCTCATACAATTTTCACCCTGGGGACACCAGTGGTATGTTTTAAAAGAGGAGGAAGACAACAATAATAGCAAAGCATGCAAGTATTTATCATTGTGTAGTCGTAGTGTTGTGATGATTTACTGTATATTGTGTCGCTGTGCCAACTGAACTGTAAGTGTGTTCTTACGGGGCCAGCGAAAATGTTGTTGCAAATGCTGTTGTTAATATATTCTTATATTTATGGAAATGGTGTGTTGCACGGTAATAACACAGCAGAGGTTCCCAATCTTTTTTTTTAAACAAAGTGGTCACCAAATGGTGAGCTGGTGAGCTGGGAAGCTCATGCTAGTGGGATTTGAGAGAAAATGTAATATTTGGATCAGTGTATGCAAATTACACCATCTTTTTGATGAAAGTTAGAAATTATAGCTCAAGCATTGTCAAATCTAATGGTCATTCACTGTGGAGATGTGTAAGATCTATTCAGTTTGTCTTCTATGGCTGTGAGTTTGTTATATTAATATGAAAACACATCAGGAGGACATGAAGTAGAATATGTTTGATACTCACCTTTTACTATGTTTGTAGATCATCACATTCATGGTACATGAAAAGAAAAACAAAACAATCATTTTTTAGAAATCTGGGATTTGAAATAGAGATGATTTTTCAAATTGCAAAATAACACGATATACTGTAATATGACATTAAATGAATGAAGGGATAATTATCTTGTCTAATTGATAAAGTATAGTCCAAGTACAAAGTTAACTCATGCCTGTTTCAGTATAGACTAGAATTCATATGTGGAGAATTGGAGGCCAAGAAGTAGAATTGATTTGATACTTACACGCTATAGTTCATGTTCACATTCATCATTCATGAAAATAGAAAACAAATGTTTATGTTAGAAAACTGATCCTTCAGGAACAGAAAGATGAATAATAGCAAAGGAACATGGAATACATGGAATATTTTGAATGAATCAATGGTGATTATTATTATACAAAAAAGAATAGCTGCTTGCTTGCTTTATCATAATGATTCAGCACTAAAATCATAGCTTGATTCATAAATCCCAATGACACAATATTCTAATTACATTTCCTGTAATTAGTCTAATTTAATTACACATAAGAAGGACATGAATAGAATATGTTTGATAAAATCTAGTTCATCCCATTCATGATAACAAAAAAGAAAAACAAAACATTCCTTTAGAAAACTGCTATTTATTTTAAACAGAGATCATTTTACAAATTCTAAAATAACATGCATGCCCCTAACTCAAAGCCCCCCTAAATGCCCTGACTGCCCCACCAAACATGATGGTATGCAAACAACCCCATACAATTGTCACCCTGTGGACACCAGTGGTATGTTTTAAAAGAGGAGGAGAAAGCCAACAACAATAACAAAGCATGCAGGTATTTGTAATTGTGTAGTTGTAGCGTATTGATGATGGATATTGGGCCGTTGCGCGAACATGACTGTAAAAGTGTTCTTACGGGTTGTTGCAAATGCTGTTGTTATAGACTGCCTATTTTTAATATTATGGTGAAATATGGTGTGTGCTGTGTGCTAATAACGGCAGAGGTTCACAACTTTTTTTTAGCACAGTGGTGTTAAAAAAGGTCTTGGGCCGGGGACCCCGCGGAGTTCCAGGGGGTCCCCAGCTAACAGAGCTAGCATTATTGACACTCCTTGGAGACAATATGTTTTCAATGTAGTGACATTTACTTTAGTAATGTAAACTTATCTTATTCCAGGCCATTGAATTGAATTGCATTGAGACTGTCAGGTAGTATTGTAGTATTGCTATGCGTGTAATATTGTAAAAAAGCTTTGAGTCATGTCAGATATTTTTTTTAATAAAATGGTTTGTTTGCGGAATTTAGGCATTTAGCAGACACTCTTATTCAAGAAAAACACCACATTTCACAGACCCCCAGAAGCAATGATGTGAGTCACTGTGAACTGTAATCATAAATTCACAACGGTGGAACAATAAAGGCAACTAGTGTGTACAAACACTGTGTTTGTAAACAGATTAATTTGTTTAAAAACAGAATCTAACTCTATATAGTATACAGTATATTGTGATTTTTGGCTAAAAAGTTGTTGTTATTACCTGTGACAGCGCTGTGCATGTTCCAGTACAGAGTTAACTCAGGTTTGTTTCTTTAAGATTAGTGTGTTGCATTTGTTTAGACTCCTTCAGTTTGTATTCTGCTATGAAGAAAACATGAAGGCTGTGAAGTAGAATTGATTTGATACTCACATGCTACACTCTCCCTTTTACCTTCATCATTCATGAAAAGAGAAAACACATAGTTGGAATAGTTAGAAAACTGATCCAAACAAAATGACTAATAATAATGTTAAGGAACCTGGAATATGGATTGCAATAATGGAATGGTTTAAATTTATCAACTATCTTCATCAATAACATAATGATTCAGCATTCCGCTTGCAGTTCCTGTAATTATAGAACCGTTAGGTGGGTGCGCTCTACTCAGGTCCAGCTTGCATTCTCAGTAGCTGAAGGGTGCAGATTCTTGTAGGGAGGAAATATCCGAGTGCCATAATGTTTCTCTAGGTAGACTGCCGCTGTGTTATGTTATGTTATCTTATGAAAAGAAAACCCATGAACTTTATGCGAGGTCAGATATTTCCTCCCTACATCAATCAATCAATCCATCAATGATGGATTAATTAATATTCAAAATAAGTGAATAAAACATGAACAATGGAGAAAATGATGGGGGGACCACCTGGAACCCCATCAAGGACCACTGTTGGTCCTCAGACCACCTGTTGAAAACCACCAACCAAAATCTCCGAACTATCACTGGGGGACCTGGGATCAAATCTGGAAAGACATGAAAGTTATGTAGTGGCTCCAGTGGTGGACTGGGCAAAAAAAATGATGATTTTGGCCTAGACCGGCCCACGACAACCAGCATGTGATGGACCCATTCTAACTGGTATAGTTGGTTAACCAGATGTAACTCTTTGAGAGCATAAACATGAAACCAAATGGACCCTTGCGGGTCCATTTGGTTTCATGTTAACACTCTCAAGAGTTATAATATTCATCTAACTAAGTCTAGTAGTTAGAAAATGTAGAAGATGAATGCTCATTTTGGTCTGTATATATGTTTAATTCTTTTGTTTCCCCAAATCCAGCCTGGAATTGTGTACAAAAGCAAAATAAATCTTTAATTTTAAATTCTGAATGAATAGTCGGCCCTAGGATCAAAAAGGTTGAAAACCAGTGCTTTTAATCATGCCATGATACCACCGGCCCCCTACGGGTCGTGGCCCACCAGGAGACCTCCCTGGCACTTGTGTGACCTAATATTATCACATGACTTGTCAACTGTCATCAGTGAAGTCATCACCGGGTGTCAACTGGAGCTAAATCACACTGAGATCATTATGTTTATGATCTAAACACCTCAAATCAGATCACACAGACCAAAAAGCTATCAGAAAGTGATAATAAGATAATGAAGACCTAGAACAGTAAACAGTAACTCTATAGCTTAATATGAAAGGACTGTGTATAAACATGATGGTATAATGATCTAGTATATTGTTGCTGTTGGGCAGAGTCTTTAACTTTTGCATCTCTGTATATTTTATAATTGTTATCTTATAAGTTCATGCCTTTGGTCATCCAGAATTTCCACCCGATATAGACAACATACAGTGACATCAACAGTACAGTACGTCACTTACGTGTTAATCCCACAGCAATCTCCTCCACCTGATCTCCATGTTGGACTTGACAGATGTAAACTCCATCATCCTCAGGTCTGTAGTCTCTCAGCCTCAGAGACACGTTGCCTCTCTGTAGCTCCTGGATGTCCAGGGTCAGTCTGCCCTCGTAGCCTCTCCCCTCGACCTCCTGACCATTCTTATAGAGATAAATACACTCTGACTCCTTAAACCAGGTGACTGTCATGGAGGACGCACTGGTCTGAGGAGAGAGCTGACAGGGGAGGATGACATCATGACCCCATGTACCCACAGCATAGCCTTCTGTAGTGAGTATAAAACCACCTGGAGAAAAGAAAATACACAGTTAAGGGCGATTCACACAGGGAGTAATAAATTGCGACTCTAGTTCATTCTCAATGGGACCGGCGTTTGGTGTGAGAAAATGCTGTGCGATAAAGCCATCGGGTACACGGAACGTCATCTCATGGATTACCCTGTTTGGAGAAATCCAAACAACATCTACAGTAGGACTCGTGACCGTGATGTTCTTGAGGGTTAGAGGGCAGAATGGTCAGGAGGACACCAGAAACACGATTTACGTCATCATACATCCGGTTTCGGAGATCTGGCGCTTCAGAATAAGGGTTTTGACAATGAAACCCATGCCATAGACACATTATACGTAATCCTTGTGTTCGGTGTGGAAATAACACTTTATACACACCTAACTTTAATATTCACACTTTAATTTTTATTTTTGGACAGATTTTTGGACTTAAAGTTCCAGGAATGGCGGGATCCAGTAGCGACTAATGACCAGGTCGCATCCAGGTCGCCAGTTGCCATAGTTTGATTTGATAGAAGGGGGGGGGGGGGGGGTGCTGGTAATGGACTATGAATGGTGGTGGTCACCGAAATTCTAAACTCTGAATGAGCCTTTGGTCTCAATCAGGTAGGTGAACAATAAACATGAACTGCTCCATGCTTGTGGTTATGTTTAGGCTTAAAGTTAGAGATATCGTTATTCAGCACTGCTCCGTGCTTGTGGTTATGTTTAGGCTTAGACCCAGGGCCGGATCTAGAGGGGGCAGGGGTGGGCTCAAACGTGCCTCCTGCCCCCATCCTTGCGGGTCCATTTGGTTTCATTTTTATGCTCTCAAGAGTTAAAATATTCATCATGTGGATCAGCCCAAAGTCTACACAACTAGAGAATGTAGAAGATTAATGGTAATTTTGCTCTGTATGTTTGACTGTTTTGTTTCCCAAATCCAGCCTGGAATTGTAGACGAAAGCAAAAGAAATCTTTAGTTTTGGGGTCTGTAGGGCTAAAATGTCCTCAAATGGTGGTCCGTGGCTCAAATGCTGAATAAATAGTGGGCCCTGGTATTAAAAAGATTGAAAACCACTGCTTCATATGAAAAACTTTGGAGTTGCCCACCCTGCCATTCTTCCAGCCCACCCTAGTAGGGCTGGCTAAATCCGGCCCTGCTTAGACCTATAAACTAGTCGTGACCTTAAGCAAGTAGACGTGACCAGGTTACAACTCGCTGCTCACTAGTCACGTGTCAAATTACTGGACGCAACAGGATAGAAGCTGGTTGTGACCAGGTTGTTGGTCGTCAGATTATTCAACTGTCTCTCTTAAGTTGTATACAGAAAATAAAATGACCTTCTAGTGAGCTGTCTTTTATCCAAACACCTGATGCTAAATACCAGTGGTGGAAAATAGACTCACATTTCAAAAACACTTCACATTTTACTTGAAAGTACCAACACGGCAAAGAAAGCCAATCATTATCATATTTTCTGGGAGTGTCCCAAATTGAGGGTATTCTGGAACAATACTCATAAATCACTGTGTTCACTATTTACCAGAAGATGGCTGACGCCAATTCCCTGCTCATTAGACGATCGGCATGGGATATTAATATACACCCCAAGAACTAGAGTAGAGATTCTACCATATTTGAAACCACTGGTTGGTACATATTACCCCATTGAGAGAAGATTTTGTGTGATCTCACTGGTGCTAATGCCTGCCTTTTAGTTTATTTTTAGTTTATATATTTTTGAAAAAGAATATATATATATATATATATATATATATATATATATATATATATATATATATATATATTCAAAGAAAGTGCCAATACTACAACATAAAAAGTATGAAAATCAATTGCGACACATTGTGTGCTTGTAGATCGGCTTGTAAATGTATAGGACTGAACCACAAACAACATCATGGTGTGTTAACTTGTGGTTTGTTTGTGCAGGTACAGTAAGTACAAATGCGATCCAGTATAAGTCTTTTATTTTATTTTTTCATGTTGAAAACACTGCACAAAACATGGATTTGCTGTAATATAAACATATTTATTCCTGATCCTGAATCATACCATCACACCTGTTATATTTCCGTATATAACTGTACTGTACAGTATATGCCTGCTAAACCTGCGTTATTACGGGCAAATCCAATGCCCATGACTCGTCTCCTCTTTCACGCAGTGAAAGCAAATGTATTTAACATTATATGTACAACGGCACCAAGGCCTGTCAAAATACACTGACTAAATTAACTGTCGACTAAAGCTGGCTAAAATGTGACTAACTACGTTAAAACTATACCAGTCACTATCAAACTTTGCTCTAAAAACAATGCTGCATGTGAGTGCTGTTTGGGAAAAGCGGAAATATTCTATTTTTTGGAAAAAAAAAAAGAATAGAAAAAAAAAGGAGTCTGTTAGGACATCACCTAATTACAGTAATTAATTATTGTCTGAGTGTATTTCTTTCAACCGTTATTTAGTTCTCACAGAACATACTGAGGGCTGCCTGGGGCCTGGGGACATACGGTAACTTTCAATCTTTAAAACGTATTATCCTCGCTCTACAGTATGCGGCCTCAACAGTCCACTCAACTCCTCCACTCGCCTCCACTTGCCTCCTCGATAAGAATCGGAACGTTAACCATTTCCGGTTCACGGCTGAAATGACCCCGAGGAACCGAGTGGGAGTGAACGAGTGGCTGAGATTTTGGGTATTGGAATTTGGCCTTAGTGTTGACACTTTCATGTGTTTTATTGTTCCATTGTAACTGGAGGCCACACTCACCGTGCTCACATGAACCCCCTGGCCTTGAGGAAGTAACTCTTTTGTTTTTTGTAGTATAGTAGACTATCTACCTTGATCCCTGTGCCATCATACATATTGTCCTTGATTGTTGTCATAGATGTCCCCTGTTCTACGTTTCAACCCCAGTTCCCCCTCTCAGGATGCAATTTGCATTGCCACAGGTTATCTTTATTCTAATGTGGATATTAGATAATATATCCACATTAGAATACATCAAACCACACATTAAATGATAATCGGGACAGATTATTTGTTACAGTGATACAATATCACTTTCAATATCAATGCATTACCAATGAATTAACCTTTTAAACATGAACCAAAGTCTCTCTCCTCATATCAGTATGGAGAATGTATAGAAATTGTTGTGACCTACCATGACCTCCAGCCCCTGCCATGTCTCCTGTAGCCTATACAGGAAAAATAAACAAATTAGCAAACCAAACATTCATCACATTTATCTGTAAATATTTAGTGATTTGTGAAACAAGCGTGCGCGCGCACACGCGCGCGCGCGCGCGCACACACACACACACACACACACACACACACACACACACACACACACACACACACACACACACACACAGACGGTGGATTTAATCATTTCATTCAATCATTTCATTAAACATGTAAAATGTTTAATTAAATTAATAATTAAATTAATAATTTTACTCATACTCCATTTCTTGGGAACACAGAATGGGGGAACTTTTTTATCATGTCCACCCAACACCTTGAAGGTGCATCAATGACATAGTAAAATGTTGAAAATAGGTGGAATTCCCCTTTAACCATCCTTTTTAGTCAGGAATAGACTCCCCTGTATTTTTGCATGTATGTTTTGGGCATGCTTGAATGATTTTGAATGTTTTTTTTTATTTATATTTTATTTTATTTTTACAGAAATGGAGAATTAGCCTACAGCTACAGCTAATTTGATATTGAGGGGACATAAACAGCCTGGTCACGTGGTTCATGTAGTCCCGCGATTTGTCCCTATTGTCAGTAGAAATCAATGTACGGGGGCAGCCATTGGACTACCCCACGAAGTGAACGGGGTTGTCGTAACTCCGTCTATACTCTAATGATCTGTACATAGCGCCGCGCAGTGTGTGTATGTGACCGTCTCGTTAGGAAGGAAGGAGGAGGACGATTGTCTCGTATGAGGAAAAATGTTTTTATTTTTATTTTTTTTTATTTTTTTATCTCTGGCGCCCAAACTCACGGCGCCCAAACTCACGAGCAAAAAAGCACTCCAAATGCGTTGAGTCATTAAATGCTTCAAATCAGCAACACTGCGTCCACTGTCTGTTTCCTACTCACACACCCTGAAAACCCTACGGTGGATCTGCAGACACTTTTATACATTATGAAAGGGTTGAAATGTTAATATTATCTCTTACCTTTCACCGCTTGGCGTATGGCGTAAGACTCCAAATGCAGATTAATACAAATCCTCTCACATTACAGGTTCATACAGAAATAACCACCATGTAGACGTGTACAGGTGAAAGTGAAAGTAATGTTAGATTCTTATGCAAACAAACACTAACTTCCAACTAGTCACGTGACACAGTCACAATGTGACTGTAGGTTTATCTGGCTGGTTTTGTTGTGGCATTGGTTTTGTGGTGCAACAAAACCATAATTTATAGATTAGCGCCTGTAAGCAGTCAGATAGCCGTTTATAGAGACAACTGTAGCTCATTCTTAACAGCGGCATTGGATAGTTGTTCTGGGTGTAATAACACACCATGCCCAGTAGATGGCCCCATAGCCTACACCACATACACTACAGCAGGGGTGACCAAAAGGTAGCCTGTGACTCTACCAGTAGACCACACATGTGCAGGTAGATAACATAGTACCTACCCTAAAATATATACAACCGTCAACTCAAAGTCTCAAACCCCAAACACTTTGATTTCAAACGTCAGCATACTAGCATATACATGAAAACCCTTCCAATTCTCCCTCTCTGCTTTTCAGTGCATTATTCTTAAACATGGCATGCATAACAGCAAGCAACACCATCAACACTATTTCAAAGCGACCACTTTCTACAGCCCTTGGAATGGATTTTCAGTAATGGGATAATCACATGTGTGATGTGTAGATCTTGTTGAGCCGCTCATTTTGAAAGTACCTAAAAAAGTACCTACCTAAAAAAGTGCAGGCACCCCATGCACTACAAGGCATACACTGCTACAGTACGACTTAGTGTATATATATATTTTTTTTTCATGTTTTTAAACAAATTAAAGGTAGGGGAAGTGATTTCACTTTTGTCAGATATCACCCAAAAAATATTTTTTTCTGTTAAAATGCTCTATTATAAGGTGTGGAAACCACATATGGAGTTTCCCCCTCCCCCACGTTAGCAGAGGAGCTAATAAAAGTTCCCCAGGTCACCACAATTCTCCTCCAATCAGGAGAGAGCAGCAGGTTCACATAGTGTAGCTACTTTTGGGGGCCCCTAGTGCACCAGGCTGGTACTACACCATGAATTTCAAATCACTTACCCTACCTTTAATTGTTTTGTTTTTCTTTTCATATGAGGAAAGATAATGACATCCACCTGATGCATCTAAAGCAATTTATTCTTAAAGGATGCTAGTTCAATACACATGTGGGTGTATGACAGTATTGTTTTTATTCTTTTCTTTAGCTGAATGTGGTGCATTTGGTTGTGTATTGTCAGTGCATTTCAACCACGTGAAGGAGGATCACGGATGGGACATGTGTGTCCGTGTCAAAGACTTGGCATTGCATGTCTGCGGCCGGCAGTGTGGCTTAATGTTTTACTTGAATGATTTACTTTTTAAGCACCATAATAATGTTCTTACTTAGATCATAAGACCAACATACTAAACAATACTTGTTTTCTGTATGACAATATGCAAGACACAGCTCGTAAATTGCAATATCACAATGCCCAAATTATGGAGTCTGCAGCATGTCCAAAAATGGAGTCTGCCAGCTTGTGGAGTTCTGCTTCAGTCCAAATATGGACAGACGGACACAGATGCATTTGGTGGCAAAAATGACCACCGCAAGCCAGCATGGTGGTGACCCCTGTAGTATTTTCTCTGCCAGTAAAAACCTCTAGCGTATGCTAATAAATACATTAACCTACACATGTCGGTGCCAATTCCATCCTCAAATTATGAGCATATGGAATATTGGCAGCTTACTGTAATGTGGCACCCCTGTGGCACGCCCATTATGTGATCCATAATCAACACAATTCCATCCTTAAATGTCGTCAATTACTCCATCCGCAAATTTTGAGGACAAAAATAAAAAGTATTTGGTAGAGATTAGACAAGATGCTGCACTCTTCACTCACTGGTTTCACATAGGCTAGAGTTCCAGGAGATCGCATAGGCATGCACAGACACTATTAAGTGATGGTAAACCACCTGCCATTCTGCCCTCTGGTCTGGATAGCAAGCAAAGTGCCCTTTTTTTTTTTTTTTGTAGGCAGAAGCAGCGAGTGTAATTTCAGTTAGTGGCATCTGTCCTGCTGTGGTAGTGTTTTCTTAGACCCATGGCAGTATTAATCAAGAAGTAAAGAAGACATACAGTTGTACTGTAGATCTGTATACTATAGCAGCTTAGTGTACACTCACATGATGTCACGTCAGTACACTGAACATTAGCCAACAACCACAATCACTCTTGGACACCATGCAGATGTACCATGTACAGTACACTACAGTATCAACAGACCTTCTGGATAATCTATCTGTAACATGTCTACAATGAATATATGACTGAACACAAAGCAACACTATAGGATTGGGAACGAGTGTTTAATTTGAAAGATAATATGAAAGTTTAATAATGATGTAATACTGTATACATTTACAAATAATAATTACAGACTGTTCAAACATAATAAATGTAATGGATATATACATGCATCCTTATTTAGACATTTAGCCACTTAGAAAGATAAAGCAGGTGAGCTTTGCACATCAGAGCTATCCTAGTCTAGATTGTATGACATTTACGACAGTCGTGTGGAACAATTCTACAACTATAGGTCAAAAAATGTGTGAAGTTGTCCGCTAAGATTATGTTGCACATGAGTCACATACAGGTACTAAAGTTACCCTGTAGACATCTTGTATCCCCAATATATTGGAAAGTGAACAAAGACCTTCAGTAGTTTAGAGAGATACAATACACCTTCATATTTTAGAAAGTATTTTTTCTCTTCCAAATTGATACTTGATACAAGCTTCTGTACAGGAGCTAAAATCAAAACATCCTGAACTCTGTTTCTGTACTTATTTGATGGAATTGAAAAGACAGAGATCAATGTCCATGGCACTCGATGTGTGATTAAAAAAATAATAAAAAAAAACGACCAAACTGACATATATACAAATACGTAGCTGATTGTTCTGTACACTAAATACAATGTAAATCTCCTGAACGCCGTTTCTGCTATCCTCTCTTCCCCTCACAAGTACTGTCTTTCACTTCCTAGAGGCAGTGAGTTGTGATAAAGCTCTTCTAACACTGAACAACGGCTGTGGCTCTCTTTTAACATTTGTCTCAGTGTCGTCATCTCTTATGTTCTTCTCCTCCACTTTTTATTTCCACATTTTGTGCTCAACCAATAGTCATCACTATGGGGTAAACACAAACACACAAAGCTGCACTCTGACATATGAGGGCCTGGTTACCCTCATAATTAATAACTAAATAAATGAATGCAACCAACCAACCTACCGGTATTCCATGTAGGCCTATAGTATACCTCCCATGTCCATGATCTATTCACTTCCTCTACAGCATCTCACATGTTCTTTTCTACTGTGTTGTACTCTCTTTTCCAGTAAGTCCAGTTTCTCCAACAATGGACAAAGTATTTTGTATTTCCTCTATCTCTCTGTGTTTCACTTCCAGTTGTCTCTTTAATGTCCTTGTCAGTGTTGTCACCTCTCTATTCTTGTCCTCCAGTCGCCTCTCAAACTCTCTCTGCGTCTTTGTATTTGAGGTCAAGAATTTTCTAAATTCTGCCTGAATCTCAGGCAGGATTACCTTCATTAGGTTTCTCGCTGCTTCTGCCCTGATTTCCCCGTAGCTCTCTCTCATCTCCTCTAGTTCCTTCCTGTGTCTCTCCTCCATCTCTCTATTCTCACTCTTATGCTCCTCTTTAAACCTCTCCAGCTCTCTCTCCATCTCCTCTATTTTCTCCCTCTCCCTCCTAAGCTCTTCTTCCAGCTCTCTTTTCCTCCCTTCATCTCTCTCCTCCCTAAGTTGTTTTTCCAGTTCAGCCCGTTGATGCTCAAGCCTACTGATTTCCCCTCTAAGCGCTTGGATGGTTTCATCTTTCTTCCTCAGAGCCTGAAGTTCCTTCTCAAACCTCTCCTTCATCTCCTGCTCCTGCATGAGTCTCCTCTGCTCCAACTCCCTTTGGATCTTTCTCTCCATCTCACTGACCTGGGCCTCTACCTCCTGGTGGATCTGAGTGCTGTAGAAGCTCTCTGTGTTTACTGCCACCATGCACTCTATCTTCTTTAGCAGCTGTGAAACCTGGCCAGCATCACTGCTGTCCGTGATGTTGAGGATGTGGCATCTGTTCCCAGATTTTTTTACAAGCTGCCGATGTTCCCGACCGCCTGCATGGAGGAACTCCTCAGCATTCTGCTCTTGAACGCTGTCAGCGTGGATAAGGATGACCATGCTGCGTTCCCAGCAGATCTCTCCAAACGCCTCCTGCATCTTCTCCATCATCCTTTTCCCCTCCTCTCTGGAGGCCTCTGCCGGTATGACCAGGAGGAAGGCATGGGGTCCCGGAGCAGACAGACGTAAGCACAGCCCCACATCCTGCCTCGTGTCCTCCAGTGAGCGTCCAGAGAGGTCTGGAGCGTCCACCAGCACCAGCCATCTCCCACAGACGTCCTCCTCTCTCCTCCTACTCCTCTGGCTCAGGTCAGAGGAGCTAGCCTCGGTGCCAAACACCTCCCTGCCCAGGATGGTGTTTCCTGCTGCGTTCCTCACAGCTACAGTCCTCCCCAGTAGCACCAGTCTCAGCTCAGACATGGAGGGAGACACTGTTGCGTCCAAAGTGTTGTCTGCTGACACTGAAATACAACACAATGGAAGAAATGATAAAACTGCACCACATAGTAGGCCTATTTATTAGTATATGCTACAGTATGCCGAATTTGACTATGATATCACAGGTGATCTAGTGCCCCAGAGTCGTGGTAGGTTCCATGCCGCTATATTTCCACACTCACTCCAGAGGACATTGCATACTACTGTTGTAGTGAAAATAGATGATCTACCACAGTGGTCCTCAACAGGCGGACCACGGTTCACAACCTGACAACCGCACATCTCTGTGCGGACCCTGGACAAAAAAAAAGAAAAGAAAAGGCACCGACACAGTGCTACCGTAGCTAAACCAAGTGACCATATTTAGAATATGACTATGCACCTGTCTCTAACTCTTGTTGCTTAATGACACATAGGCTGTCACAGTCACTTTGTGTGTAACTTTGCATCTTTATATCTTTAGCATCTTCATCTTCATTCAACCATTACTTCCTGTCTGGTGTAAAGAAGTGACTGGTGACCATGTGTATCAGAGGAGACACCATGGTAGTCTACTCTACACCACTACAACACAGGGACATTTAGCAATATGGAAAACAATAGACTCACTCTCTGGATAAAGGATTTCCTTGCTGTCTCTCTTCTTCACTGGTAGAATGAATACTTCATCTGTGGTTTCACCTCTCACTACAAAACACAGACATCAATCAAACTGGGTCATCTACATTATGTAACAGCAATATGTAAAACACTGTTGCTTAATTCCATAGATCAAGTGTCACCCAACTTATTTCCCACCATTATAGTACTGTAGGTCCATTGTGTGGGTGCTTGTTCAGTGTATTATTGCATTGGCTCTCACTGTGTTTTGTGTCCAAGTGCTAATAATGGTCCCAGAATAATGCACACACTTGAGTTCAAGTTTTAGTCCATGAAATAGCTGTAGCTCTATAGCTCTATTTTTTCATATACTGTATATCCCATAATATGCATGCATATTTGATGCATGCATCAAATACACAAAAACATACTTTCTTTAAGTTGTGACAAGTGAATGAAAATGAAAAATGAAATCCCACAATTAATAAATAGACTAAGTGAGACGCTAACATGGACTCACTGTGTGGAGGATAATCCATGCTGGGTCTCCTCCTCAGTGGATCTTCTGCATCACAATATGAACAGTGAGAATAAAACAAAACAAAAACAAAGGGTTATTGGGATATTAACTGCCCAAAATGTATTATTGTTACAGTACATTAGCTTTGATTACTAACTTCATGGAGGAATGTTGATGCTCCATCTCCTGGTTGGTAGCTTGGGACCTGCTGTAGAGGTAAACCCACTTTCTACAAGGCAATACAACAAGTCGTCTTAATGTTACAGATAAGTAAATATATTTTTAAGATTACTGAACAGACCTTTGGTCTAATTCAGTCCTCAGTTTATCTACACAGTATATAGGTGTACAATATGTTTCACTAAGCACTGTAAAATAAATGTTCTTTTAAATATTCCAATGAAGGAATACATTTCAGTCCTCAGTTTATATACTTTACTATTTATATACTGTGCATTATATAGCTATACCAGTGGTTTGCAACCTTTTTCATACCCACTATTTATTCTGCATTTTAGCCACAGACCACCATTTGATGTTGAGTTTAGTCTCTCGGACCTAAAACGAAGGATTTTCAAGTTTGTGTTCACAATTTAGGAGAGATAAACTGGCAAAACGTTGGTCAAAATAACAATTTTACATTTCCTTTATGTGTAGATTATTCACAATCAAGTATTTCACATGTTTAAGAGCGTAGTTTGAGAGCGTAAAATGATACCAAATGGACTCATGTTTGACTAATCCCTGATCTAGAGATACAGTATGATTTCAATTTTAGTGATCAGGAAATATATTTCAGATTACTAACCAGTCTTTTGATCTGATTCAGTCTTCACTTTCTCTAATTCCATCTTCAGATCAAAGATCTGCTGAGCTGCAATGACAGTGTGAGGATATACTTAATATGATATTAAATAGTATTCAGTGTTTTAATTAGCCACTGACCAAAATAAGCAGGGGAGATGAGTTAATATACTAATTCTCACCAAGCTGTTTGTTTTCAGAGATGACATCATCCAGTTCCCTTTTCCTCATCTTCAGCTCTTCATCTCTCTGATTCAATTGGTCTGTCAGTAGTTTATTACTGTTGTTCAGTTCTTCTTCTTTTCCTTTCAGTAGTTTATTACTGTTCTGCAATTCTTCGTCTTTTTCTGTCAGTAGTTTATTACTGTTCTTCAGTTCTTGCTCTTTTTCTGTCAGTAGTTTATTACTGTTCTTCAGTTCTTGCTCTTTTTCTGTCAGTAGTTTATTACTGTTATTCAGTTCTTGCTCTTTTTCTGTCAGTAGTTTATTACCGTTATTCAGTTCTTGCTCTTTTTCTGTCAGTAGTTTATTACTGTTCTTCAGTTCTTCCATCAGTAAGACCCGCTGATCCATGGTCATAGACAGTAAAACTTTTCTCTGATCCTGGCTCATTTCCTGGCTCATTTCCAGTAGTGTTGCTTTTATAGAACACAAAGAACATGTTTAGATAAATCACAGTTTAATTTCTTGTGTGTGTGTGTGTGTGTGTGTGTGTGTGTGTGTGTGTGTGTGTGTGTGTGTGTGTGTGTGTGTGTGTGTGTGTGTGTGTGTGTGTGTGTGTGTGTGTGTGTGAAAATGTGTATATAATAATGTCTGATGTCAACACATGGGGGTTTAATAGTTTTCTTTGAGTGTGTTTGTCCAACTTACTACTTACTAAACACATGGGCTGATTTCTGTCTCCCATCCTGCTGCTCTGCTGTCTCCTGGATGAGGTACTCTTCAGCTTCAGCTTTAGCTACAGCTACAGTTTTACGTATTCCTACATACAGAACTCACTGGTTAATACGTTTTTTTAACATTACACTGCTTCGTCCTGCAGACGGTCTAGAACTTTATTGTTGTCAATAAATCATGAAAACAAAACATTCATCAGGTTCAGGTTTTAGCCAATCACATCACAGCAGTCTCCAGCAGATTCATAATGAGCCAATAGAGTGGAGGTGAGGTGGAGTTAGATTCTGTTTTTAAACAAATCAGTTTACAAACACAGTGTTTGTACACACTAAAGATGAATATTACTTTTAAATCAATGTCAGTCTCAAATACATGCACATGAAAAACAGAACAGGAACACAAGAATCTGATCACATCAGATTAAAAACAGACTTTGTATGATCACTGTAAATATTGAAATGATAGTAGTTATTGCATACATAATTAAATTACTACTACTGCTAATTATTTGATTTTAATATTAGTATTATCATGTATTTCTTTTATTTTATTTTTATGTATTTAAATACACAGCTCAGCTGTTGTGCATACAGTAGAATAATGGTATAGTTGATGCACACATGATTAATGAGTCATTTCAGAGAGACACTATCCATACAGAAGTTATACTCTGCTCTCCTCTGTAACAGGTTTAGTCTCCTTGTGTCTTTAGTTTAGAAATTATAGCTCAAGCAATGTCAAATCTAATAGTCATTCACTGTGGAGACATGTCATATCCATTCAGTTTGTCTTCTATGACTGTGAGTATGTGATATTAATATGAAAACACATCAGGAGGACATGAAGTAGAATATGTTTGATACTCACCTGCAGCTGCAGCTATGTTTGTAGAACATCACATTCATGACACATGAAAAGAAAGTCAAAACAAGCATTCTTTAGAAATCTGTGATTTGAAAAAGAGATTTTTCAAATAGACATAATATGACATTAAATGAATGAGTGGATAATAATAATAATAAATATCATCATCATCGTCATAAAGCAAAATTAATCTTTCAGTAATACAAATTATCTTGTCTAACTGATGAAGTGGTCAAGTACAAAGTTAACTCAGGACTGTGTCACTATAGACAACATGGGTTACTGGGGGTTAGGTGAAGTAGAATTGATTTGATACTTACAATAGGCTATAGTTCATGTTCACATTCATCATTCATGAAAATAGAAAACAAATGTTTACGTTAGTAAACTTCACAAATCCTTCACAAAGAGAAAGATGATTATTGGCAAATTGTTATATGGAATACTTTGAATGAACTATGTTGATTATTATACAAAAAGAATAACTGTTTTTTTGCTTTATACATCATAATGATTCAGCACTAAAATAGTAGCTTAATTCGTAATTCACTATGGCACAATTAATATTCTAATTACATTTCCTGTAATTAGTCTAATTTAATTACACATCAGGAGGACATGAATAGAATATGTTTGATACAATTCTAGATCATCACATTAAGATCTAAAGGTGAGTTCGATCATAATATTATTAAATGATCAGCAACATGACAGATCTGCTAATTGAGTTCTGACCAATAGTAACGGAAATGGTCGTGGCAGCTATCCCAGTGGACATTTCAGGTATCCTAATGGTCAGGGGTTAAGAGTAGGTTTAGGCATATGTTTTAGTGAGGTTACAGTATGTTTAGGATTCGGGGTTAGGGTTAGGTTTAGTAGCAACAGATAAAGAACGGGCTGATCGCGGCTGATAGTAAAACGGTGACAAATAAAATGCTTGCCAACCGACCGCTTTGCCGACCAATAGTAACGGTCGCGACCGCATACCCAAAATAACACCTCTACAGAGATTAGAGGGAAATTTAGAGGGAAAAAAGGTCCAAGTCCTTTGGTCCAAGTCCTCTGGTTTCATTGGCTTAAACTCCTTCACTTTGTATTCTGTCACAGAGAATCTGAAAACATATTGGAGACCATGCACGAATTGATTTGATACTCACACCAGGCTATAGTTCACGTTCACATCATTCATGAAAAGAGAAAACACATGGTTGGAATAGTTAGAAAAATAATCCTTAACAAACAGAAAGATGACTAATTAGAAAATTGTTAAGGAACCTGCAGTATGGAATGCAACGATGGCATAGTTCAAACAAATCAACTATCTTGATTATTATAGAAAATAGCTTGCTTCATATATAATAATGATTCAGTATTCAAATTACTGTTATTTCTCAGTTCAGCAGCAAAATGACTGAGCTTGATATGAAAAATAGATGCTAGTTGTTGAAAAGCTTAAAGTTAACAAATATACGTATATATCGATGCAATTTGACATAACTCTGTTTACAACATTATATTGTGACACTTGCTTTGGCAATGTAACAGATATTTTCTCATGCTAATAAAGGTCAAATGAATTTGAATGCATTAGCCTTAATGATAATGCACAGTGACAGTACAGTAGGTCACTTACGTTTTGTTAATCCCACAGCAATCTCCTCCACCTGATCTCCATGTTGGACCTGGCAGATGTAAACTCCACCATCATCAGGTCTGTAGCCTCTCAGCTTCAGAGACACGTTTCCTTTCTGTAGCTCCTGGATGTCCAGGGTCAGTCTGCCCTGGTAGCCTCTACCCTCGATCCCCTGACCATTCTTATAGAGATAAATACACTCTGACTCCTTAAACCAGCTGACTGTCATGGAAGACGCACTGGTCTGAGGAGAGAGCTGACAGGGGAGGATGACATTACGACCCCATGTACCGTCAGCATAGCCTTCAGTAGTGAGTATAAAACCACCTGGAGAAAATAAAAGACACAGTTAAGGGCGTTTCACACAGGGAGTATTACATTGTGACTCTAGTTCATTTTCAACGGGACCGGCGCTTGGGTTGAGAAAGTGCCGTGGAATAAAGCCAGCGTGTCACATGGAGCGTCATCTGTTGTGACTGGGATCTTCTTGAGAGTTAGAGAGCAGAATGGTCCCGACACCAGAAACATATAAACCGGTATACCGGATACATCGGGTTTGGGAGATCTGCCACTTCAAAATAAGGGTCTATACTGTGAAAGCCATGGTATAGACAGATATACGTAATAATTGGTGCATTTATATAGCGTCATTATCCAAGGCGCTTTACATAGATTGTGCATCACATTCACCCATTCATTCTCACATTCATACACTGATTGCAGTGTAAACGATGCAAGGTACCTACTAGCACATCAGGAGCATTTAGGGGTTCAGTGTCTTGCTCAAGGACACTTTGACACTAACTCTGCAGGAGCCCGGGATCGAACCGGCAACCTTGCGGTGGCATCCGGTGACTCAACCCCTGAGCCACTGCCGCCCTTAATCCCCGTAATCCTCGTGTTTGGCGTGGAGATGGATAATACTTCATAGCACACGTGATTACGTTAATTTTCACCCCTTTATTTTTAGTTCAGATTTTTGGACTTTGGAGTTCCAGGAAGGGCAGGATCCAGTAGTGACCAATGACCAGGTCGCATCCAGGTCACGACCAGTTGCTTATTAGTCGCAACCTGGTTGGTGAACATGCTCCAAGCTTGTGGTTATGTGTAGTCTTAGAGTTAGAGATAAGGTCATTCAGCAGAATCAGCACTGCTCCATGCTTGTGGTTATGTTTAGTCATGACCAGGTTACAACTAGTCACACTACTGTAGTCACGACCACAAGCACCTAGACGTGACCGCAAACAGTAAGTTACTGGTCCCAACCTGTACCAGCTTGTTGGTCGTCAGTGGATTCCGCTGTCTCTTTAAGTTGTATACAGAAAATAAAATTACCTTCTATTTGAGCTGTCTTTTATCCAACACCTGATGCTAAAAAACAGTGGCAGTGAGGGTATTCTGCAACAATACTCAAAAATCACTGTGTTCAGTATTTACCAGAAGATGGCTAACATTAGATGATCAGCATGGGATATGTCTAGATATTAAAAAAGAAAAAAAGAAAAATACAGTGTGTATTTTGTTGTGTATTGTTATTGATATTACAGCTCTTTTATTATTGGTACTAGTACTATACTATTATTTCTCTCCAGTACCCTTTTACTGCTGTTTTTAACTGTTGTGTAGGAAGTGTTGTGCATTTCCTTTTTAATCCTTATGCATTACATTTGAATTATTGTTGTGTAGCACTTAGAGAACTTTACTCCAGTAAAATTGCACCATCACACCTTTTATATTGCCGTATATTACTGTATATGCCTGCTAAACTTGTGGTTTACGGGCAAATCATGCCTCCTCTCCTCTTTCACGCAGTGAAAGCAAGTGTAAAAAACATTATATAGAATGGCACCAAGGACTGAAAATATACTGGACTAAAGCTGGAGAAAATGTGACTCAAACTACAACGTAAGTTAAAACTATTCAAGAATGTCTTTTTTTTTTTTTTTCCTGACAAAAACGGGGTCTTTAAAACAGGGCGTCTATTATGACATCACCTAATTACAGTAATTCATTATTGTCTTAGTGTATTTCTTTCAACTTCTTTATTTAGTTCTCACAGAACATACTGAGGGCTGGGACCTGTTTTTCAGTGGTGCTACGATTACAACAACACATCAACACAATACAGTCAGGTCAAAGCATCACTTTCAATCTTTAAAATCTATAACCAACAACTGAGCTCTGCAATTTTTTTTTTAAAGTGTGAAAATAACAGCATTAAAAGTGTGAAAATAACAGTATTAAAAAGTATTAAAAGTATCAACTGAGATAGCATCTGACAGAGCAGCGAGTGAGTGCCTGTGCCAAGCAGCCAGAGGCCGATGCAGAGGATGAAATAATGCATACTTCCTGCACTTTCATGAGTTTTATTGTTCCATTCTAACTGAAGGCCCCGAGGAAGTAACTTTTTTTTGTAGTTGTAGTATAGTAAACAATAAATCCACACCAAAATACATTGGGGCATCCATCTATTGGTACCTTGATCCTTGTGCCATCATACATATTGTCCTTGATTGTTGTCATACAGTAGATGCCCCCTGTTCTAAATTTCACCCTGAGTTCCCCCTCCCCCAATGCAGTTTGCATTGCCACAGGTTATCTTTATTCTAATGTGGATATTAGATCCACATTAGAATACATCAAACCACACATAAAATGATACTTGGGACAGATTATTTGATACAGCACACACTACATGATTTTGTTATGGATTTCCCTTTTAAGTTCAACTTTGACACAGAACATTTCACTATATGACAGAAATAGGTCAATAATACAAATAATAATGAGTGCCCCCAGTGTCCCCTACCAAATGATCAATATTCACCAAAACCAGACCACAACTCCAACCACAGGACTCGATCACAATCAATTAATACCTTCTTTGGGCTTTGGCAAGTATTTTCCTAATTCCTTCTCCCAATTCCTTCTCCTAATTCCACCTTTAAGGCCAAAGATCTGAACTAACCCTTTAAACATGAACCAAATGTCTCCCTTCACTGCATATCAGTTGATGATGGTTCATCTATAGAGTATGCACATGAGCAAAACGAATGGAAAATCAAGTGGTGAATTGAGTGTCAAAAAGTTTCATGCCGTACCATTACAATCAAATTTGACTTTTCTGTTTGGACGCATGGACTGTCAAGTAGGCATTCTCAGTAGGCATCTCCGAGTAACTTCCAACTTTGATTATGATGATACGTATACGCTCTGGGAAAAAAAAAGTGTAGTGACCTACCATGACCTCCAGCCCCTGCCATGTTTTCTGTATATATAGAGAAAATATAGAGAAATTACCACACCTAACATTTATCTGTAAATAATTTGTGATTTGTGAGCTGCAATTTTATTCATAATGAGAACGAATGGAGATCACTTTCTTTGCACTTGTTTAAGTAACCAACAGGTCGTACCGATGGATGCTTCCTGCTCACACACCCTGAAAACCCTACAGTAGTTCTGCAGGCACATTTCTACACTATGAAAGGTTGAATAAATGTTAAGGTATACTCTCTTACCTTACACTGCTGTGGGACGTTGTGTGTGGTGTATGACGCTTTAGACTCCAAATGGAAAATCATTCAAATCCTCACACATTACAGACTCCATTACGACTAACATGAACTCATTTGATCAATGTTTTAATGCTAGATTCTGATCAGTTAAGCATTAACTACCAGGTACGTAGGATGTCAAGTGACAGTCACAAAGTGATGCTCCACCCGGACTCATCGTAAAGCAATAAAAGATTATAATGATTGTGTCCTTTAGTAGTTGTAGATACATTATAATATAGGCACATTGTAGATACATCATAGACACATTGTGCAGGGGATGCTTTAAGTACAGAACATCATTTGAAGGTACATTTGTGGAGATCCATGTTGGATCTGTCTTGAGTCTTCTACAGTAGGCTATGTCAGCAGAGTGTTTCTATGTGACCTGGTGAATGAATGAATGAATGAATGAATGAATGAATGAATGAATGAATGAATGAATGAATGAATGAATGAATGAATCTTTATTTTCGTGTCTTGTCAGAGACAGGTCAGGTATACAGGGTTTCCTTGCAGGAGTATTCACTACATATCCCAGGCTTTCTCTATATATTCCGCTAAAGCAAATATTTTGTGCTCAGCAGGGTGTAGAATATAGATCCTGACACTTTTCTGGCAAAGAATTTTGGACTACTGGAACTGACATGATTCAGACATGATATATTCTCAATATATGTTGTTACTTTGCAGCATTTGTTTGTGGTTCAACAACAGACAGTATCAGTCAGAGATGTAGCTGATCAGAGACTAGCAGCTCATTCCTAACGGCAGCATTGGATAAGTGTTATGGATGTAATAACACTATGCCCAGCCCCAGTAGATGTTCTCATAGCATACAGTATACAGTATGGGTATCAGTGTGTGTGTGTGTGTGTGTGTGTGTGTGTGTGTGTGTGTGTGCGCGCGTGCGTGCGCACGCGTGCGTGAACATTAACCTTATTGAGACAATAGTACATGTGTTTATGGCACAATGGCTTGTTTCCATGCAGGGTGATGTGAGGTTATGTGTAATGTGAATTCAATTAGGCCTATATTCTAATCGAAACATTTTGATTTTGTGACAGACATATATCACCCCCTCTCACCTTATATTTCTCTTTTCCCTTTTTACCTCCAATATGATTTTAGCTCCTTTATGATTTGCTGTTCAGGCTTTACAGAAGTAATTATTTTGTCTCTGAATGTCTTGATGAAATGAGGTAAACAAGTGTATTCCTAACTAGTTTGTTCAATCACTCACATTTTTTTTTTTTAGAATTGTTGTAGTTGCACTTGAATGGTATGAATCTCCAAGCTGTTATCGGTTGTGTTGCAGTGTGTTTTGACTTGTACTGTGACTCTACTACTAATACTAATGATAATAGTAATAAAAAACTAACATGTTTGTTTGTTCGTTCACAGAAATGCAATACAATACAAAGTATTTAGTAATAATTGTTTATTTCACTTTAAAACACTTTAGTGTATTATAAACACATACTTCAAACTCCATTTGTAACTGATTGTGTCTGCGTGAGGCCGTGTTTATAAAATAAATAACAAAATCACACATGAGATTTTTGGGGCATGTTGATGTTCTCACCTGTGAAATGAAAACTGAAATTATTTTATTACAAGATGATTCATATGAGCAAGATGACCAAACCAAACAGCCATAGAGAATGCCATATGCTTTTTGTGATTGGCTAAAACGCTGCCTCAGCCCACACAACACCCCCCCCCCCTCCCTCACAAATTAACACGGCCTTTCCTGAGCCCAACGAATGTTTTGTTTTCATTAATTGTTGACAACAACAACGTTCTGGTCAGCACATCTCCTTAATCTCCTCAAACCTCTGATTCATCTGTTCTTGCACTTCTCCTTACTCTCTTATGGAACTCCTACAGGTTTAAACACAAGTGAGCGTTGCTAATTAGAGCTATTCCATATATCTCATCCACCATGACACGCCTCCCCCTTCTTCTATCTCACGTGTTCTTTCTACTGGTATGTCTCTATTTTCCCGTAAGTTCTTGTTCTCTTCCAACACTGAACAAAGCTTTTGGTGGAGTTCCCTTATCTCTTTGTTCTTCTCCTCCAGCTGTCTGTTAAAGTCTCTCTGCATCTTTGTGTTGGAGATCATGATGTTCCTCTGGAGTTCAGGCAGGAGAACCTTCATCAGGTTTCTCTCTGCTTCCACCCTGCCCTCTGCTTCGTAGATCTCTCTCATGTCCTCCATGTCCTGTCTGTGTCTCTCCTCCCTCTCTCTCCTCTCGCTCTCTCTCTTTTCTTTAAACCTCTCCAGCTTTCCCTCCATCTCCTTTCTTCTCTCAGACTCCCGCCTCAGCTCTCCTTGCAGCTCTCTTTTCTTCTCTTTATCCTTCTCCTCCTTCACTTGCTTCTCCAGTTCACTCGTTCGATGGTCGATCTCTCTGATGTCCACCTCGTGCTCTTGGATGGATCCCTCCATCTTCCTCAGAGAGTCCTTAAGCTCCTTCTCAAACCTCTCCCTCATCTCCTGCTCCTGCATGTCTCTCCTCTCCTCCAAGTCCCTCTGCATCTTTCTCTCCATCTCTCTGACTTGGGCCTCAACCTCCTGGTAGATCTGAGTGCTGTAGAAGCTCTCTGTGTTTCCTGTCACCATGTTCTCTATCTTCTCCAGCAGCTGTGAAACCTGACCAGCATCGCTGCTGTCCATAACGTTGAGGATGTGGCATCTGTTCCCACATTTCTTGACAAGTTGCTGAAGTTCCTGACTACCTGCATGGAGGAACTCCTCAGTACTCTGCTCTTGCACACCATCAGTGTGGATAAGGATGACCATGCTGCGTTCCCAGCAACTCTCTCCAAACGCCTCCTGCATCTTCTCCATCATCCCTCTCACCTCTCCTTCAGAGGCCTCTGCCGTTATGACCAGGAGGAAGGCATGTGGTCCCGGGGCAGACAGACGTAAGCACAGCCCTGCGTCCTGCCTCCTGTCCTCCAGTGAGTGTCCAGAGAGGTCTGGAGCGTCCACCAGCACCAGCCGTCTCCCACAGACGTCCCCCTCTCTCCTCCTACTCCTCTGGTTCAGGTCAGAGGAGCTGGCCTCGGTGCCAAACACCTCCCTGCCCAGGATGGTGTTTCCTGCTGCGTTCCTCACAGCTACAGTCCTCCCCAGTAGCACCAGTCTCAGCTCAGACATGGAGGGAGACTCTGGTGGGTCCAAAGTGATGTCTGCTGACACTGAAATACAACAGAATGGAAGAAATGATAAAACTGACAGACAAACTCAAAACATGTTTAAATCATGTTGTATTTTGAGATCATGTAGATCATGCAATTTTTCAATTGGAATCCTAAATACACATACCTGTATATTGGATAAATATTAGCCAATCGTTAACACTACCACCACTAGCATTTATTGGCCGGTTTGATGGTGAAAGATCGGAAATCACGACCTTATTTTACCGTGTTGGACTAACTATCAGGGCATTTGAACACTGATGCCTACCAGTCACAATGTGGGACAAAGTCTCAATATGTAGGTCACTTGAAAAGTATTTGAAATGAGGAACTGCCCCACACAGAGAAGCGCTATGATGATATCACTGGCATAGGAGGAGTGAGTCGCATGAGAATGCGAGATTCACACACCTGGACTATACAAGGGCTAACAATAATAATGGCCACCAATGCTACGCTAATACTGCATCGGTGGCTCTCAGTTTGATGACGGTCCGTATACATACAAAAACTTCGAGAGTAATATACTCCAATTGTAGGAGTTGTGGGATCAGAGGAGACTGTCACAGTGTATTCTACACCAACAGAGGGACATTTAGCAATATGGAAAACAATAGACTCACTATCTGGAGGAAGCCGTTCCTTGCTGTCTCTCTTCTTCACTGGTAGAGTGAATACTTCCTCTGTGGTCTCACCTCCCACTGCAAAACACAGTCGTGAATCAAACTGGGTTGTCTACAGTACATCCCTATAGACCAACGTAAAGGGATTTACCTAGCCTGGAAAGGCCAGCCTCATATAGCGTGAAATCACTCAAAGTTCCTCCACACATAGGTTAGGATTTACTGGCAATAAGGAAAACAATGTGAATTGGCAATGACAAAATTGGAAGAGAAAATGAAAACAACAAGCAAAGGTACATCTGGAGCCAAATTCCATTGTTGCTTAATTCCATACATCAAGCGTCACCCAACCTATTTCCCACCATTATAGTACTGTAGGTCCATTGTTGGGTGCTTGTTCAGTGTGTTATTACATTGGCTCTCAGGCACTGGTGGCAATGTATATTTTACATTGCGTAAAATCTACCTGCATTTAGCGATGGCATGTGGTGTGACAAAGATGTGTTTACTGTTCAAGCGTTAATAATGGTCAAAGAATAATTCACGCATGTTTGTTCTGTGAAAAACTTCATATACTCACTATCTGGAGGAAGCCATTCCTTGTCTCTCTTCTTCACTGGTAGAGTGACTACTCCATCTGTGGTTTCAGCTCTCACTACAAAACAACACATGCAGACAAACATCAGTCAAACTGTCTTGTTCGACTGGAAACCAAGGAGACAGAAAGATATTTATCTACAATAACAGGTAGCCAATAGTGAAACTAAAGTAAAAAACTAAAGGGTGTTGAAATCAACAAATTGTAGCTATACCAAGTAGTCCCTAAGTCATAATGCCCTTACTGTAAATCATAAGTTTTAGTCTGTTTGTAGAAAACTGAAATAAGCCTTAAAACGTAAATTACATTAAGGAAATCATGTGACTCACTCTTCCCATATAACTGCATGCATCAAATACACTAAAGACAAATCATTCTTTCTTTAAGTTGTGACATAAAATTCCCACAATTAATAAAATAGACTGAAGAAGTGAAACGCTAACATGGACTCACTGTTTGGAGGAAAACCCATGCTGTTTCTCCTCCTCAGTGGATCTTCTCCAACACAAGATGAACAGTGAGAATAAAAGAAGAAAAAAAAGAGGGGGGGGGGGGGGGGGGGGGTTGTTGCGCTATTAACGGCCCAGAATATATACTGTATATATACACTGTATTATTATACTTTAGATTACTAACTTCCTGGAGGAATGTTGATGCTCCATCTCCTGGTTGGTAGCTTGGGGCCTACTGTAGAGGTAAACTCACTCTCTATAAGACAACACAAATTGTCTTAATGTTACAGATAAGGAAATATATCTTTTAAGATTACTGAAGAGACCTTTGGTCTGATTCAGTTCTCAGTATATACCGTATATAGATGTACAATAATTAGCATATGCTTTGACTAATCACTGTATGTCTAGATAGACTTTGTTTTAATATTGATATTAATCATTGATCTAGAGAGCTTTATATATCCAGATTACTGACCAGGCTTTTGATCTGATTCAGTCTTCAGCTTCTCTAATTCCATCTTCACATCACAGATCTGTTGAGCTGGAATGACAGTATGCGGATATACAGTACTTACAGTAATATGATATTAAATCATATTCAGTGTTTAATCTACAACTGACCAAAGATAGATGAGTTAATATACTAATTCTCACCAAGCTGTTTGTTTTCAGAGATGACATCATCCAGGTCCCTTTTACTCATCTTCAGCTCTTCATCTCTCTGATTCAATTGGTCTGTCAGTAGTTTATTACTGTTGTTCAGTTCTTGGTCTTTTTCTGTCAGTAGTTTATTACTGTTGTTCAGTTCTTCTTCTTTTCCTTTCATTAGTTTATTACTGTTCTTCAATTCTTCGTCTTTTTCTGCCAGTAGTTTATTACTGTTCTTCAATTCTTCGTCTTTTTCTGCCAGTAGTTTATTACTGTTCTTCAATTCTTCGTCTTTTTCTGCCAGTAGTTTATTACTGTTCTTCAATTCTTCGTCTTTTTCTGCCAGTAGTTTATTGCTGTTCTTCAGTTCTTGGTCTTTTTCCGTCAGTAGTTTATTACTGTTCTTCAGTTCTTGGTCTTTTTCCGTCAGTAGTTTATTACTGTTCTTCAGTTCTTGGTCTTTTTCTGCCAGTAGTTTATTACTGTTCTTCAGTTCTTGGTCTTTTTCTGCCAGTAGTTTATTACTGTTCTTCAATTCTTGGTCTTTTTCCGTCAGTAGTTTATTACTGTTCTTCAGTTCTTGGTCTTTTTCTGCCAGTAGTTTATTACTGTTGTTCAGTTCTTGGTCTTTTTCTGCCAGTAGTTTATTACTGTTGTTCAGTTCTTTGTCTTTTCCCAACAGTAGTCTATTACTTTTGTTCAGTTCTTGGTCTTTTTCTGTCAGTAGTTTCTTACTTTTGTCAAGTTCTTGGTCTTTTGCGGTCAGTAGTTTCTTACTTTTGTCCAGTTCTTGGTCTTTTGCGGTCAGTAGTTTCTTACTTTTGTCCAGTTCTTGGTCTTTTTCTGTCAGTAGTTTCTTACTTTTGTTCAGTTCTTGGTCTTTTCCCACCAGTAGTTTATTGCTGTTGTTCAGCTCCTGGTGTTTTCCCATCAGTAAGTCCTGCTGATCCAGGTTCATACTCAGGAACACTTTTCTCTGATCCTGGCCCATTTCCAGTAGTGTTGCTTTTATAGAACACAAAGAACAAGTTTACCTTATTCTGTTTGTGTGTGCAAGTGTGTATGTAATATACCAATTTTCTGATGTCTCCACAATTTTCTGATAATAAGAGTAGGGCCCGCACACCAGTTTTATGGCAAAGAATTCACTTTATTGAAAAAATGGACAACGTTTCGATCTCACTAGTTCTTCATCAGGTCCGTACAAGTACGGACCTGATGAAGATCTAGTGAGATCGAAACGTTGTCCATTTTTTCAATAAAGTGAATTCTTTGATTATTATGCCGGATTATTATGCCGGAGCGTGTGTGTGCACGCGCACGCACGCACATGTGGAAGAGAAAAAAGATTGGTAACACTTTACTTGAAGGTCACCTTTATAATGCATTATAAGCTCATGTATAATGAGTACTCTGTACTGAGAGGCTTAGTCTATTGACAGAATTACGACAACTCCGTTCACTTAATGGGGTCAGTACAATGTCGGCTTTCCTACATAGACTTCTACAGATTAGGGACAATAGGGACAATGTGTTTTCCACCACCTCAACGGTGCAGCTCTGTCTATGCAGTAGCAGTGCAGCAGCACTGTAGTCAGAGATCACTCACTACCATGCACAGTGCAGGCACAACGCCACAGATGAAGACACTTGTGATCAGAAGCCTCATGGGTTAAACAAGGGAAACAACATTCAGTTTCATAACATCGCTATGTTGTGTCTGACTTCTGTCTGTTGGTCAGTTGGTCAGTTAACTTGTCACTGTAGCTCTATGGTGATCCACACAGTTGTTGTTCTTGCCTATTTTTTTTTCTAGCATGGAAACTAATATAACTGAAGCTATAATAAGTAAAATTAGGACAAAATATGTTAAACATTTCGTCAAGAAATAAAAAATAGACTAAAATCTTAGGAAGCAACGGGTGGACAAAAGAACCAGTAGACCTAATTTTACACTTCCATGCTGAAAATAGCAGAAGCGTTTCATAGAGTAGCATGTGTGTGTGTGTGTGTGCGCGTGCGTGCGTGCGTGCGTGCGTGCGTGCGTGCGTGCGTGCGTGCGTGCGTGCGTGTGTGCGTGCGTGCGTGCGTGCGTGCGTGCGTGTGTGTGTGTGTGTGTGTGTGCGCGAGAGAGGGAGAGATCATAATTGTTTTCCAGATAATAATAAGTGCAGTTTAACATATAGTTTTATTGAGTGTGTTTGTCCAACTTACCAAACACATGAACTGATCTCTGTCTTTTATCCTTCTGCTCTGCTGTCTCCTGGATGAGGTACTGTTCAGCTTCAGGTTTAGCTACAGGTTTCGGTTCAGCTACAGTTTTATGTTCTCCTACACAACGAAAGATCATGTGTATAATATATATATATATATATATATATATATATATATATATATATATATATATATATATATATATATATATATATATATATATATATATATATACACTATTGCCCATAGTTAGTCTTTGATTAATCGCATATTTTCTTATCAGTTCTAAATATTGAATGAGTGGTTTTCAAGATTGTTCATGGTCCATTATCTATTCTGCATTTGAGCCACAGACCACCATTTGATGACATTTATTTAGACTTCCAGACTTAAATTAAAGAATTTGTCCACAATTCCAAGCTGTATTGATGTTGGTACCATTAGGAGCAAACATGTGAATTTTGTAAAATGTTTTCCACATTCCCTAAATTGTGTAGATTTATTTTAAATTAACTTATGTAATGCAGATGTTACATTTTACTGTGAGTTAAGTCAAATCCAATGGTCATTCACTGTGGAGACATGTAAGATCCATTCAGTTTGTCTTCTATGACTGTGAGTATGTAATATTAATATGAAAACACATCAGAAGGACATGAAGTACAATATGTTTGATACTCACCATGAACTATGTTTGTAGACCATCACATTCATGACACATGAAAAGAAAAACAAAACCATGTGTCATGTTATATTACAATGTTTCAAACCAACAAAATTTCAAAATCTGTGATTTGAAACATTGTAATATAACATGACATAGCATGGCATTAAATGAATGAAGGGATAATAATAAGGGTAATAATAATAATAATAATAATAATAATAATAATAATAATAATAATAATAATAATAATAATAATAATCCAGTAATATAAATGCTCTTGTCTCATTGATAAAGTGGTCCAAGTACAAAGCCATCAGGCGCTGAAAGCCATGAAGTAGAATTGATTTGATACTTACAGAACTCTATAGTTCATGGTCACATTCATCATTCATGAAATTAGAAAACAAATGTTTGTCAGATCCTACACAAACAAACCTACAATTAGTCTAATATAATTACACATCAGGAGGACATGAATAGAATATGTTTGATACAATCTAGATCATCACATTCGTGATATAAAAATAAATAAATAAATGCCCTGACTGCCCACCAATCATGATGACATGCAAACAACCCTATACAATTTTCACCCTGGGGACAGCAGCGGTTTGTTTTAAAAAGTTGTTGTTTTTGTTTGTTATATTTTAAAAGAGGAGGAGGACAACAACAATAACAAAGCATGCAAGTATTTATCATTGTGCAGTTGTAGCGTTGTGATGATGTATATTGGTCTGCTCTGAACTGAACTGTAAGTGTGTTTGACGGGTTCAGCGAAAATGTTGTCGCAAATGCTGTTGTTAGAGTATACATTTTAAATCTTATATCTATATAAAATATGGCATGTGTTGCATGCTATAACACTGCAATAACACAGCAGAGGTTCCCAAACTTTTTTTAGCACAGTGGTCGCCAAATGGGGTCTGGGGACCTCCAGGAGTTGGTCCCCAGCTAACAGAGCTAGCATTACAGACACTTCATGGACCCCACCAGAGACAATGGGTGCAATTCTCAATCACTGTGGTGTAGCCAGGTATGGTGTAAGTCTTCTCATTGGCTGCATGGCAGCAAATCAGGTCTGGGGTCTCGGGGTAGGCCGAAAGCCTATACCAACAGCCCTGGGCCTGAGTTTACCAAATAATTACCCAGAATAATTAAAACCTGCTAGTCAAAAGGTCCAGAAATCACCTGACCCCCGAATTAAAAATGTTGCTGTACTCCCCTGCTGTTCATCATGAGTTGGAGCTCTTGATGACTGGTTTTAATTATTATGGATAATTATTTGGTAGGCCCAGGCCCAGGCCTGGTGGTATAGGCTTTCGGGCCTACCTCAAGGCCCCAGACCTGATTTGCTGCCATGCAGCCAATGAGCACGGCCCCAAACCTGATTTGCAGCCAATGAGAGGACTTACACCATACCTGGCTACACCATAGCGATCGGGAATTGCACCCAATGTATTTGTACTATATACACAACAAAAACAGACAGTTGGGAAGCTCATGATTGTGGAATTTGAGAGAAAGTGTAATATTTGGATTGATGTATGCAAATCACACCATCTTTTTGATAAAAGTTTAGAAATTATAGCTCAAGCAATGTTAAATCGAATGGTTATGCACTGTGAAGACGTGTAAGATCCATTCAAGTAGAATATGTTTGATACTCACCTTTTACTGTTTGTAGACCATCACATTCATGATACATGAAAAGAAAAACAAAACAGCCATTTCTTCTCTGTGATTTGAAATGGAGATGACTTTTCAAATTGTAAAATAACATGACCTAATAGGACATTAGATGAGTGAAGGGATGATGATAAGGGTAGTAATAATAATAATAATAATAAGGGTAATAAGGGTAAGTATAATAAGAATAACTAGAAAGGCAGTTCCTGCAGAAACTGCGAGGGCTCGCCAAAACGCAGCAATGTATGTCGTGTGCAGCAGAAAGTATATTAAAGCTCAAAAAAAAAAAAAAAAAAAAAAAAAAAAAAAAAAAAAACAGTACACTGAGTGAAAAGTAAAAAAAAAAGGTGAAAAGTAAAAGGGTGAATAAATGCATAAAGCTGAACATGATGATCTTTGAGAAAGTGAAAAAGTGGAAAAAAGTGAAAAAATAAATAATAAAAAAATGAAAAGGTGAAAAAAGTTAAAATGATAAAAGTTTGATACAAGCATGAATCACTGCATAATACAGAAGGTTTAAAGCTAGCATAAGTAATGCTAAGTATTGTGAAAATGCTAACAATGCTAAGTAATGCTTATGCTAAGTATAGTTAGTAATGCTAAGTATTGTGAAAAGGCCAATAATACTGAGTAATGCTAATGCTGAGTATTGTTAATACTGCTAAGTAATGCTAAGTATTGTGAAAATGCTAATAATGTTAAGCAATGCTAATAATGCTAAGTAATGCTAATGCTAAGTATAGTTAATACTGCTATGTAATGCTAAGTATTGTGAAAATTCTAATAATGCTAAGTAATGCCAGTAATGCTAAGCAATGCTAGCTAATGCTAATGCTAAGTAATGATAATAATGCTAAGTAATGCTAATGCTAACTATAGTTAATAATGCTAAGTATTGTGAAAAAGCTAATAATGCTAAGTAATGCTAAGTATTGTAAAAAATCTAATAATGCTAAGTAATGCTAATAATGCTAGCTAGTGCTAATGCTAAGCAATGCTAATCATGCTAAGTAATGCTAACTATTGTGAAAATACTAATAATACTAAGTAATGCTAATGCTAAGTATAGTTAATAATGCTAAGTAATGCTAACTGTTGTGAAAATGCCAATATGCTAAGTAATGCTAATGCTAAGTATAGTTATTAATGTTAAGTGTTGTGAAAATGCTAATAATGCTAAGTATTGTGAAAATGCTAAGTAATGCTAATAATGCTAAGTATTGTGAAAATGCTAATAATGCTAAGTAATGCTAACTTGTTCCTATTGGCTCAATACGTCCATCTACCAATTATTGAGGCGGTAGCATGTTCCAAACCCAAGTTATAGCTGTGTAAAGACCAGCCAATAGGAAGACAAATGGGTTTATGCTATTAAAGACCTGTAAGGGTCCATTTGGTTATCTACAAACCTAAGGTGAATTTGGCACGTGTGACAGTTGACCTTCAATCAATTACATTGTTTTCAATGCTTTCAATAGCTATAGACAATGTTAATGCGTTCAATAGCTAAAGCTAATGTTAACATGCTAACATGTTAATGCTAACATGCTGTGTAAGTCAGGCAGAAATGTCTGTCTGTGTACGTGCATCACGCATATTTGGGTATGCCTGTCCCAAGAGCATGTGTGTGCGTGCATGCGCGCGCGTGTGTGTGACAGTTGCTACATTGTATTCAAATACATTGTATCATTGTATCATATCCAGGCCTGGAAAGGTCAGACATCTCCAAATATGGAGTTGTGCCACACATGCCTGAAAAAGTGAAAAAGTTAAATATCTTGAAAACTATAGATTTTTGTCCAAAAAAACCTACCGGGCAATGAAAGTTTAAAGATAGCTGAACATTTTGAAGTTGGAACGGAGTTTCTAAGTGAAAGTATGACAGAGTTATGAGAGCACAAAAAAATTCAGGCATCTCCAAATATGGAGTTGTGCCACACACGCCTGAAAAAGTGAAAAAGTGAAATAGTGAAAAAAGTACTAAGAATTTTGAAATATAAAATGCAAGCACACCGAACTGCATGAAGCCGAACGTTTTAAAGTTTGAACGAAAGTTCTAGCATAAAGTATGTGGAAGTAGTAGGCAATCGAAAAAAGGGGCGGAATAATAAATAAAAAAAAAAACTAGAAAGGCAGTTTCCGCAGAAACTGCGAGGGGGCGCCAAACGTTTCAGTCTTGCGTATGAACAGTAGACGGCTTATTAAAAAGTTGAAAAAAGGAAGTGAAAAAAAAGTGAAAAAGTGAAAAGGAAAGTGAAAAAGGAAGTGAAAAAAGTGAAAACGTAAAAAGGAAAGTGAAAAAGGAAGAGAAAAAAGGCAAAAGGAAAGTGAAAAGGTAAGTGGAAAAAGTGAAAAAGTGAAAAGGAAAGTGAAAAAGGAAGTGAAAAAGTGAAAAGTTGAAGAAAATAAAATATACGATGCTAATAATGCTAATGCTAAGTATGGTTAATAATGCGCTAAGTAACGCTAAGTATTGTGAAAATGTTAGTAATGCTAATAATGGTAAGTAATGCTAATGACAAGTATTGTTAGTAATGCTAAGTAATGCCAAGTCTTGTGAAAATGTTACTAATGTTAATTAATGCTAATAATGCTAACTAATGCTAATGCTAAGTATAGTTAATAATGCTAAGTAATGCTAATGCTAAGTATTGTTGATAATGCTAAGTAACACTAACTATTGTGAAAATGCTAATAATGCTACGTAATGCTAATGCTAAGTATTGTTAATAATGCTAAGTACAGCCAATTATTGTGAAAATGCTAAAAATGCTAAGCAATGCCAATAATGCTAAGTAGCGCTAACTTGTTGCTATTGGTCCAAGAAGTCCATCTACCAAATTTTGAGGCGATAGCATGTTCCAAACCCAAGTTATAGCTGTGTAAAGACCAGCCAATAGGAATACAGAGGAGGCGGGCTTAAGCAGAACAACTCCTTCCTATTGGTCTAAGAAGGCTATCTACCAAATATTGAGGCGGTAGCATGTTGCAAACCGAAGTTATAGCTGTGTAAAGGCCAGCCAATAGGAATACAGAGGGGGCGGGCTTAAGCAGTACAACTCCTTCCTATTGGTCTAAAAAGGCTATCTACCAAATATTGAGGCGGTAGCATGTTCCAAACCCAAGTTATAGCTGTGTAAAGGCCAGCCAATAGGAATACAGAGGAGGCGGGCTTAAGCAGTACAACTCCTTCCTATTGGTCTAAGAAGGCTATCTACCAAATATTGAGGCGGTAGCATGTTCCAAACCCAAGTTATAGCTGTGTAAAGGCCAGCCAATAGGAATACAGAGGAGGCGGGCTTAAGCAGTACAACTCCTTCCTATTGGTCTAAGAAGGCTATCTACCAAATATTGAGGCGGTAGCATGTTGCAAACCGAAGTTATAGCTGTGTAAAGGCCAGCCAATAGGAATACAGAGGAGGCGGGCTTAAGCAGTACAACTCCTTCCTATTGGTCTATGAAGGCTATCTACCAAATATTGAGGCGGTAGCATGTTCCAAACCCAAGTTATAGCTGTGTAAAGACCAGCCAATAGGAAGACAGAGTGGGCGGGCTTAAGCAGTACAACTCCTTCCTATTGGTCTAAGAAGGCTATCTACCAAATATTGAGGCGGTAGCATGTTCCAAACCCAAGTTATAGCTGTGTAAAGACCAGCCAATAGGAAGACAGAGGGGGCGGGCTTAAGCAGTACTACTCCTTCCTATTGGTCTAAGAAGGCGATCTACCAAATATTAAGGCGGTAGCATGTTCCAAACCCAAGTTATAGCTGTATAAAGACCAGCCAATAGGAAGACAGAGGGGGTGTGGTTTATGCTATTGAACCAAATGGACCCTTACGGGTCCAAATGGACCCTTACGGGTTCATTTGGTACCATAGGATATGTGTGTGCGTGTGTGTTGTTGCATACCCTCCTGTGTATAAAGCCTATTTGCAGATTTTGCAGATCTAAAAGCTCACAAGGTCTTACAGTCCAACTCATTGAGGTCTTATAACTCTAGTGGCAGCCAGCTAATTAGGCCTTAATCTGTCACACCTGGCTGATTGCAACACTGCAGTTACTTTGGCTCCTTCATTAAACAGAGAGTCAATGGAAGGGACTTGCCGCAAACAAATGCCTCTCACGCGAAAACGAAAACTCGTAAGCGATTACTTTTTTCGACGTGGGCGTCCCGACTCGATCAAGTATCTTGTGTGCGATCGTGGTATTGGTACGATAAAAGACGTGGTCATGGGAGCAATTTAAAAATCGATGTTGGATAAAAAATGTCAAAAGTGAAATGCGGTTGGTTATAATGTAATTGATAGGGACACGGGAGCATACGTCGGGTCGCTCTGAGGCCCTTAGCTCTGGTTCTGAACGTGTCTGTGCTTTGTTGATGACATTGGGTGAAAGGCGAGAAGTTTGTCTACAAAATGTCCGAAAACCACGCGTGTAAAGCGAATATTGTGGCCGTGAGGACGATTTGTTCGGTCATGACCCGAACCTCGAGACACTGCATCTCCCACTCTGTTTCACTCGCTCACTGGTCGAGAGACCCTCTAAGCTCCGCTAAATTTCTCGAACCATGCACACTTTGAACTGCGATAGCGGACAAACCGAGCAACATATTCGAATACGGTTTGAACGACCACAAAGTTGACCATTGTGTCACCGTTTTAAAGTTTAAATCATGTTTCTACGACAAAGTATGCCAGAGTAATGAGGCTGCAAAAGTGAGCCAAAAGTGGGCCAAATACTAATACATTGTCAATGGGGAATTATATTTTTAAATAAAGTTTAATATTTTAAAAAGTATACATTTTTTCAAAATATTGTTTTTACCGATGAAAATTCAAACCTAGCCGAACATTTTAAACTTTGAACGGAATTTCAAAGTAAAAGTATGACGGAGTTATAAGAGCACAAAAAAGTCAACTGTAAAAAGTGTGTCATTTTTTCCATTAACCCTCACTATAAAATAACTAAAAAAAAACTAAAAAACTAAAAAACTAAAAAACTAAAAAAAACTATAAAAATATAAATTTAAGCATAAATCACTGCAAAAAGTCGAACAGTATAAAGTTTGAACTAAAAATCTAGCATAAAGTATGTGGAAGTAGTTAACAATCAAAAAAAGGGGCAGAATAAATAAATAAAGAATAAATAAATAAAGAGCGGGAATAACTAGGAGGTGGCGCCTATTAGGCGCCCCCTCAACTAGAAAGGCAGTTCCTGCAGAAACTGCGAGGGCTCGCCAAAACGCCGCAATGTATGTCGTGTGCAGCAGAAAGTATATTAAAGCAAAAAAAAACAGTACACTGAGTGAAAAGTAAAAAAAAAAAAGTGAAAAGTAAAAGGGTGAATAAATGCATCAAGCAGAACGTGATGACGTTTGAGGAAGTGAAAAAGTGGAAAAATGTGGAAAAAAAGAAAAGAAAAAAGTAATAAAATAATTATAAAAGTTTGATACAAGCATGAATCACTGCATAAAGCTGAAGGTTTAAAGCTAGCATGAGTAATGCTAAGTATTATGAAAATGCTAACAATGCTAAGTAATGCTAATGCTAAGTATAGTTAGTAATGCTAAGTATTGTGAAAATGCTAATAATACTGAGTAATGGTAATGCTGAGTATTGTTAATACTGCTGAGTAATGCTAAGTATTGTGAAAATTCTAATAATGCTAAGTAATGCCAATGCTAACTATAGTTAATAATGCTAAGTAATGCTAACTATTGTGAAAGTGTTAATAATGTTAAGCAATGCCAATGATGCTAAGTAATGCTAATGCTAAGTATAGTTATTAATGCTAAGTGTTGTGAAAATGCTCATAATGCTAAGGAATGCTAATAATGCTAAGTAATGCTAATGCTGAGTATAGTTAGTAATCCTAAGTATTGTGAAAATTCTAATAATGCTAAGTAATTCCAGCAATGCTAAGTAATGCTAATAATGCTAACTAATGCTAATGCTAAGTAATGCTAACTATTGTGAAAATACTAATACTACTAAGTAATGCTAATGCTAAGTATAGTTAATAATGCTAAGTAATGTTAATTATTGTGAAAATGCTAATAATGCTAAGTAATGCTTATGCTAAGTATAGTTAATAATGGTAAGTATTGTGAAAATGCTAATAATGCTAGTAATGCTCACTACGTCCATCTACCAAATATTGAGGCTGTAGCATGTTCCAAACCCAAGTTATAGCTGTGTAAAGACCAACCAATAGGAAGACAAAGGGGTTTATGCTATTAAAGACCTGTAAGGGTCCATATAGTTACCAACAAACCTATAAGCTAGGGTACATTTGGCATGTGTGTGACAGTTGACCTTCAATCAATTACATTGTTTTCAATGCTTTCAATAGCTATAGATAATGTGAATGCTTTCAATAGCTAAACCTAATGTTAACATGCTAACATGTTAACATGCTAACATGCAGTGTAAGTCAGGCAGAAATGTCTGTCTGTGTGCGTGCATCACACATATTTGGGCATGCCTGTCCCAAGAGCATGTGTGTGCGTGCATGCGCGCATGCATGTGTGTGACAGTTGCTACATTGTATTCAAATACATTGTATCATTGTATCATATCCAGGCCTGGAAAAGTCAGACATCCCTAAATATGGGGTTGTGCCACACATGCCTGAAAAAGTGAAAAAGTTAAATATCTTGAAAACTATAGATTTTTGTCCAAAAAAACCTACCGGGCAAAGAAAGTTCAAAGATAGCTGAACATTTTGAAGTTGGAACGGAGTTTCAAAGTGAAAGTATGACAGAGTTATGAGAGCACAAAAATTTTCAGGCATCTCCAAATATGGAGTTTTGCCAAACACACCTGAAAAAGTGAAAAAGTGAAATAGTGAAAAAAGTACTAAGAATTTTGAAATATAAAATGCAAGCACACCGAACTGCATGAAGCCGAACGTTTTAAAGTTTGAACGAAAGTTCTAGCATAAAGTATGTGGAAGTAGTAGGCAATCGAAAAAAGGGGCGGAATAATAAAAATAAAAAAAAAAAAAATAAATATAAAAAGTGGAGAACATAGAGGTCTCGCTGGAAGCGAGCCCTCAACTAGAAAGGCAGTTTCTGCAGAAACTGCGAGGGGGCGCCAAACGTTTCAGTCTTGCGTATGAACAGTAGACGGCTTATTAAAAAGTTGAAAAAAGGAAGTGAAAAAAAAAGTGAAAAAGTGAAAAGGAAAGTGAAAAAGGAAGTGAAAAAAGTGAAAACGTAAAAAGGAAAGTGAAAAAGGAAGAGAAAAAAGGCAAAAGGAAGGTGAAAAGGTAAGTGGAAAAAGTGAAAAAGTGATAAGGAAAGTGAAAAAGGAAGTGAAAAAACGTGAAAAAGTGAAAAGTTGAAGAAAATAAAATATATGATGCTAATAATGCTAATGCTAAGTATAGTTAATAATGCGCTAAGTAACGCTAAGTATTGTGAAAATGTTAGTAATGTTAATTAATGCTAATAATGCTAACTAATGCTAATGCTAAGTATAGTTAATAATGCTAAGTAATGCTAATGCTAAGTATTGTTGATAATGCTAAGTAACACTAACTATTGTGAAAATGCTAATAATGCTACGTAATGCTAATGCTATGTATTGTTAATAATGCTAAGTACAGCCAATTATTGTGAAAATGCTAAAAATGCTAAGTAATGCCAATAATGCTAAGTAGCGCTAACTTGTTGCTATTGGTCCAAGAAGTCCATCTACCAAATATTGAGGCGATAGCATGTTCCAAACCCAAGTTATAGCTGTGTAAAGACCAGCCAATAGGAATACAGAGGAGGCGGGCTAAAGCAGAACAACTCCTTCCTATTGGTCTAAGAAGGCTATCTACCAAATATTGAGGCGGTAGCATGTTGCAAACCGAAGTTATAGCTGTGTAAAGGCCAGCCAATAGGAATACAGAGGGGGCGGGCTTAAGCAGTACAACTCCTTCCTATTGGTCTAAGAAGGCTATCTACCAAATATTGAGGCGGTAGCATGTTCCAAACCCAAGTTATAGCTGTGTAAAGGCCAGCCAATAGGAATACAGAAGAGGCGGGCTTAAGCAGTACAACTCCTTCCTATTGGTCTAAGAAGGCTATCTACCAAATATTGAGGCGGTAGCATGTTCCAAACCCAAGTTATAGCTGTGTAAAGGCCAGCCAATAGGAATACAGAGGAGGCGGGCTTAAGCAGTACAACTACTTCCTATTGGTCTAAGAAGGCTATCTACCAAATATTGAGGCGGTAGCATGTTGCAAACCCAAGTTATAGCTGTGTAAAGGCCAGCCAATAGGAATACAGAGGGGGCGGGCTTAAGCAGTACAACTCCTTCCTATTGGTCTAAGAAGGCTATCTACCAAATATTGAGGCGGTAGCATGTTCCAAACCCAAGTTATAGCTGTGTAAAGACCAGCCAATAGGAAGACAGAGGGGGTGTGGTTTAAGCAGTACAACTCCTTCCTATTGGTCTAAGAAGGCTATCTACCAAATATTGAGGCGGTAGCATGTTCCAAACCCAAGTTATAGCTGTGTAAAGACCAGCCAATAGGAAGACAGAGGGGGTGTGGTTTAAGCAGTACAACTCCTTCCTATTGGTCTAAGAAGGCTATCTACCAAATATTGACGCGGTAGCATGTTGCAAACCCAAGTTATAGCTGTGTAAAGGCCAGCCAATAGGAAGACAGAGGGGGCGGGCTTAAGCAGTACTACTCCTTCCTATTGGTCTAAGAAGGCTATCTACCAAATATTGAGGCGGTAGCATGTTCCAAACCCAAGTTATAGCTGTGTAAAGACCAGCCAATAGGAAGACAGAGGGGGTGTGGTTTATGTTATTGGAACCAAATGGACCCGTAACCATAGGATGTGTGTGTGCGTGTGTGTTGTTGCATACCCTCCTGTGTATAAAGCCTATTTGCAGATTTTGCAGATCTACAAGCTCACAAGGTCTTACAGTCCAACTCATTGAGGTCTTATAACTCTAGTGGCAGCCAGCTAATTAGGGCTTAATCTGTTTCACCTGTTGTACCTGCATCAGTGCAGGCACTTTGGCTCCTTAGTTAAACAGGGAGTCAAAGGCCGGGACTTGCCGCAAACAAATGCCTCTCACGCGAAAACGAAAACTCGTAAGCGATTACTTTTTTCGACGTGGGCGTCCCGACTCGATCAAGTATCTTGTGTGCGATCGTGGTATTGGTACGATAAAAGACATGGTCATGGGAGCGATTTAAAAATCGATGTTGGATAAAAAATGTCAAAAGTGAAATGCTGTTGGTTTGAATGTAATTGATAGGGACACGGGAGCATACGTCGGGTCGCTCTGAGGCCCTTAGCTCTGGTTCTGAACGTGTCTGTGCTTTTTTGATGACATTGGGTGAAAGGCGAGAAGTTTGTCTACAAAATGTCCGAAAACCACGCGTGTAAAGCAAATATTGTGGCCGTGAGGACGATTTGTTCGGTCATGACCCGAACCTCGAGACACTGCATCTCCCACTCTGTTTCACTCGCTCACTGGTCGAGAGACCCTCTAAGCTCCGCTAAATTTCTCGAACCATGCACACTTTGAACTGCGATAGCGGACAAACCGTGCAACATATTCGAATACGGTTTGAACGACCACAAAGTTGACAATTGTGTTAGCGTTTTAAAGTTTAAATCACGTTTCTACGACAAAGTATGCCAGAGTAATGAGGCTGCAAAAGTGAGCCCAAAGTGGGCCAAATACCAATACATTGTCAATGGGGAATTATATTTTTAAATAAAGTTTAATATTTTAAAAAGTATACATTTTTTCAAAATATTGTTTTTACCGATGAAAATTCAAACCTAGCCGAACATTTTAAACTTTGAACGGAGTTTCAAAGTAAAAGTATGACGGAGTTATAAGAGCACAAAAAAGTCAACTGTAAAAAGTGTGTCATTTTTTCCATTAACCCTCACTATAAAATAACAAAAAAAAAAACTAAAAAACTAAAAAACTAAAAAACTAAAAAAAACTATAAAAATATAAATTTAAGCATAAATCACTGCAAAAAGTCGAACAGTATAAAGTTTGAACTAAAATTCTAGCATAAAGTATGTGGAAGTAGTTAACAATCGAAAAAAGTGGCAGAATAAATAATAAGAATAAATAAATAAAGAGCGGGAATAACTAGGAGGTGGCGCCTATTAGGCGCCCCCTCAACTAGAATATTCGCAATTTAACAATTGCAAAGTGTGGTTGCCGTTGTCGCTTGCGTCGACCTCCCCGCAGCTTCCGGTAGCCAATTATGATGTGAACTTTTACATCATCCCCGGGGTCACGTGGAAGTAGTTCGGAGGGCATTTATTCCCCCCAAATGGCGTTTTTTTGCAACAAACTTACATTTTGTGCGTTTGTGGCGCCCCCTATGGTTGAAAATGGAATTGCTTTTGGCCCTCTGTTGAAGGGCTCAACCTAGACCTGTGATTCAAATTTGGGGTGGATTGGACATTTTTTGCAGCAAATATTTACATTTTGTGCATTTGTGGCGCCCCCTATGGTTGAAAATGTAATTGCTCTCGGCTGTCAGTTGAAGCCGTCACCCTAGACCTGTGATTCAATTTTGGGGTGGATTGGACATTCGGTGTATGAATTGTGGCCTTTTCTATAAAATAGGCCCCTCCCACTAACTTCGGAAGGCTATTGCGGCCTAACGATACGTGATATCAAAATTCTGCCAACGCTGTTTTGATCGGATAGCTCCAGAGATCATGTGTACCGATTTTCGTGAGATTTGGACAAAATATGCAGGAATGGGGGCAAAAAGTGTGTTTTGGAGAAAAATCAAAATGGCGGAAAATCTATCCTGACGCAAATGGGCGTGGCCTATATGGGGAGATGCGCCATGATCCAAGGAATCCATGGAAAAAAGAATTTTGATTCTACGACCTACGGTTCAAGAGTTATAGGCCAAAATGTACAGTGACCAGTTATAGCGCCACCATCTGGCCGAACGATAACGTAATTATATATGTCATAATGCAATTAATTTTTAAAATTATTGCAAACGGCCTCCCTGATTTGTGTAAGCATAGCCCTTACGGTCTCCGAGGGAAAAAATACTTGAACTTCACTTTTTGCACTTTTCCATTCATTTCAATGGGCCAAAATAATGCACTAATTAATTCATATTAATTAAACTATGTAATATTTCTCTTAGCACAATGCAAGCACACGATTCTGATTTTTTCCGCTCGATATGATGTATGGCACATGTGTGTGCTACTAAAACTGTGCGAGGAGTAGCGACGCGAAAAACGTGTTATGCGGAACAATAAAAACTAGAATATTCGCAATTTAACAATTGCAAAGTGTGGTTGCCGTTGTCGCTTGCGTCGGCCCCCCCGCAGCTTCCGGTAGCCAATTACGATGTGAACTTTTACGTCATCCCCGGGATCACGTGGAAGTAGTTCAGAGGGCATTTATTCCCCCCAAATGGCGTTTCTTGCAACAAACTGTTACATTTTGTGCCTTTGTGGCGCCCCCTATGGTTGAAAATGGAATTGCTTTTGGCCCTCTGTTGAAGGGCTCAACCTAGACCTGTGATTCAAATTTGGGGTGGATTGGACATTTTTTGCAGCAAATATTTACATTTTGTGCATTTGTGGCGCCCCCTATGGTTGAAAATGTAATTGCTCTCGGCTGTCAGTTGAAGCCGTCACCCTAGACCTGTGATTCAATTTTGGGGTGGATTGGACATTCGGTGTATGAATTGTGGCCTTTTCTATAAAATAGGCCCCTCCCACTAACTTCAGAAGGCTATTGCGGCCTAACGATACGTGATATCAAAATTCTGCCAACGCTGTTTTGATCGGATAGCTCCAGAGATCATGTGTACCGATTTTCGTGAGATTTGGACAAAATATGCAGGAATGGGGGCAAAAAGTGTGTTTTGGAGAAAAATCAAAATGGCGGAAAATCTATCCTGACGCAAATGGGCGTGGCCTATATGGGGAGATGCGCCATGATCCAAGGAATCCATGGAAAAAAGAATTTTGATTCTACGACCTACGGTTCAAGAGTTATAGGCCAAAATGTACAGTGACCAGTTATAGCGCCACCATCTGGCCGAACGATAACGTAATTATATATGTCATAATGCAATTAATTTTTAAAATTATTGCAAACGGCCTCCCTGATTTGTGTAAGCATAGCCCTTACGGTCTCCGAGGGAAAAATACTTGAACTTCACTTTTTGCACTTTTCCATTCATTTCAATGGGCCAAAATAATGCACTAATTAATTCATATTAATTAAACTATGTAATATTTCTCTTAGCACAATGCAAGCACACGATTCTGATTTTTTCCGCTCGATATGATGTATGGCACATGTGTGTGCTACTAAAACTGTGCGAGGAGTAGCGACGCGAAAAACGTGTTATGCGGAACAATAAAAATAATAATAATAATTAAACTACTTGTAATATAAGAGTCTGGTTGCCCTTCGGGCAACCACACTAACTAGAATATTCGCAATTTAACAATTGCAAAGTGTGGTTGCCGTTGCCGCTTGCGTCGACCTCCCCGCAGCTTCCGGTAGCCAATTACGATGTGAACTTTTACGTCATCCCCGGGGTCACGTGGAAGTAGTTTGGAGGGCATTTATTCCCCCTGAATGGCGTTTTTTTGCAACAAACTTACATTTTGTGCGTTTGTGGCGCCCCCTATGGTTGAAAATGGAATTGCTTTTGGCCCTCTGTTGAAGGGCTCAATCAAGACCTATCATTCAAATTTGGGGTGGATTGGACATTTTTTGCAACAAATATTTACATTTCGTGCACTTGTAGCGCCCCCTATGGTTGAAAATGGAATTGCTCTCTGCTATCTGTTGAAGCCATCACCCTAGACCTGTGATTCAATTTTGGGGTGGATTGGACATTCGGTGCATGAATTGTGGCCTTTTCTGTAAAATAGGCCCCTCCCACTAACTTCGGAAGGCTATTGCGGCCTAACGATACGTGATATCAAAATTCTGCCAACGCTGTTTTGATCGGATAGCTCCAGAGATCACGTGTACCGATTTTCGTGAGATTTGGACAAAATATGCAGGAGTGGGGGCAAAAAGTGTGTTTTGGACAAAAATCAAAATGGCGGAAAATCTATCCTGACGCAAATGGGCGTGGCCTATATGGGGACATGCGTCATGATCCAAGGAATCCATGGAAAAAAGAATTTTGATTCTACGACCTACGGTTCAAGAGTTATAGGCCAAAATGTACAGTGACCAGTTATAGCGCCACCATCTGGCCGAACGATAACGTAAATATACATGTCATAATGCAATTAATTTTTAAAATTATTGCAAACGGCCTCCTTGATTTGTGTATGCGTAGCCCTTATGGTATTCGAGGGAAAAATACTTGAACTTTACTTTTTGCACTTTTCCATTCATTTCAATGGGGCAAAATAATGCACTAATTAATTCATATTAATTAAACTATGTAATATTTCTCTTAGCGCAATGCAAGCACACGATTCTGATTTTTTCCGCTCGATATGATGTATGGCACAAGTGCGTGCTACTAGAACTGTGCGAGGAGTAGCGCGACGAAAAACGTGTTATGCGGAAGAAAGAAAAATAATAAGTATTAAACTACTTGTAATACAAGAGTCTGGTTGCCCTTCGGGCAACCACACTAATAATAATAATTAAACTACTTGTAATATAAGAGTCTGGTTGCCCTTCGGGCAATAATAATAAATATAAAAAGTGGAGAACATAGAGGTCTCGCTGGAAGCGAGCCCTCAATAATAATCTTTCAGTAATATGAATTATCTTGTCTAATTGATGAAGTGGTCCTAGTCAAAGTTAACTCAGGTTTGTTTCACTATAGACTAGTAGAATATTATGTGGAGAATTGGAGGAGATGAAGTAGAATTGATTTGATACTTACAGTGAGCTATATGTTCATGTTCACAATCATTCATGAAAATAGAAAAGAAATGTTTAAGTTAGAAAACTGATCCTTCACAAACAGAAAGATGAATAATAGCAAATTGTTTTAAGAAACCTGAAATATATGCAATAATGGAATGTTTTAAATGAGTCAATGTTGATTGTTATGAAAAAAGAATATCTGCCCGCTTACTTTATACATCATAATGATTCAGCACTAATCATAGCTTGATTCGTGAATCACAATGAGACAATTCTAATTACATTTCCTGTAATTAGTCTAATTTAATTACACATCAGCAGGACATGAATAGAATATATTTGATACAGTGTAGATTGTATCACATGCATGATACAAAAACACATTTGTTTAGAAAACAAATGCCCTATACAGCAATAACAAAACATGCAGTTATTTATCACTGCATAGTCGTAGTGTTATGATGATGGATAGTGGTCTGCTGTGCCAACTGAACTGTGAGTGTGTTCTTACGGGGCCAGTGAAAATGTTGTCGCAAATGCTGTTGTTAATATATTTCAAATCTTATATTTATGGACATAGGGTGTGTGTGTTGCATGGTAATAACACAGCAGAGTTTACCAAACCTTTTTAGCACAGTGGTCCCCAAATGGGGTCCAGGGACCCAGAGGACTCAGTCCGGGGTCACCAGCTAACATAACTAGAATTACAGACACTTCATGGACCCCTCCAGAGACAATGCATGTGTATATACACAACAAAAACAGACAGTTGGGAAGCCCATGATTGTGGAATTTGAGAGAAAGTGTGATATTTGGATCGATGTATGCAAATCACACCAACCTTTTGATAAAAGTTTAGAAATTATAGCTCAAGCAATGTCAAATCTAATGGTCATTCACTGTGGAGACATGTAAGATCTATTCAGTTTGTCTTCTACTGTATGACTGTGAGTATGTGATATTAATTCTGAAAACACACCAGGAGGACATGAAGTACAATATGTTTGATACTCACCCCAGACTATGTTTGTAGATCATTGCATTCATGATACATGAAAAGAAAAACAAAACCATTTCTTTGTGATTTGAAATGGAGATGATTTTTCAAATCGTAAAATAACATGGCATAATAGGACATTAAATGAGTGAAGGGATGATGATAAGGGTAGTAATAAGGGTAATAATAATAATAATGGTAAGGGTAACAATAATTATAATAATATATGGAAAAATACAAATAATCGTTCAGTAATATGGATCTTGTCTAATTGATAAAGTGGTCCAAGTACAAAGTTAACTCAGGTCTGTTTCACTATAGACTAGAAGAGCTCATATGTGGAGAATTGGAGGCCATGAAGTAGAATTGATTTGATACTTACCCCAGACTATAGTTCATGTTCACATTCATCATTCATGAAAATAGAAAACAAATGTTTATGTTAAAAAACTGATCCTTCACAAACAGAAAGATGAATAATAGCAAATTGAACCTGAAATATATGGAATAATGGAATGTTTTGAATGAATCAATGTTGAATATAAAAAAGAATAGCTGGACGCTTGCTTTATGCATCATGATGAGCACAATAATAGCTTGCAATGCATCAATAACATAATGATGTAATTACACATTTCAATCAATCAATTGAATCAATTGATAATAAAATAAGTGAATAAAGCATGAACTCTTGAGAATATGATGGGGGGTCCACCTCGAACCCCATCAAGGGCCACTGTTGGTCCCTGGGCCACCTGTTGAAAACCACTGCTCCATTTGTGCAGTGAACAAAATCTCCAAACTATATCATCGGAGACCTCGAGTGAAGAAATTAATGTTAGTGGCACTCTATGTGTCCTATCATTGCATGTCTTGTCAACTGTCATCAATGAAGTCATCATCAGGTGTCAACTGGAACACCTCAAATCAAATCACACCACTAAGACTAATAAGCTCTCAGAAAGTGATACTAACATAATGAAGACTTAGATCAGTAAACAGTAACTCTATAGCTTAATATGAAAGGACTGTGTAAACATGATGACATACAGTAATTATATAGTATATTGTTGCTGTTGGGCAGAAACGTTTGTATCTCTGTATATTTCATAATTGTTATTTTTTATTTTTTATTTTAAGTTCATGCCTTATTTCATCATGTAACACAACAATTGCAAAACATGCTGATCTACAGGCTCACTGTTTATAATTGTAGTTCAACGTTCTTTGCAAGTTTCACATGCAAGCACGCAGAAACACACACACACACACACACACACACACACACACACACACACACACACACACACACACACACACACACACACACACACACACGCTAGCCCCCCCCCCCCCCCCCAATGCAGTTACATTGCAGTACAGTAGGTCACTTACATGTTGTTAATCCCACAGCAATCTCCTCCACCTGATCTCCATGTTGAACCTGGCAGATGTAAACTCCATTATCCTCAAGTCTGCAGCCTCTCAGTATCAGAGACACATTACCTCTCTGTAGCTCCTGGATGTCCAGGTTCAGTCTGCCCTCGTAGTCTCTCCTCTTAATCCCCTGACCATTCTTATAGAGATAAATACACTCTGACTCCTTAAACCAGCTGACTGTCATGGAAGACGCGTCGGTCTGAGGAGAGAGCTGACAGGGGAGGATGACATTACGACCCCATGTACCCACAGCATAGCCTTCAGTAGTGAGTATAAAACCACCTGGAGAAAAGAACAGACACAGTTAAGGGCGTTTCACACTGGGAGTAATAAATCGACTCTTTAGTTCATTTTCAACGGGACCGATGTTTGGGTTGAGAAAATGCATGTGCGATAAAGCAAGCGTGTCACACAGTCTGTCATCTCACAGAGTACCCTGTTGTTTGAAGAAATCCAAACAACATCCGAGACTGGTGAGGGTTCGAGGTCAGAATGGTCAAGAAACCAGAAACACCATTACATCATCATACATTGAGTTTCAGAGATCTGGTGCTTTAAATTAAGGGTTTTGACTGTAAAAGCTGTGGCATAGACTCATATACGTAATTCTCGTGTTCGGCGCAAAGCCGGTTAATGCTTTATAAACACGTAACTACTTTAATTTTCACTCCTTAATTTTTAGTTTAGATTTTTGGACTTAAAGTCCCAGTTAGAGTGGGATCCAGTAACGACCAATGACCAGGTCGCATCCAGGTTGCGATCAGTTGCTTATTAGTCGATCAGATGCTTATTAGCTTATTAGTATTTTCCTAATTGCAGCTTTAAGTCCAAAGATCTGAACTAACCCTGAACCAAATGTCTCCCTTCTCAGCATATCAGTTGATGATGGTTCATCTATAGAAGGCATGCACATGAGCAAAACAAATGGAAAATCAAGTGGTGAATTGAGTCTCAAAGTGACTTGGCAAATTGAGTTTCTTGTCGTTTAACGTAGTTTAATTATTTAATTTCAAATTTCACTTGAAATATTGATGATGATGTCACATATGCATACCCTCTATCTGGGAAAATAAAATACATAAATAAATAAATAACAATAAAAAAGTGTTGTGTCCTACCATGACCTCCAGCCCCTGCCATGTTTCCTGTATAGAGGAAAAATAGAGAAATTACCACACCTAACATTCAGAACATTTCGTGAGCTGCAAGATTAATCATAATGGGAATGAATGGCGATCACTTTCTTTGCACTTGATTAAAGGTAGGGGAAGTGATTTGAAATTCATGGTGTAGTGTCAGCCTGGTGCACTAGGGGCCCCCAAAAGTAGCTACACTATGTGAAGCTGCTGCTCTCTCCTGATTGGAGGAGAATTGTGGTGACCTGGGGAACTTTTATTAGCTCCTCTGCTAACGTGGGGGAGGGGGAAACTCCATATGTGGTTTCCACACCTTATAATAGAGCATTTTAACAGAAAAAAATATATTTTTGGGTGATATCTGACAAAAGTGAAATCACTTCCCCTACCTTTAAGTAACCAACAGTTCATACCGTCTGCTGCTTCCTGTTCACACACCCTGAAAAAAAAATGTCTGCAAATTTCTAATTTTTTACATTATGAAAGGTTTGGTAAAATGTTAAGGTATACTCTCTTACCTTTCACTGCTGTGGAACATTAGTGTGGGTTTATGACACTTTAGACTCCAAATGGAAAATCATTCAAATCCTCACACATAGACTCCATTACAACTAACATGAACATGTTAGATTCCTAGCAGTAGTTAATCATTAACCTAACCTCCAGGTAGGTATAGTCAAGTGACAGTCACAAAGTGACTGACTAAGTCCACGGCTCCACTCGAACTCATCGTAGAGCAATAAAAGATCATAATGATTTACATGTGTACAGTTGTAGTTACATTAGACATGTTGTGGTAGTTGTACATACGTACATTATTGTTGATGCATCATACACACATTGTGCAGGGGATGCTTTAAGTACAGAACATCATTTGAAAGTACAGTACATTTGTGGAGATCCATGTTGGATCTGTTTTTTTATGTTTTGAGTCTTCTACAGTACTGATGTCAGCATCAGTGTTTCTCATAGTAGTCTCAGTGTTTCTATGAGACCTGGTATTTTCAGCATTGTCTCGAGAATACAGTTTTCTGCCAATATGATCCTGACCTCACTCTCCTTTTCCCATCCATTGCTTAATGGCAATGAATTCTGGACACTGACATGATGACATGTCCATTATTCTCAGTATATGTTGTTACTTTGCAGCATTTGTTTGTGGTGCAACAGTATCAGTCAGAGATGTAGCTGATTAGAGCAGCTCATTCCTAACATAACACCATGCCCCGTAGATGTCCTCATAGCATATATGGCCTGTGTGTGTGTGTGTGTGTGTGTGTGTGTGTGTGTGTGTGTGTGTGTGTGTGTGTGTGTGTGTGTGTGTGTGTGTGTGTGTGTGTGTGTGTGTGTGTGTGTGCGTGCGTGTGTGCCATGCCATGCCATGATCAAAACCCTGCTGTTAATAATTAATTCACTGATGTCATATCTTAATGAACATTAACCTTATTGAGACAATAGTATGTGTGTTTGTGGTACAATGGGTGTGATGTGGGGTTATGTGTAAAGTGATTCAGTTATATGCTAATTGAAACATTTTGATTTTGTGACAGACGTGTAATCACCCCCTTTCTACCCTCTTTCTTTCGCTTTCCCTTTTTACCTCCAATATGATTTTACCGGTACCTCCTTTATGATGTTCAGGGTTTACAGAAGTAATTATTTTGTACTTCTCTAAATGCCTTGATGAAATGAACAAGGTGGCCACTATTGTAAACAAGGGTATTCCTAACTAGTGTATCCAATAACTCCCATTTGTTTTTAGAATTGTGGTAGTTGAATTGTACTGTAAATCTCCAAGCTGTTATCAGTTGTGTTGCAGTGTGTTTTGACTTGTACTGTAACTCTACTTTTCTGTTAACATTGTTTGTTTGTTTGTTTGTTCACATAAATGCAATACAATGCAAAGTAATTTGTAATAATTGTTTATTTCATATACTTCAAACTCCATTTGTGATTGATTGTGTCTGTGTGAGGCCGTGTTTATAAAATAAATAAATAAATCACACTTGTGTGAAATGAGATTTTTGGGGCATGTTGATGTTCTCATGTCAAATGTAAAATTAAACTGAAATTATTTTATTGCGAGATGATTCATATGAACAAGATGACCAAACAAACAGCCATACACTTGACTGACAAACATTAAAGTCCATAGACATTGCTGACGATGGGTAATTTATAGGATCTAAACAAGCGGTTCCCACACGTTTTTGGCTGTGCACTCTGTGTTACCTCTTGACCTATAGCCGACACCCTCCCCAAGGTAATAGGAGGCAACTTTAGTGTGTACAAACACTGTGTTTGTAAACAGATTTGTTTAAAAACAGAATCTAACTCCACCTCCAGTCCACTCTATTGGCTCATTATGTATCTGCTGGAGACTGCTGTGCTGTGATTGGCTAAAACGCTGCCTCACCCCACATAACCCCCCCTCCTCACAAATTAACACCACCAGCCTGACGAATGTTTTGTTTTCATGATTTGTTGACAACAGCAACGTTCTGGACCATTTGCAGGACGAAGCAGGTGTCTGTCTGCTGAGAAACAGCTGCAGGATCAAAGTAGAAGCAAAGTACGTAGAGGGGGAAAGGCAAAATAAATAGCTATATTTCTATTTTGATTTTTGGCTAAAAGTTGCCTCTATTACCTTTAAGCAGTTAATTCTGTTCATTAATATACTTGTGTTCCTACTCTCTTAGTTGCCCCATTGCTGACCTCTGCTGGCCAACACCTGCCAATCATCTGGTGACCACACCCTGTCCCACCTGTGGCCTGTTGGATGATTAGTTAGTAGAGGATAAATAACAGCTGTGACCTGGAGCTCTCTGTCAAACACCAAGCATTGATTTGTGGTCTATCTTGTCCCCTTTTGATTTACTTCATTTCAGTTAGATGGGCTGGCTGTGAGTTATCCCTGTTTTGTGCTTGTTTTTGGTTAGTTCAGATTGTTTTGCTGTTTTGGTAGTTCAAGGGGAGTTTGGGCATTTCGACATGCACATAATGCATTGCTGCCGGGACACCCCCATTTTTATTAGTTTGGCCCGACCATTCTTTTGTTTGTTATAGTACTAATAGCTTTATATTTAATTATGAGTTAAGCATTAACTAAATCATTGTGTGATACAGCTCACATCCTCATGTTCCCTATACCGTGATCTTTATTGACCTGTAAGTTCATTCATTTCTGCAACTAATCAATTGTCACTCATTAATCTATATAGTTGTTTGTTCAGTCATTCACTGCTTTAATTTTTCTTTCATTTTAAAATAAACCCTTTTGTAGACATTTCATTTGCCTTTGTCACTTTATGTATGGCATTCAAGCCTGGTGTTCAAGTCTAATTATTAAGGACCATAACAATCCACATATCATGAGTGCACTTTCATGTGTTTTATTGTTTCATTGTAACTGGAGGCCACACTCACCTTGAGGAAATAACTTTTTATTAGTTGTTGTAGTATAGTAAACTATAAATCCATTGATTTTGTTGTGAATTTCTCCATAAGTTCAACTTTGACAGAGAACATTTCTGTGTAAAATAATAATAATAAAAAAAAGATCTGCATGATGGAGGGATGTAACCAGGGGTGTAGTGGAGGGGGGACGCAGGGGGGCGGCGTCCCCCCACTTCTCACGTCTAAAATATTTTTGGGTCTGAAAAAAAAATCATTAGCATGGTAAAATACATCTTGATGACATCATCAAGATGTCACCATGATAATGAGTTTCCTGAGGGTCCATTTGGTTCACATTTGTACACTCTCAGAAAAAATAAAATAAAATGGGGGGAATTCCCCTTTCAGAGGCGTCCCCCCACTTCTAAAAGTACCACTACAACACTGGATGTAACTTGCGTGTGTTGCCCCTGTGTCCCATACCAAATGACAGGGACTACTTAATGTTCACCAAAAATAGACCACAAGTCCCACAGCAGGACTCAATCACAATCAAATTAATACCTTCTTTGGGTTTTGTCAAGTATTTCTTAATTACCATATGCAGCTTTAAGTCTAAAGATCTGAACTAACCCTTTAAACATGAATCAAATGTCTTCCTCCTCAGTGACCTACGAAGTGTTGTGACCTACCATGACCTCCTGTATGCAGGAAAAATAAACAAAATTGCAAACCAAACATTCATAACATCCATCTGTAAATGTTATCTGTGATTTGTGAGCTCTGATTTTATTCTTCTGCGGAGTGGAGATCATAATCTTTGTACTTGGTCTCAAAAAAACTAACAGTTCATACCGTCTGCTGTTTCCTGCTCACACACCCTGAAAACCCAAAAGTCTGCAGGCACATTTATGCATTATGAAAGGTTGAAACGTTGATATAATTTCTTACCTTTCACCGCTTCGGAGTATGACGCTTTAGACTCCAAATTCAGATTAATACAAATCCTCTCACATTACAGAGTCCTATACAGCTAACCAGCATGAACTCGATTAACAAGTGAAATATTCATGTTAGATTATTTTGCAAACATCTACTTCAAGTAGTCACGTGAGCGTAAGATTGTGACTGGTGGTTTAACTGGTTTTGTTGTTAGTTTGCACTTTGCAGCATTTGTTTTGTGATGCAACAAACCATATTTATAGAGTAGCTGTCAGAGGTGTAGCTGATTAGAGTTCTGGATGTTGTAACACTTGACACTTTGCCCAGTAGATGTCCTCATAGCATACTGTACACCACATAGTCACATACACTTGAGGTGTGTGTGTGTGTGTGTGTGTGTGTGTGTGTGTGTGTGTGTGTGTGTGTGTGTGTGTGTGTGTGTGTGTGTGTGTGTGTGTGTGTGTGTGTGTGTGTGTGTGTGTGTGTGTGTGTGTGTGTGGCGCGATGCACTATTCAGTGTAAATAAATATAATTCTATTTTTTATTTAAGGAAATAATTGTTTTTAATTATTTTCATATGAAGAGAAAAGTCATAATGACATCCACACCATGCATCTAAGCAATTGATTCTTAAATGATGTAATACTAGCCCATGCATACGCATGGTCTATGACAATAGGCCTACTCTTTATTCTTTTGCTGAATGTGGTGAATTTGGTTGTGTGCATTATGAGTACATTTCACCCAGGTGAAGGAGGATCATCACAGACACGGAACAAATGTGTCTTTGTCAAAGACTTGGCATTTCATTTCTGTGGCAGTGTGGCTTATCTCTGGTCCAGAGCTCCACTGCTTCTATGAGTCTGCCTTGCATCGAAGCTCTGTAACATACAATGCAATCTGCCATTACTCCACTCGACCAGCCTCTCTTCTGGAGTGGATATATAAAGAACGTTTTACCTATTTGCCACAACAAATAGGGCTTGTGTGATAAAAATTGGCTTTTTGGACATAACCAGAGGGGAAAAAATCACTATGAAGGTTTTCTCTTGGCAATATCGGTAAAGGGCACAAATCCTGGTTGTTTTTCTGGTAAAAAAACAATCACGTTCTGGCCAAAAAGTCAATTTTATGTGTGGTGGGGGGCTCTGAGTGTTGCACTAAGGAAGGTTTTTTAATCACACAAGCTGTTTGTTTTGGTGAGTAGGTAAAACACTCTTTATATATCCACTCTAGAACATAGGCTGGTCGGGTGGAGTAATTTAATATGTTTATGTGTATGTATTGTTATGGGAAATATGAAATGTTAATCTATATAGTGTAGTGTTCCAGCAACTCCTTGGTTTGAAAGCATGTCCCAAGCCATTCAACCTTTTGATCAAGCTGTATGTAAAAGATAGTCACACCTATTGTTTGTGAAGAGACCCTGCTGAGGGCAGCGACAGACGAGAGAGTGTATTGCATGGTACCTTTATGATTGTTATGTTAATCTGTGGGACAGCTTCTGGGGTATAAGAAGGGACTTGGGGAGAACTTCAGGAGGTTGGTGGGAAGGAGAACATGACATGAAGATGTGCTGAGGGAGAGAATACTAAAGATGCAGGCCAAGCCTGTTAGACCGAGAGATGTCTTGTGCTTTTTGCTGTTCTTCTGAATAAACTCATAAGATATACCTTCACCTTCTGGTTGGACATATATTATTTCCATAACAATTTGGCACCCCAGATGGGACTGGATTACTCTGCTGAAGCGGATAACTCCATTCCGGACCTCAGGATTATTTTTGATGATTTTTGAGGAATAGTTCGAGAAGATGGAATATGTGTCAAGGAAAATGGATACTAAAGACACATCAAGCAATACAGAGATCATCAACCATCAGCAACACAACCACAAGGACTGAAATAAAGACATGAAGGTGAAGTAGGTGTTTTTGTAACCATACTAGGAGGAGAATGGGAAGCAAGCTGAGTCTCATTCTGCCTCTGTGTGAGAGACTGACAGTTTGAGTTTCTACTATTTTGTAGTTATGAAAAATATCGAGACTTCCCCAGAGCACGTTTTGGAAAGCAAATCTTCAAAATGGCATCAGAGATGGCCGAAAAAATTCACAAAGACAGTGAAAAGAGAACAGCAGCTGAGGAAGGACCTTATTGACAGTGAGGATTTGACAAGGAAATTGTCCACAGCACTGCCATCCACTGAGTCAGTACTGGTTGAAGAAGAGCAGCAGAGACTACAGACTGTTACCGTTTGCAACACAGACACTGAGGGTCGCAACAAGGAGCCAGATGACAGCAACAAGGACTCAGAGACATTTGACAGCAGCAGTGGTGTGAGAATAGCTGATCTGCCACCAGCAGCACATTCTGCAGACACCGGGTGCTCTATTAAAAAGGAGTTGGAATATGTCCGTGGCCTTAAGGAGAATTTGACCAATGAATTAAAGACACAGAGACAGTTGATTCGCGCAACAGAGAAGCGATTGAGTGAAATTCTGTTGAGAGAGGCACACTTGATCCTTGATTTGGGCGACCTGCATGACAATGCTCTAATCTACAATGAGGACAAGCTGGATTCCCCCATTTGCAACAAAACAACTGCAAGAACCATTAGTTGTGATGACTCCAGACTGGAAGACAGAGATGTACACACTGCCAATCCTTGTGCACAAGAGTGTTTTCATCAAACCAGCACCACACACAAGATCACAACATGCAGCCAAGCTGTGCCACACCAGACTTTTCCACTCATATCATACCCAAATCCACACCCAAGACCCTCTGCTGATGCTGCAGAGGACATTCGCAACGCTTACTCTGAGACTGTCCAGATCCAATGCAACTGGACACTAGGTGAGCTGAATGACATTGTGAAAGAGCTCCCAAGCCCATCCGAAGATGCAGAACGTTTTTGCACATCCGTATTGGATTTAATAGGAATGTATCAGCCATCTGCACAGGAACTCGAGTCAGTGTTCCGCAAGGTTTTCAAGTTGAAATGGCGACACCTGAAAGGAGATTATGATGCAAATGGACTAAAGAACAACATTGTCACAGAACAGTTGCAGAATCCAGGCGGGCTCTTTTCTAGAATAAGGGCGGCTTACCCAGTCCGCACAGATTGGAACAAAATAAATTCCATTAAGCAGGACCACAAGGAAAGCTGTGATGACTACAGATCAAGAATGGAGCAGTGTTTCAACAGACATTCCGGTCTAGCACATGACAATGCAATGTTAAAGATGTCCTTAATTCATGGATTGTTGCCAACCATTTACAACCGTGTCATGCTGTCATGCATAGGCTGGGAGTCCCAGGATCTGGAGCCAGTATGGGCACATGCAAAACACGCAGAGCGGTGTGAAACAACACAGGAAGACACTCGGAAGAAGCAGCTGGAAACAGCACAATTGATGTATTATGAGCAACAGGCTATGACAACACCACAGATGCCCTACAAGGAGCTGATTCCACAAAAGCAGGTACCAGCTCAAAAGATCCAGCAGCAACAACGTTCAAATCATCGAAGGCATGATGGATGGCGATTTCACCAAAGGCAGAAGCAAGACTTGGAGAGAAGACGGTGGAAACTTTGCTACAGCTGTGGTAGTGGGGACCATATCCGCCACAACTGCCCACACAAGCAATCAAGAAAGAAATCTATTGGAGGTAAACTCCAACAGTTTTGCTGTTTTCCCTTTTAAAGTAGCAACAAAACCGGACCAGAACATTTTCCCTAGGATTTGCCAAGACATAAGACATAAGATATATAGCCCTTTCATTTCACACAAGTTGGATTTTTACAGATTTTTACAGATTCCTGTGATTTTAGTGACTTTATTCAAAATATCCAATGATGGTAAAGAAAGATCAACTCAACGACAACAAAGACCGTGCTTTGGCCTACACACCAGAGATTGGACATGCCTGAAATGGCCTAGGATAGACAACTTTAGTGGTCTAAGGAGGGAATCCACTGAAAACAAGGGGGGGAAAAGAAGAAAGAAAAGGGTTTATGGTACAAAGACCATCACATGGAGATCCTTTTGGTTTATTTTGTTATGTCTCAATTTTCTTTTTCTCAAAGATTCATGCAACTTGATATTTTGTAATGGTAACAACTAGCTAACTGTTAAATTACTATTGACTTGATTGATTGTATTTATTTCCCTGGGCCATGTGTCACATTCCAATTGGGAGGCAATAGCTAAAAAGGGGGGAGCACAACTAGTTTTATCTTTTCAAAGTAGGTAAGTGAAGATTTTGAAAGAAGTAGCATTTGTTTTCTTTCACAAAACAACAGCAAATAATGGCACCTGGAGGGGGATCTCACCTGTGGCTAAGTCAAATCAACAGGCACCCATGGTATTTTGACCAGGCTGCATTTCAAAGGACAGGTTTTACACTTGTAGGGTGGGGCAATAGATATTCAGAGTGGAGCAATTAGAATAACTCATAATCCAGAAGGCAGCTGATTCTTTGGAAATAGACTCTCACTCACAGACACTTGTGTATGTGAGTGAGAGTGGGGGGAACATAGTCTTACATTTAAATTAAAATATAAGGGAAGATAAATTAATTATGAATTACATGAGTAGATTTTCTGGATAGTGTTCGATGAACAAACTGCAGATGTTCATTGAATATGTCTAGAACCTCTCATGTGAATATACTGTATATAAACATGTAAGTGAGTTTTTGTCTTAAGGAAGTGGAACTTTAGTTAGCATTTTTTTTATTTTGTAAAATGAATTACAATTTGGAATATTGATGTGTTAGGTGATCACTTTTTAAGGAGTTTTTGTTATGATTGAGCATTTACATGTATCCTATGAGTGGAGGTGATTTGATCTTTTGGGGTTGTAGCAATATATTCCACATTTTAAAATAACAATGAAACATTGGTGACTGATGAAAGTCATGTTTTAACTTTTCTGAGAAATATGAACCTTGGTTGAAAGGAACCAAAGTTGTCTTTCAAGTTACGTTGCCTACAATATTTTAATTTTAGTTCTATTTTTCTTTCTATTTTTGTCAAATGATTTTTTTGTTATTTGAGTATATTGCCATTGTCTATTTAGAAATGAGAACATATGATCGGGTAATTTGGAGTTGGGGAACAATGAAAATGCATAGACATAGGATAAGGCTGCCTTTAAAAATATTACCTATAGAGGTATAAGGAATTGTGGACTTTTGCAGCCTGGCTTAAAATAGTACACCTTATAGGTGGTGTAGGAATTGTGGAACTTTAAGCCGTCTATTGCAGTTTAATTTGGGGGGGAAATTGCCCCTAAGAAATGAGATTTATAATCTGTATGTATTTTTGTGATTAGGTAAGGAATATGCAGTACCAATACAAAAAAAAGGAAAAAAAAAAAAAAACTCTGCAGGGAGTCCTGTAGTATGTTACATGTTCTAGTTGGTCAATTGCTAATATTCTATGTTTTCACGTGAACGATAAAATGTAAGAGAGTCCCATTAACAGTGTATTACTTAACTGCAGAGTGCATTACTTAAGTTTTTGGGAGAGTCCCATTAACAGTGTATTACTTAACTGTAGAGTGTATTACTTAGGTTTTTGGAAAACACAGTGTATTATTTAACAGTATTTGTTTTACTTTTCACATGGGCGATAAAAATAGGGTGATTTTTGTTTTCCAGGTGAATCTTGTCATTAGATTAAGAATTTATTGATTGTGCATTTATTTATATACAGGGATTTGTGTCCAAATTGTGATCTGAATTGATTTCAGGGTTTTAATATCAAATATGTGGCCAGTATTTGATATTTTCCCCTTAGAAAATCAATGTTCATTTATTTTCTTTTGTCAATATTTTTTATTCTCTTGAACTCCGCATCACATTATTGTACTGTGGAAAGACACTGTATATGCAAATCATTTTATTTCATATTTCTGTAATGTCGACAACATTGTCGAAATATATTTTCTGTATCGACAAAATTGTCGAAAGGAGGGAATGTTATGGGAAATATGAAATGTTAATCTATATAGTGTAGTGTTCCAGCAACTCCTTGGTTTGAAAGCATGTCCCAAGCCATTCAACCTTTTGATCAAGCTGTATGTAAAAGATAGTCACACCTATTGTTTGTGAAGAGACCCTGCTGAGGGCAGCGACAGACGAGAGAGTGTATTGCATGGTACCTTTATGATTGTTATGTTAATCTGTGGGACAGCTTCTGGGGTATAAGAAGGGACTTGGGGAGAACTTCAGGAGGTTGGTGGGAAGGAGAACATGACATGAAGATGTGCTGAGGGAGAGAATACTAAAGATGCAGGCCAAGCCTGTTAGACCGAGAGATGTCTTGTGCTTTTTGCTGTTCTTCTGAATAAACTCATAAGATATACCTTCACCTTCTGGTTGGACATATATTATTTCCATGACAGTATGTATGTATGTTTGTATGTTGCAGAGCTCCAATGCAGACTCATAGAAGCAGTGGAGCTCTGGAACAGAGCTAAATGTGGCTAAGTGTTTTCATTTTTTTTTAAACACACCATTATAATGTTATTGCTTTGATCATGAGACCAACATAATACTTAATATCCATGTTTCCTGTATCATGACACTATCTATGACGCAGCTTGTAAATTGCAGTATCACCACCACACATGTCGGCATCAATTCCACCCTTGAACTTTGAGCATGGAATATCGGATGCTTACTTGTATATACCATATTGTGTGATACCTGAGGCACATACTGGCTGTGATCCGTAATCAACACAATTTCATCCTTAAAAGGCGTCAATTTCCACATTAGACAAGATGGCGCACTCAAGTGTTTCACATAGAGATCCAGGCTTTCTCATAGACATGCACAGACAGTAAGTGATGATAAACCACCTGCCATTCTGCCCTCTGATCTGGATAGCAAGCAAAGTGCAGAAGTAGGCAGAAGCAGCGAGTGTACTTTCAGTTAGTGGCATCTGTCCTGCTGTGGTAGTGTTTTCTTAGACCCATGGCAGTATTATCAAGAAGTAAAGATGACTTACAGTTGTACTGTAGGAGCTAAACCCCATATCCCAAACCCCTTATCCTTTTTTTTACTATTTTGATTAAAAAAATTTTTTTTGAATAGTTCAACATGCCAATCTATTGACACATTGTGAGCTTGCAGATTGGCCATTTTAACTATCAAAAAATGTTTTTGAAAATAATTTAAAAAGGCAATGAAGTTAAGGGATAAGGAGTTTAGCGGTGCCGAAAATCTAGGCCTAGATCTGTATACTATAGCAGCTTTGTGTACACTCGCATGATGTCACGCCAGTGCACTGAACATTAGCCAACAACCACAATCACTCTTGGACACCAGAAGATATCTTGGGATAGAGGCAGCTACAGACTAACAACAAAGAATATGAAAATTCATTTATGTACACTACAGTATCAACTGACCTTCTGGATAATCTATAACATGCTAGTATCAGCAATGAATATATGACCGATCACAAAGTAACACTAAGACTGGGAATGAGTGTTTAATTTGAAAGATAATATGAAAGCTTAATAATCATAAAAGCTATATTAACAAATAATATTTACAGACTGTTTAAACATAATGAATGTAGTGGATATATACATGGATATACTGCACGTGAGGACCAATTATACAAACATGGGTAAAAAAAAATGTGTAAAGTCTTTTGTTAAGATTCTGTTGCACATTCGTGACATACAGGTACTCAAGTTACCCTGTAGCCCCTTCTAACCCCAATATATTGGAAAGTGAACAATGGCTCTCAATGGTTATAGAGGTACAATACACCTTCAGATTTTAGAAAGCATTTTTTCTCTTCCAAATTGACACTTGATACAAGCGTCTGTACAGCAGCTAAAATCAAAATCTCCTGAACTCTGTTTCTGCACTTAATTGATGGATTTGAAAAGACAGAGATCAATGTCCATGGCACTCAATGTGTTTCCCCCCAAAACATATACATGTACATAGCTGATTGTTCCGTATCTACGCAAAATGTAAATCTCTTGAACGCTCCTCTGCTCTCCTCTCTTCCCCTCATAAGTACTGTCTTTCACTTCCTGAGGGCAGTTTGTCCTGTAACTTCAAGCGTATTTCCAATGAGTTGTTATAAAGCTCCTCCAGTACTGAACAACGGCTGTGAATCTCCTTTAACCTTTGTCTCAGTGTCGTCATCTCTCTGTTCTTCTCCTCCAGCTGTGTGTTAAAGTCTCTCTGCATCTTTGTGTTGGAGATCATGATGTTCCTCTGGAGTTCAGGCAGGAGAACCTTCATCAGGTTTCTCTCTGCTTCCACTCTGGCCTCTGCTTCGTAGCTCTCTCTCATCTCCTCCATGTCCTGTCTGTGTCTCTCCTCCCTCTCTCTCATCTCATTCTCTCTCTTTGCTCTAAACTTCTCCAGCTTTCTCTCCATCTCCTCTTTTCTCTCAGACTCCCTCCTCAGTTCTCCTTCCAGCTCTCTTTTCTTCTCTTCATCCCTCTCCTCCCTCACTTGACTCTCCAGTTCACTCGTTCGACGGCCAATCTCTCTGATGTCCACCTCATGCTCTTGGATGGATCCCTCCATCTTTCTCAGAGAGTCCTTAAGCTCCTTCTCAAATCTCTCCCTCATCTCCTGCTCCTGCATGTGTCTCCTCTCCTCCGAGTCTCTCTGGATCTTTCTCTCCATCTCTCTGACCTGGTCCTCTACCTCCTGGTGGATCTGAGTGCTGTAGAAGCTCTCTGTGTTTCCTGCCACCATGCTCTCTATCTTCTCCAGCAGCTGTGAAACCTGACCAGCATCGCTGCTGTCCATAACGTTGAGAATGTGACATCTGTTCCCACATTTCTCGACAAGTTGCTGAAGTTGCTGACTGCCTGCATGGAGGAACTCCTCAGTGCTCTGCTCTTGAACGCTGTCAGCGTCAATAAGGATGACCATGCTGCGTTCCCAGCAGCTCTCTCCAAACGCCTCCTGCATCTTCTCCATCATCCCTCTCACCTCTCCTTCAGAGGCCTCTGTCGGTATGACCAGGAGGAAGGCATGGGGTCCCGGGGCAGACAGATGTAAGCACAGCCCCACATCCTGCCTCATGTCCTCCAGTGAGCATCCAGAGAGGTCTGGAGCGTCCACCAGCACCAGCCGTCTCCCACAGACGTCCCCCTCTCTCCTCCTACTCCTCTGGCTCAGGTCAGAGGAGCTGGCCTCGGTGCCAAACACCTCCCTGCCCAGGATGGTGTTTCCTGCTGCGTTCCTCACAGCTACAGTCCTCCCCAGTAGCACCAGTCTCAGCTCAGACATGGAGGGAGACACTGGTGGGTCCAAGGTGTTGGCTGCTGACACTGAAATACAACACAATGGAAGAATGATAAAAGTGCACCATATAGTAGGCCTACAAGTATGTATATACTATGCCTATTTGACTATGATATCTCAGACAATTTAGTGCCCCAGACTAGTGGTGGGCAACTTTGATGGTGGAGAGGTTCCACACCACTAACTATATTTCCACACTCACTCCAGAGAACATTGCATACTACTGCTGTAGTTAAAATAGATAATGTACAGCAGTGGTCCTCAACAGGCAGACCATGTTCCACAACCGCACATCTTTGTGCGGACCCTGGAAAAAATATTTAAAAAAAGAAAAAGAAAAGGCACAGACACACTGATACCATCGCTAAACCACACAACCATATTTACAATAAGAAAACCATGCACCTGTAACTAACACTGGAATTAAGTTAATTATTTTTGTGTTGGACATTCAGTGGTTGAGCTGCTACCAAAAGTCATTTTGTTGCTTAACGGCACATACAGTACACTGTGACAGTCACAGTGTGTAACTTTGCATCTTTGTATCTTTAGCATACTTTAGCACACCATGCCGCATGACATGCTTCGCTCAACCTTAGGCCTACTTCCTGTCTGGTGTAAAGAAGTGACTGGTGACCATGTGTATCAGAGGAGACACCATGGTAGTCTACTCTACACCACTACAGGACATTTAGCAATATGGAAAACAATAGACTCACTATCTGGAGGAAGCTCCTTGCTGTCTCTCTTCTTCACTGGTAGAGTGAATACTTCACCTGTAGTTTCAGCTCCCACTACAAAACACAGGCAGACATCAATCAAACTATCCTGTCTATGTCCTTATACACCAACAGAGGAGGATTTACCAGCAATACAGAAAACAATGTGAATGAATTGGCAATGACAAAATTGGAAGAGAAAAGGAAAACAAGCAAAAGTTCATCTGGAGACAAATTAGCTTGAGGCCTGCTGTAAAAGTACACACACTCTCTATAAGACAACACAAGTCGTCTTAATGTCACACATAAGGAAATATACTTTTAAGATTACTGAAGAGACATTTGGTTTGGTTCAGTGTTCGTTTTATATACACAGTATATATAGGTGTACAACAATTATGTTTTGACTAATCACTGATCTACAGAGATTTATTTTTTAATGATCCAATTAATTTAAGAAAATATATTCAGATTACTGACCAGGCTTTTGATCTGATTCAGTCTGTAGTTTCTCTAATTCCATCTTCAGATCGCAGATCTGTTGAGCTGGAATGACAGTATGAGGATACACTTACAGTAATATGATATTAAATAGTATTCAGTATTTTAATGAACCACCAGCCAAAGATAGATGAGTTAATATAATTCTCACCAAGCTGTTTGTTTTCAGAGATGAGATCATCCAGTTCCCCTTTCCTCATCTTCAGCTCTTCATCTCTCTGATTCAGTTCTTCATCTTTTCCCACCAGTAGTTTATTGCTGTTCTTCAGCTCCTGGTGTTTTCCCATCAGTAAGTCCTGCTGATCCAGGTTCATACTCAGGAACACTTCTCTCTGATCCTGGCTCATTTCCAGTAGTGTTGCTTTTATAGAACACAAAGAACAATTAGATGAATCACAGACAGTTTACCTTATTGTGTTTGTGTGTGTGTGTGGGTGTGTATGTAATAGTATAATACAAGAAAATGATTATGATTATTATGACAGAGAACAATTTTCCAGTACTTCAGAAGCGAGATGTTTTGTTTTATGCCTGCAAATGATTTGGGAGTAAAGTATGGAATTATAGGAGTCCAATTCTCGCCCCAGAAACGTCCCCAACGGTGTGAAAAGCCCCAGACCCTGTGAAATCCTAATGGGGGCTGGGGCCCTCTAGCCCCCACAGAGTCTCTGCGCCTGTGTGTTTGTGTGTGCATGCATGCGTGTGTTTGAGAGAAAGAGAGAGAGAGAGAGATCATAGTTGTTTTCCAGATCACAATAACTACAGTTAACATATAGTTTTCATTGAGTGTGTTTGTCCAACTTACGAAACACTTGAGCTGATCTCTGTCTTCTATCCTTCTGCTCTGCTGTCTCCTTGATGAGATACTGTTCAGCTTCAGCTTTAGCTACAGCTTTAGCTTCAGCTTTAGCTTCGGCTGTAGTGTTACGTATTCCTACATACAGAGATCAACTGTTTTTTAACAACTCTTCATCATGTTATACTGACTGATAAATAAATACATAACATAACATTAAATCATTGTCAGTCAGGTGCGTTGGAACGTATTGAGACTTGAGAGCAGGTGGGCTGTAATGGGGATAATCGGGGTTATAGAGGTATTATAGGTAAATTTTAGCCATAAGTCAATATAACATGCAATAACACCCATGCGATATATATTGCATGATTGTCCATAGTTAGTCTTTGATTAATCACAATTTAATCACATATTTTTTATCATTTCTAAATGTCCTTAAATGTGCAGTTTTCAAGATTGTTCATATCAAGTCCATTATTTATACTGCATTTGAGCCACAGACCACCATTTGATGACATTTATTTAGACCTCCAGACCTAAATTAAAGAATCTGTTTCTATTCCAAGGTGTATTGATGGTGGTACGTACCATTAGGAGCGAACATGTGAATTTTGTAAAATGTTCTCCACATTCTCGTTGTGTATAGATTTATTTTAATTGAACTTATTTTAATTTAATGCAGATGTTCCACACATTTTACGGTGAGTTAAGGTTAGAAAATATAGCTCAAGCAATGTCAAATCTAATGGTTATTCACTGTGGAGACGTGTAAAATTAATTCAGTTTGTCTTCTATGACTGTGAGTATATGTTAATTATGAAAACACATCAGGAGGACATGAAGTACAATGTGTTTGATACTCACCCACTGGTACTGTGTGTTTGTAGACCATCACATTCATGATACATGAAAAGAAAAACAAAACAACCATTTGTTTAGACATCTGTGATTTGAAACATTGTAATATAACATGACATAACATGGCATTAAATGAATAAAGGGATAATAATAATAATAAGGGTAATATTAATCTTTCAGTAATATAAATTATCTTGTCTAATTGATTGAAAGTGGTACTAGTACAAAGCCATAGAGTAGAATTGACTGGACACTTTAGAACCCAATGGGCTCAATGGAGAAGTGAGCTTCTCATGCTTCCTTTAACCTTGCATTTATTTTACTCTTTATGATGCATATGGTTTTCTCACTATTGAACTTTATATATTTTACTGTTTAATGGTTTGTTTATCCTCATTGCACAGACTGCTGGCAGACCTAGGTTATTACAACTTTGTAACCGCCCATCTCCCATTGGCTCGCTGAATGTCCAGCCCTATTAATTCTTGTATATATACCCTTGTATACTACTGCCTCCTTTATGACCCTGATGAAGTCCAAATAGATCGAAACGTTGGCCGTTTTCTACTGGCACCTCTAATGACACCTCCTGAACTATCCGTGTTGCTCCAGTGTTTGCCTCCTTTCTACTTCATGGGCCTCCCCATATATATATATATATATATATATATATATATATATATATATATATATATATATATATATATATATATATATATAATATATATATATATATATATATATATATATACACACACACACACATACACACACACACACACACCAAAAACAGACAGTTGGGAAGCTCATGATTGTGGGATTTGAGAGAAAATGTAATGTAATACTTGTATCAATGTATGCAAGTCACACCAGTTTTTTTTTTATATATATATAAAAGTTTACAAATTTTAGCTCTCAGGAATTACACATCAGGAGATAAAGTGCTCCAAGTACAAAGCCATTGAGTAGAATTGATTTGATACTTACCCCTGGCTATAGTTCATGGTCAAATTCATCATTCATGAAATTAGAAAACAAATGTCTATGTTAGAAAACTGATTTTAATTACACATAAACAAAAAAGAAAAACAAAATACATTTCTTTAAAAAACTGCTATTTACTTTAAACAGAGATACATTTTCAAATTCTGAAATAACATACTTTAGAGACAATGTACTGGTGTGTTATATACACACCAAAAAACAGACAGTTGGGAAGCTCATGATTGTGGGATTTGAGAGAAAATGTATTATTATCTTTTTTGATAATTTTAGAAAATATAGCTCAAGCGATGTCAAATCTAATGATCATTCACTGTGAAGATGTGTATAATATCCATTCAGTTTGTCTTCTATGACTGTGAGTATGTGACATTATATTAATATGAAAATACATCAGGAGAACATGAATATGTTTGATACTCACCCCAGACTATGTTTGTATACCATTACATTCATGATACATGAAAACAAAACAAAAACATTGTTTAGAAATCTGGGATTTGAAACAAAGATGGTTTTACAAGTTGCAAAATAACATAACAAGGGCAATAGTGATATTATTAATAATAAGGGTAATAATAATAATCTTTCAGTAATAAGAATTCTCTTGTCTAATTGATAAAGTGGTCCAAGTACAAAGCCATTGAGTAGAATTGATTTGATACTTACCCCTGGCTATAGTTCATGGTCAAATTCATCATTCATGAAATTAGAAAACAAATGTCTATGTTAGAAAACTGATTTTAATTACACATCAGGAGAACATGAATAGAATATGTTTGATACAATCTAGATTACATGATACAGAATAAATAAATAAAAACACATTTGGTTAGAAAACTGCTATTTATTTTAAACAGAGGTACTTTTACAAATTTAATGCCCTGACTGTCCCACCAATCATGATGGTATGCAAATAACCTCATACAGTTTTGACCCTGGGGACAGCAGTGGTGTATTTTAAAAGAGGAGGAGAAGGACAAACCCCAATGAGTTCCAGGGGGTCCCCAGCTAACAGAACTCGCATTATAGACACTTTATGGAAACAATATGTTTTCATTATAGTGACATTTACTTGGCAATGTAAACTTATGTTATTCCAGGCCAATAAAGCCCCTTTGAATTGAATTGCACTGAGACTGTCAGAGAGTAGTATCGCTATGAGTCTAATATTGTAAAAAGCTTTGAGTCATGTCAGATAATTTTTAATTAAACGGCTCTTGTTTGCGGAATTTAGGCATTTTGCAGACACTCTTAATCAAGAAAAAAAAAAACACCACATACATACAAAGTACTAGTGAATGTACATGTAGCAGACTGGGTAAGCTTGGTATTTCACTTCATATTGAGAAATCAGTCAAAGAGAACATCTCAGCTTAAGCAATCTCAAGCAAATGCGAATGATTTAACAATTGAACACAGAAATCTACATTCACAGGGGATGAGGGAACATTAATAATAACAGATCTACAAGCTCACAAAGTGCTGCAGGAAGCTTGTAGACCTGCTAATTAACCAGGTTATGTTTCACTAAGTATAGATTAGAGGGATTCATTGGTTTGGTCTCCTTCAGTGACATAAATCTGAAAACACAAAGGCCATGAAGTAGAATTGAATTGATACTCACACCAGGCTAGTTCATGTTCACATTCATCATTCATGAAAAGAGAAACACATGATTGGAATAGTTAGAAAAATAATCCTGAAAAAACAGAAAGATGACTAATTAGCAAACTTCCAGGAACCTGAAATGTGGAATGCAACAATGGAATGGTCAATCAACTACCGATATCTTGATTGTTGTACAAAATAATAGCTTTCTAATTAGGTGCTGTAATTTCTTGATTTAGCAGCAACATGACTGAGCTGCATAGACATAGATGCTATTGCTTTTTTTTTGTTTGTTTTTTTTTTGTTTTTTTTTAAGCTGTATACATTGTTAGAACATGTATATAACGAATCGATGCAATGTGACATAGCTCTGTTTACAACATGCTTTACCCAATCAAACTGTACTGTGTATATACCCCATGTTCAACTGCTTTCAACTGCAATATTACCATTAGCTTAGTAATTTATGTTTCACATTATTCTTAATTAATTACACTTGTTTCATACTAAGAAATCAGTCTCTTCATGATGATGACAGGCCAATTCTGGGAAGAAAAAAAGTACGAACTTGAATACATACATTCACAATGGTGGAACATTAAAGGTAAAGGTATTTTGACTTTGACCTTTAACAATAACAGATGTACAAGATCACAAAGTGCTGTGAGCTTGTACACCTGCTATGTTTAATGAAGACATTTGGTGGAAAACATGGTCCAATACAGAGTTTACTCAGAACTGTGTATAAACATGATGACATAATTATATAGTATATTGTTGCTGTTGGGCAGAAACTTTAACTTTTTGCATTATATTATATTTTATAATTGTTATCTTATAAGTTCATGCCTTATTTAATCAAATAATGTAATACAACTACTGCAAAAATAGCTGATCTACAGGCTCACAGTGCAGTTTATAGTTAGTTGTAGTTCAACGTTCTTTGTTTGTCAAGTTTCACATGCAAGCCTTCAGAAACACATGCACTAGAGCATGAATGCACACACACACACACACACACACACACACACACACACACACACACACACACACACACACACACACACACACACACACACACACACACACACACACACACCTGAAAAGTAACAGTTTTGGACATCCAGGATTTCCACCCGACAGAAACTTACATGTTGTTAATCCCACAGCAATCTCCTCCACCTGATCTCCATGTTGGACCTGACAGATGTAAACTCCATCATCCTTAGATCTACAGGCTCTCAGCTTCAGAGACACATTGCCTCTCTGTAGCTCCTGGATGTCCAGGGTCAGTCTGCCCTCGTAGCCTCTCCCCTCGACCTCCTCACCATTCTTATAGAGATAAATACACTCTGACTCCTTAAACCAGCTGACTGTCATGGAAGACGCACTGGTCTGAGGAGAGAGCTGACAGGGGAGGGTGACATCATCACCCCTTATACCCTCAATATAGCCTTCAGTATCTAGTCTAAAACCACCTGGAGAAAAGAAAAGACACAGTTAAGGGCGTTAGTAATAAGTAATAAATCGCGACTTTTCATTTCCCCCTCTCCCAATGCAGTTTGCATTGCCACAGGTTATCTTTATTCTAATGTGGATATTAGATCCACTTTAGAATACATCAAACCACACATTTAAGGATTGGGACAGATTATTTGATACAGCACACTACATGATTTTGTTGTGGATTTCTCCTTTAAGTTCAACTTTGACACAGAACATTTCTGTGTTCAATATCACTACACCAGCAGCAGCGAATATAAGACTACCCTTGTATTTTCCCATATGCACCTTTAAGTCCAGAGATCTGAACTAACCCTTTAAACATGAACCAAATGTCCCCCTTCACTGCATATCAGTTGATGATGGTTCATCAATAGAGTATGCACATGAGCAAAAAAATTGACTTTTCTGTTTGGACGCATGGACTGTCAAGTAAGCATTCTCAGTAGGTAGGCTATCACCGAGTAATTTCCAACTTTGATGATTATGGTATACGCTCTGGGGAAAAAAACGTGTAGTGTCCTACCATGACCTCCAGCCCCTGCCATGTTTCCTGTATAGAGGAAAAATACATAAATTACCACACCTAACATTTAACTGTAAATAATTTGTGATTTGTGAGCTGCAATTTTATTCATAATGAGAACGAATGGAGATCACTTTCTTTGCACTTGGTTAACCAACAGGTTGTACTGATGGCTGATTCCTGCTCACACACCCTGAAAACCCTACAGTGGTTCTGCAGACACATTTCTACACTATGAAATGTTGAATAAATGTTAAGGTATAATCTCTTACCTTTCACTGCTGTGGGACGTTGTGTGTGGTGTATGACGCTTTAGACTCCAAATGGAAAATCATTCAAATCCTCACACATTACAGACTCCATTACGACTAACATGAACTCATTTGATCAAAGTTTTAATGTTAGATTGAGCAGTAGTTAATCATTAACTTAGGTACGTAGGTTGTCAATTGACAGTCACAAAGTGGTCTGATGCAAGTTCACGCTCCACTCGGACTCATCGTAAAGCAATAAAAGATTATAATGATTGTGTCATTTTAGTAGTTGTAGATACATTATAATATAGACACATTGTGGTAATGTGGATACATTAGACACGTTGTGTTAGTTGTACATACATTATTGTAGATACATCATAGACACATAGTGCAGGGGATGCTTTAAGTATAGAACATCATTTGAAAGTACATTTGTGGAGATCCATGTTGGATCTGTCTTGAGTTTTCGTAGGCTATGTCAGCAGAGTGTTTCTATGTGACCTGGTGAATGAATGAACGGATGGATGAATGAATGAATCTTTATTTTCGTGTCTTGTCAGAGACCCATCACTTACGGGATTATAAGTCACCACAAAACATAGTAAAAAAAACAATAATATTGTTTTTTTTATGTTATGATATTATCACAACATTTCCACACGTACGTCATATGAAGCGTTATTCTACTAATAAAGACCATAAGTAAACAGAACATAAAATAAAAATAAAACGTACACCAGGTATATACAGTGTTTCCTTGCAGGAGTATTCACTACGTATATCCCAGGCTTTATATATTCCGCTAAAGCAAATATTTTGTGCTCAGCAGGGTGTAGAATATAGTTGTCTGCCATTTCTGGCAGAGAATTTTGGACTACTGGAACTGACATGATTCAGACATGATATATTCTCAATATATGTTGTTACTTTGCAGCATTTGTTTGTGGTTCAACAACAGACAGTATCAGTCAGAGATGTAGCTGATCAGCACTGGCTAACTGTTATGGATGTAATAACACCATGCCCAGCCCCAGTAGATGTTCTCATAGCATACAGTATACAGTATGGTCATCAATGAGTGTGTGTGTGTGTGTGTGTGTGTGTGTGTGTGTGTGTGTGTGTGTGTGTGTGTGTGTGTGTGTGTGTGACCAGATCTGATTCCCTTCATCACCTCCATCATCAACACCTCGATAACATCTGGCTCAGTTCCATCTGCCTTCAAGTCAGCCAGAGTAACACCGCTCCTGAAGAAACCAACCCTGGACCCATCAGATGCAAAGAACTACAGACCGGTATCACTCCTCTCCTTCCTCTCCAAAACCACCGAGCGTGTGGTCTCGAAACAACTCTCTGACCACCTCTCGCAGAACAACTTGCTGGACCCCAACCAGTCCGGATTCAAGAAGGCCCACTCCACGGAAACTGCACTCCTCGCTGTGACAGAAGCACTACATGCTGCCCAGGCCGCCTCCCAATCCGCTGTCCTGATTCTCCTGGACCTATCAGCAGCATTCGACACAGTGAACCACCAACTGCTCCTACACAACCTTGTGGAGCTCGGCATCACCGGGACAGCCCTCAGATGGTTCTCCTCCTACCTCACTGACCGGACCTACCAGGTCTCATGGAAAGGATCGCTGTCATCCCCCTGCACCCTTCAAACTGGGGTCCCACAGGGATCCGTGCTCGGTCCCCTCCTGTTCTCCCTATATACCAAGTCTCTCGGGACTATCATCACTGCCCACAACCTATCCTACCACTGCTATGCCGACGACACACAACTGTTTCTGTCCTTCCCCCCCTCCGCTACCCATGTGGAAGAACGGATCACTGCATGCTTGGCCGACATCTCACAGTGGATGACGTCCAACCACCTGAAGCTGAACCCGGACAAAACCGAACTACTATTTTTCCCCGCTAAGTCCTCCCCCTTGCAGGAGTTAACCATATCTGTTGATAACGCCATGGTAACCTCAGCCCCTACGGCGAAAAACCTTGGTATTGTCCTGGACAGCCAGCTCTCATTTAAAACACACATCGCAGCTGTCACCCGATCCTGTAGGTTCACACTCCACAACATCAGACGGATTAGACCCTTCATCACCCAAGATTCAGCCCAGCTTCTCATCCAGACAACAGTCATATCTAAACTGGACTACTGTAACTCCCTCCTTACTGGTCTACCGGCATGTGCACTTAAGCCCCTCCAATTGATCCAAAATGCCGCAGCCCGTCTGGTCTTTAACCAGCCCAAATTCTCACATGTCACTCCGCTTCTCCGCTCCCTCCATTGGCTCCCAGTCGCTGCACGCACAGTGTTCAAAACTCTCACGCTTGCATTCAAAGCAACCAAAGGTTTGACTGCACCTTACCTCAGTGGCCTCATAAAACCCTACAAGCCCTCCCGTGCACTCCGATCAGCCGACACTGGGAAGCTGGCAGTAGCCCCATTAAAAACGCCTGGACAACGCTCCACGCGCCCCAAGCTCTTCTCCCTCCTGGCCCCAAAACTATGGAATGAACTTCCCCCTGCAATCAGGACCACAGACTCACTACCTATCTTCCGCCGCAGTCTTAAGACACACCTCTTCAGACTCCATCTCAACCCATAGCACTTGTATTATATACCAACCCACAGTACTTGCTGCAATGACTTATATAGGTTGCCTAATGTATTACAATGTTTTTAGCCCTTCATTGTATGTTGTAAAATGTATTGTAAATCCAGATTAAATTGTAAACTTTTCACCATTGTAAGTCGCTCTGGATTAAGAGCGTCTGCTAAATGCCTAAATTGTAAATTGTAAATTGTAAATTGTGTGTGTGTGTGTGTGTGTGTGTGTGTGTGTGTGTGTGTGTGTGTGTGTGCGTGTGTGTGCGTGTGTGTGCGTGTGTGTGCGTGCATGTGTGTGTGTGCCATGCCACGATCACAGCGCTGTTAATAATTCATTCTCATATCTTAATGAACATTAACCTTATTGAGACAATAGTACATGTGTTTATGGCACAATGGCTTGTTTCCATGCAAGGTGATGTGAGGTTATGTGTATGTGAATTCAATTAGGCCTATATTCTAATCGAAACATTTTGATTTTGTGACAGACATATAATCACAACTTCTCACCTCTTTTTATATTTCTCTTTTCCCTTTTTACCTCCAATATGATTTTAGCTCCTTATGATTTGCTGTTCAGGCTTTACAGAAGTAATTATTTTGTCTCTGAATGTCTTGATGAAATGAAGTAAACAAGTGTAGTCCTAACTAGTTTGTTCAATCACTCACATTTGTTTTTAGAATTGTTGTAGTTGCACTTGAATGGTATGAATCTCCAAGCTGTTATCAGTTGTGTTGCAGTGTGTTTTGACTTGTACTGTAACTCTACTACTAATACTAATGATAATAGTAATAAAAAACTAACATGTTTGTTCGTTTGTTTGTTCACTGACACAAATGCAATACAATACAAAGTAATTAGTAATAATTGTTTATTTCACTTTAAAAAACATTAGTGTATTATAAACACATACTTCAAACTCCATTTGTAATTGATTGAGTCTGCGTGAGGCCGTGTTTATAAAATAAATAACAAAATCACACATGAGATTTTTGGGGCATGTTGATGTTCTCACCCATGAAATGAAAACTGAAATTATTTTTTTATTACAAGATGATTCATATGAGCAAGATGACCAAACCAAACAGCCATAGAGAATGCCATATGCTTTGCTGTGATTGGCTAAAACGCTGCCTCAGCCCACACAACACCCCCCCCCCCCCCCCCTCACAAACTAACACCGCCTTTCCTGAGCCCAACAAATGTTTTGTTTTCATGATTTGTTGACAACAACAACGTTCTGGTCAGCACATCTCCTTAAGCTCCTCAAACCTCTGATTCATCTGCTCTTGCACGTCTCCTTACTCTCTTATGGAACTCCTACAGGTTTAAACACAAGTGAGCGTTGCTAATTAGAGCTATTCCATATATCTCATCCACCATGACACGCCTTCCACTCCTTCTATCTCACGTGTTCTTGCTACTGGTACATCTCTCTTTTCCCGTAAGTTCTTGTTCTCTTCCAACACTGAACAAAGTTTTTGGTGGAGTTCCCTTATCTCTCTGTTCTTCTCCTCCAGCTGTCTGTTAAACTCTCTCTGCATCTTTGTGTTGGAGATCATGATGTTCCTCTGGAGCTCAGGCAGGAGAACCTTCATCAGGTTTCTCTCTGCTTCCACTCTGGCCTCTGCTTCGTAGCTCTCTCTCATCTCCTCCATGTCCTGTCTGTGTCTCTCCTCCCTCTCTCTCCTCTCATTCTCTCTCTTTGCTTTAAACCTTTCCAGCTTTCCCTCCATCTCCTTTCTTCTCTCAGACTCCCTCCTCAGCTCTCCTTCCAGCTCTCTTTTCTTCTCTTCATCCTTCTCCTCCTTCACTTGTCTCTCCAGTTCACTCGTTCGATGGTCGATCTCTCTGATGTCCACCTCGTGCTCTTGGATGGATCCCTCCATCTTCCTCAGAGAGTCCTTAAGCTCCTTCTCAAACCTCTCCCTCATCTCCTGCTCCTGCATGTCTCTCCTCTCCTCCAAGTCCCTCTGCATCTTTCTCTCCATCTCTCTGACTTGGGCCTCAACCTCCTGGTAGATCTGAGTGCTGTAGAAGCTCTCTGTGTTTCCTGTAACCATGGTCTCTATCTTCTCCAGCAGCTGTGAAACCTGACCAGCATCGCTGCTGTCCGTAACGTTGAGGATGTGGCATCTGTTCCCACATTTCTCTACAAGCTGCTGAAGTTCCTGACTACCTGCATGGAGGAACTCCTCAGTACTCTGCTCTTGCACGCCATCAGTACGGATAAGGATGACCATGCTGCGTTCCCAGCAGCTCTCTCCAAACGCCTCCTCCATCTTCTCCATCATCCCTCTCACCTCTCCTTCAGAGGCCTCTGTCGGTATGACCAGGAGGAAGGCATGTGGTCCCGGGGCAGACAGACGTAAGCACAGCCCTGCATCCTGCCTCATGTCCTCCAGTGAGCGTCCAGAGAGGTCTGGAGCGTCCACCAGCACCAGCCGTCTCCCACAGACGTCCTCCTCTCTCCTCCTACTCCTCTGGCTCAGGTCAGAGGAGCTGGCCTCGGTGCCAAACACCTCCCTGCCCAGGATGGTGTTTCCTGCTGCGTTCCTCACAGCTACAGTCCTCCCCAGTAGCACCAGTCTCAGCTCAGACATGGAGGGAGATACTGGTGGGTCCAAAGTGTTGGCTGCTGACACTGAAATACAACACAATGGAAGAAATGATACACCTGACATACAAACTCAAAACATGTTTAAATCATGTTGCATTTTGAGCATGTAGATCATGCTGTTTTTCAATTGGAATCCTAAATACACGTACCTGTATATTGGATAAATATTAGCCAATCGTTAACACTACCACCACTAGCATTTATTGGCCGGTTTGATGGTGAAAGATCGGAAATCACGACCTTATTTTACCGTGTTGGACTAACTATCAGGGCATTTGAACACTGATGCCTACCAGTCACAATGTGGGACAAAGTCTCAATATGTAGGTCACTTGAAAAGTATTTGAAATGAGGAACTGCCCCACACAATGAAGCGCTATGATGATATCACTGGCATAGGAGGAGTGAGTCGCATGAGAGATGCGAGATTCACACACCTGGACTCTACAAGGGCTAACAATAATAATGGCCACCAATGCTACGCTAATACTGCATCGGTGGCTCTCAGTTTGATGACGGTCCGTATGCACACAAAAACTTTGAGAGTAATATACTCCAATTGTAGGAGTTGTGGGATCAAAGGAGACTGTCACAGTGTATTCTACACCAGCAGAGGGACATTTAGCAATATGGAAAACAATAGACTCACTATTTGGAGGAAGCCATTCCTTGCTGTCTCTCTTCTTCATCTGGTAGAGTGAATACTTCATCTGTGGTCTCACCTCCCACTGCAAAACACAGTCGTGAATCAAACTGGGTTGTCTACAGTACATCCCTATAGACCAACGTAAAGGGATTTACCTAGCCTGGAAAGGCCAGCCTCATATAGCGTGAAATCACTCAAAGTTCCTCCACACATAGGTTAGGATTTACTGGCAATAAGGAAAACAATGTGAATTGGCAATGACAAAATTGGAAGAGAAAATGAAAACAAGCAAAGGTACATCTGGAGCCAAATTCCATTGTTGCTTAATTCCATGCATCAAGTCTCACCCAAACTATTTCCCACCATTATAGAACTGTAGGTCTATTGTGTGGGTGCTTGTTCAGTGTGTTATTACATTGGCTCTCAGGCACTGGTGGCAATGTATATTTTACATTGCGTAAAATATACCTGCATTTAGCGAGGGCGTGTGACAAAGATGTGTTTACTGTTCAAGTGTTAATAATGGTCAAAGAATAATTCACACATGTTTGTTCTGTGGAAAACTTCATAGACTCACTATCTGGAGGAAGCCATTCCTTGCTCTCTCTCCTCTTCACTGGTAGAGTGAATCCTTCATCTGTAGTTTCACCTCTCACTACAAAACAACACATACAGACAAACATCAGTCAAACTGTCTTATTGGACTGGAAACCAAGGAGACAGAGATTTAGCTACAATAACAGGTAGCCAATAGTGAAACTAAAGTAAAAAACTAAAGGGTGTTGAAATCAAACAATTGTAGCTACCAAGTAAGTCATGCCCAGGTTACTGTGAATCAATAAGTACAAGTTTTAGTCTGTTTGTAGAAAACTGAAATAAGCATTACAACATACATTACATTAAGAAAATCATGTGATTCACTGTCCCCATCAACCACTGCATGCATCAAATGCACTAAATGAAAAATCATTCTTTCATTAAGTTGTGACATAAGTGAATGAATGCCCACAATTAATAAAATAGACTGAAGAAGTGAAACGCTAACATGGACTCACTGTCTGGAGGAAAATCCATGCTGGTTCTCCTCCTCAGTGGATCTTCTGCATCACACGATAAACAGTGAAAAAAGGGGGGGTTATTGGGCTATTAACTGCCTTAATATATATATATATATATATATATATATATATATATATATATATATATATATATATATATATATATATATATATATATATATATATATATATATATATATATATATATATAAATAAAATAATCATTTATTTTAGACCTCAATCCTGTGAGGTTTTTTTTGTCTTGTTGTGCGATTCTCGACTGTCAGCACTGAGTGGCACGGTAGAATTACAGCTCGCCGCAATAATGTGTGCGTTTCAGACTTGCCGTCTGTAACGCCCTTTAATGTTAGAGATAAGGAAATATATTTCTAAGATTACTGAACAGACCTTTGGTCTGATTCAGTTCTCGGTTTAGATACCGTATATACAGTAGATGTACAATAATTACTGTATGTCCTCTGTGCAGAATACTAATGTTTACGTTTGACTATTATTGACGTAGAGAGATTTTTTTAATGATCCAATTAGGAAATATATTCAGATTACTGACCAGGCTTTTCATCTGATTCAGTCTTCAGTTTCTCTAATTCCATCTTCAGATCACAGATCTGTTGAGCTGGAATGACAGTATCAAGATATACTTATACAGTAATATGATCTAAAATAGGCCTAGTATGCAGTATTTTAATGAACCACCAGGCAAAGAGAGATGAGTTAATATAATTCTCACCAAGCTGTTTGTTTTCAGAGATGACATCATCCAGTTCCCTTTTCCTCATCTTCAGCTCTTCATCTCTCTGATTCAGTTGGTCTGTCAGTAGTTTATTACTGTTGTTCAATTCTTCGTCTTTTTCTGTCAGTAGTTTATTACTGTTGTTCAGTTCTTGATCTTTTTCTGTCAGTAGTTTATTACTGTTGTTCAGTTCTTGGTCTTTTTCTGCCAGTAGTTTATTACTGTTGTTCAGTTCTTGGTCTTTTTCTGTCAGTAGTTTATTACTGTTGTTCAGTTCTTGCTCTTTTTCTATCAGTAGTTTATTGCTGTTCTTCAGCTCCTGGTGTTTTCCCATCAGTAAGTCCTGCTGATCCAGGTTCATACTCAGGAACACTTCTCTCTGATCCTGGCTCATTTCCAGTTGTGTTGCTTTTATAGAACACAAAGAACAAGTTTAGATGAATCACAGACAGTTTACCTTATTTTGTTTGTGTGTGTGGGTGTGTATGTAATAGTATAATACCTGTACAAGAAAATGATTATGATTATTATGACAGAGAACAATTTTCCAGTACTTCAGAAGCGAGATGTTTTGTTTTATGCCTGCAAATGATTTGGGAGTAAGTATGGAATTATAGGAGTCCAATTTTCGCCCCAGAAACGTCCCCAACGGTGTGAAAAGCCCCAGCCCCAGCCCCTGTGAAATTCTAATGGGGGCTGGGGCCCTCTAGCCCCCACAGAGTCTCTGCGCCTGCGTGTTTGTGTGTGCGCATGCATGCGTGTGTTTGAGAGAAAGAGAGAGAGAGAGAGAAGAGAGAGAGAGAGAGAGAGAGAGAGAGAGAGAGAGAGAGAGAGAGAGAGAGATAGTTGTTTTCCAGACCACAATAACTGCAGTTAACATATAGTTTTCATTGAGTGTGTTTGTCCAACTTACGAAACACTTGAGCTGATCTCAGTCTTCTATCCTTCTGCTCTGCTGTCTCCTTGATGAGGTACTGTTCAGCTTCAGCTTTAGCTTCAGCTTTAGCTTCAGCTTTAGCTCCGACTGTAGTGTTACGTATTCCTACATACAGAGAGATCAACTGTTTTCTAACAACTCTTCATAATATTATAGTGACTGGTTAATAAATACAGTACATATAACATTAAACAGGTGCGTTGGAACGTATTGAGAGCAGGGGGCTGTAATGGGGTTGAAAATGGGGGTTATAGAGGTATTATAGGTGTAGCCATAAGTCAATATAACATGCAATAACACCCATGCGATATGTATTGCATGATTGTCCATAGTTAGACTTTGATTAATCACAATCTAATCACATATTTTTTTTATCATTTCTAAATGTCCTTAAATGTGCAGTTTTCAAGATTGTTCATACTTCATATCAAGGTCCTTTATTTATACTGCATTTGAGCCACACACCACCATTTGATGACATTTATTTAGACCCCCAGACCTAAATTAAAGAATCTGTTTCTATTCCAAGGTGTATTGATGGTGGTACGTACCATTAGGAGCGAACATGTGAATTTCGTAAAATGTTCTCCACATTCTCTGAGTGTATAGATTTATTTTAATTGAACTTATTTTAATTTAATGCAGATGTTCCACACATTTTACTGTGAGTTAAGGTTAGAAATTATAGCTCAAGCAATGTCAAATCTAATGGTCATTCACTGTGGAGACGTGTAAAATTCATTCAGTTTGTCTTTTATGACTGTGAGTATATGTTAATTATGAAAACACATCAGGAAGACATGAAGTACAATGTGTTTGATACTCACCCACTGGTACTGTGTGTTTGTAGACCATCACATTCATGATACATGAAAAGAAAAACAAAACAACCATTTGTTTAGACATCTGTGATTTGAAACATTGTAATATAACTTGACATAGCATGGCATTAAATGAATGAAGGGATAATAATAATAAGGGTAATATTAATCTTTCAGTAATATAAATTATCTTGTCTAATTGTTTGAAAGTGGTACTAGTACAAAGCCATAGAGTAGAATTGACTAGACACTTTAGAACCCAATGGGCTCAATGGAGAATTTTTTTTACTCTTACTTACTCTTATTTTACTCATATGCATATGGTTTTCTCACTATTGAACTTTATATATTTTACTGTTTAATGGTTTGTTTATCCTCATTGCACAGACTGCTGGCAGACCTAGGTTATTACAACTTTGTAACCGCCCATCTCCCATTGGCTCGCTGAATGTCCAGCCCTATTAATTCTTGTATATACCCTTATATATACTACTGCCTCCTTTATGACCCTGATGAAGTCCAAATAGATCGAAACGTTGGCCGTTTTCTACTGGCACCTCTAATAAAAGGCCTGAACTATCACACACACACACACACACACACACACACACACACACACACACACACACACACACACACACACACACACACACACACACACACACACACACACACACACACACACACACACACACACACCAAAAACAGACAGTTGGGAAGCTCATGATTGTGGGATTTGAGAGAAAATGTAATATTTGCATCAATGTATACAAGTCACACTATTTTTTTTTATTATTTTTTTTTATAAAAGTTTACAAATTATAGCTCAAGCAATGTCAAACCTAATGGTCATTCACTGTGTAAGATCCGTTCAGTTTGTCTTCTATGACTGTGAGTGTGATATTAATATAAAAACACATCAGGAGGACATAAAGAAGAATATGTTTGATACTCACCTTCAGCTATATTTGTAGATCATCACATTCATGATACAAGAAAAGGAAAACAAAACAGAATGTGTTTAGAAATATGTGATTTGAAACAATGATGATTTTTCAAATTGTAAAATAACATGACATAATATGACATTAAAAAAGTGAGATGATGATAAGGGTTATAATAAAAAAAAAATAATCTTTCAGTAATATGAATCATCTTGTCTAATTGATAAAGTGGTCCAAGTACAAAGTTAACTTAGGTCTGTTTCACTATAGAGAAGAGTTCATATGTGGAGAATTGGAGGCCATGAAGTAGAATTTGATTTGATACTTACTCTTTACTATAGTTCATGTTCACATTCATCATTCATGAAAATAGAAAACAAATGTTTATGTTAGAAAACTGATCCTTCACAAACAGAAAGATGAATAATAGCAAATTGTTAAGGAACCTGAAATATATGCAATAATGGAATGTTTTGAATGAATTATGTTGATTATTGTACAAAAAAGAATAGCTGCTCACTTGCTCAATGATTCAGCACTAGAATCATAGCTTGATTCATAATTACACAATATTCTAATTACATTTCCTTAATCTAATTTGATTACACATCAAGAGGACATGAATAGAATGATAATCTTGATAATCAAATCCATAATACAAAAAAGAAAAACAAAATACATTTGTTTAGAAAACTGCTATTTACTTTAAACAGAAAAATAATTTTTCAAATTCTAAAATAACATACGTCAGAGACAATGTACTGTATGTGTGTATATACACACACCAAAAACAGACAGTTGGGAAGCTCATAATTGTGGGATTTGAGAGAAAATGTATTATTTATCGCACCATCTGTTTTGATAAATTTAGAAAATATAGTCATTCACTGTGGAGATGTGTAAGATCCATTCAGTTTGTCTTCTATGACTGTGAGTATGTAATATTTATATGAAAACACATCAGGAGGACATTAAGTAGAATATGTTTGATACTCACCCCAGACTGTGTTTGTATACCATCACATTCATGATACATGAAAACAAAACAAAAACATTGTTTAGAAATCTGGGATTTAAACAAAGATGATTTTTCAAATTGCAAAATAACATAACAAGGGTAATAGTGATATTATTAATAATAAGGGTAATAATAATAATGGTAAGGGTAACAATAATTATGGAAAAATACCAATAATCGTTCAGTAATATGGATCTTGTCTAATTGATGAAGTGGTCCAAGTACAAAGCTAACTCATGTCTGTTTCAAGACTAGAAGAGTTAATATAGAATTGGAGGAGATGAAGTAGAATTGATTTGATACTTACTCTGCGCTATAGTTCATGTTCACATTCATCATTCATGAAAATAGAAAACAATGTTTATGTTAGAAAACTGATCCTTCACAAACAGAAAGATGAATAATAGCAAACTGTTAAGGAACCTGAAATATATGGAATAATGAAATGTTTTGAATAGATCAATGTTGAATATTAAAAAGAATAGCTGCTCGCTTGCTTTATGCATCATAATGAGCACAATAATAGCTTCCATCAATAACATAATGATGTAATTACACATTTTAATCAATCAATCATTGAATGAATGAATTAATTAATTAATTAAATGAGAGAATAAAGCATGAACTCTTGAGAAAAAGATGGGGGACCACCTGGAACCCCATCAAGGACCACTGTTGGTCCCTGGGCCACCTGTTGAAAACCACTGCTCCATTTGTGCAGTGAACAAAATCTCCAAACTATCATCGGGGACCTCAAGTGAAGAAATGAATGTTATGTAGTGGCACTCTGTGTGTCCTAATATGATTACATGACATGTCAACTGTCATCAATGAAGTCATCATTCATCAGGTGTCAACTGGGACACCTCAAATCAAATCACACCAATAAGACTAATATGCTTTCAGAAAGTGATACTAACATAATATATAACTTGATATAAAAGGACTGTGTGTAAACATGATGACATAATTTTATAGTATATTGTTGCTGTTGGGCAGAAAATTTAACTTTTGTATCTCTGTATATTTCATAATTGTTATTTTATAAGTTCATGCCTTATTTCATCATATAATGTACCACAACAATTGCAAAAATAGCTGATCTACAAGCTCACAGTGCAGTTTATAGTTAGTTCAGCGTCCTTTGCAAGTTTCACATGCAAGCACGCACGCACACACGCACTCAAGCATGAATGCACACACACACACACACACACACACACACACACACACACACACACACACACACACACACACACACACACACACACACACACACACACACACACACACACACACACACACACACACACATACAGCTTTGGACATACAGGATTTCCACCCGACATAGACAACATACAGTGACATTACAGTACAGTAGGTCACTTACATGTTAATCCAACAGCAATCTCCTCCACCTGACCTCCATGTTGGACTTGACAGATGTAAACTCCATCATCCTCATATCTGTAGTCTCTCAGCCTCAGAGACACGTTGCCTCTCTGTAGCTCCTGGATGTCCAGGGTCAGTCTGCCCTCGTAGCCCCATCCCTCAATCCCCTGACCATTCTTATAGAGATAAATACACTCTGACTCCTTAAACCAGGTGACTGTCATGGAAGACGCACTGGTCTGAGGAGAGAGCTGACAGGGGAGGATGACATCCCGACCCCTTGTACCCTCAGCATAGCCTTCAGTATTGAGTATAAAACCACCTGGAGAAAAGAAAAGACACAGTTAAGGGCGTTTCACACATGGAGTAATAAATTGCGACACTAGTTCATTTTAAATGGAGTAAACATCTACAGTAGGACTCGTGACCGGGATGTTCTTGAGGGTTATTATAAGGCAGAATGGTCAGGACACCAGAAACACCATTACGTCAACATACATTGGGTTTCAAAGATCTGGCGCTTTATAATAATGGTTTTGACTGTGAAAGCTTTGGCATAGACTCATATACGTAATCCTCATGTTCTGTGAGTGTTCGTGTTCTTAATACTTTATAAACACGTGACTACTTTGATTTTCACTCGTTAATTTTTAGTTTGGATTTTTGGACTTAAAGTTCCAGTTAGAGTGGGATCCAGTAATGACCAATGACCAGGTTGCATCCAGGTTGCGATCAGTTGCTTATTAGTCGATGAGTTGCTTATAAGCTTATTAGTATTTTCCTAATTCCAATATGCAGCTCCAAAGATCTGAGCTAACCCTGAACCAAATGTCTCCCTTCTCGCATATCAGTTGATGATGGTTCATCTATAGAAGACATGCACATGAGCAAAATGAATGGAAAATCTAGTGGTGAATTGAGTCTCAAAGTGACTTGACAAATTGAGTTTCATGCCGTTTAACATGGTTTAATTACTTTAAATTAATATTTCACTTGAAATTTGATGATGATGTCACATGCATACCCTCTATCAGGGAAAATAAAAAAAAAAAATAAAATAAAAAAGTGTTGTGTCCTACCATGACCTCCAGCCCCGGCCATGTTTCCTGTATATATCGAGGAAAAATAGAGAAATTACCACACCTAACATTCATAACATTTATATGTAAATAGTTTGTGATTTGTGAGCTGTCACAAGTTTAGTCATAATGAGAACGAATGGAGATCACTTTCTTTGCACCTGGTTAAGTAACCAAGAAGTTGGACTGCTGTTTCCTGCTCACACACCCTGAAAACCCTACAGTGGTTCTGCAGACACATTTCTACATTATGAAAGGTTGAATAAATGTTAAGGTATAATCTCTTACCTTTCACTTCTCTGTGACGTGGTTTGTGGTGTATGATGCTTTAGACTCCAAAAGGAAAATCATTCAAATCCTCACACATTACAGACTCCGTCGACTAACATGAACATGTTAGATTCCTAGCAGTAGTTAATCATTAACTTCCAGGTAGGTATCACAGTCAGAAAGTGACTCACTAAGTCCACGGCTCCACTCGAACTCATCGTAGAGCAATAAAAGATTATAATGATTTACATGTGTACTGTAGCAAGCAGCTGTAGTTACATTATAATATACATTAGACATGTAGATACAATATACATGTGGATACATTAGACATGTAGTGGTAGTTGTACATAGATTATTGTAGATGCATCATAGGCACCTGTGCAGGGGATGGTTTAAGTACAGAACTTCATTTAAAGTACAATATGAAAGCCAATATGATCCTGACTTCACTCTCACCCCCCCCCCCCCCCCCCCCCCCCCCCCCCCATGTATTGCTTAATGGCAATGAATTCTGGACTACTGGAACTGACATGATGACCTGTCCATTACTCTCAATATATGTTGTTACTTTGCAGCATTTGTTTGTGGTCCAACAGAGTATCAGTGTCAGAGATGTAGCTGATTAGAGACATGCACCTCATTCCTAACAGCAGCATATTGGCTAACTGTTCTGGATGTAATAACACTATGTGCAGGAGATGTCCTCATAGCATCTACAGTATAGTGTGTGTGTGTGTGTGTGTGTGTGTGTGTGTGTGTGTGTGTGTGTGTGTGTGTGTGTGTGTGTGTGTGTGTGTGTGTGTGTGTGCGTGTGTGCGTGCGTGTGTGTGCAAGTAAAGAAGTGCTTAACATTATCATCATAACTAATAATAATCTTTATTGTCCCGAAGGATATTTGTCTTTGACACGAGGTCCCCACAGACAAAACCATCCCAGTACATGAACACTGATAGCATGACAACATAACATGGATCAGAAGTAACAACAAAAGCTTACCAGCAACATGTACTTTTATTTATATAAATATAATTAATATAGATGTGCTTCCTTATTTAGACATTTAGCAAAGAAAGATGACACTCAGTCACAATTGCCACTTAAATTAATAATTGAATGATTAACAATCCATCACCATTTAACAATGATTGACACTTGGCTATCTCCCTACTCAGGGCTGAAGTTGCTGCAGGTGTGTCACTCAGAGTGGGACAAACAGTTTGTATGCTGGCAGCAGCTCTCAATGACAGTCCAGCAGTGCTCTACTCTCGAGTAGACTAGCAAGTTAGCTAAACAACCCATACAGATTGTGGAAAGCAGGGCTGCAGATTTTTAGGAGTGAATAGTGTGGAGCAGGAGTTGGCATTCAGGATTTTCTTGGATTTCTTCACATTAATCGCATTAACCTAAGGAACACACAGGTAACTCCTACAGTATGTAACTGAGAGTAAGAGGAGTTTTCTTCCCATACTGCTTAAACAGCAAGGGGATGTTTCCCGTTAACATTGACAATTGTAGAGGTTTTGTCTTTGTTTTGGTTTGGTTTGAACTGTTTCATTCTTTTGAATTGAACTTTGGGTTTTCCTAATTTGATTGAATAGGATAGGAGTGAGTTGAACTTGACTGCTGCATAGCTAAACCCATCCCTGGTTCTAAATGTCAATAGTGGGAAATCGCTCAACATTTTAAAATGTCAAGCGACTCTCCACGCCACGGGAGTGAAGAGTCGTGAAATCGGTTAAGCCTGCAGTACTCAAAATCACATTCCACAAGTTGTTGTGGGATAGAGACAGCTGCAGAGAGTGAATCTGAACATGTACAATACAGTACAACTACAGTATTAACAGGCAATTTGTGTATTTTCGTATTTGTCTGTATTTTTTAATAAAGACAATAAAGAAAAGCTATAATCAACAATATGTGACTGAACACAAACAAACACTAGTTAGGATCAAGTGTTTAAGATAAAGTTCAATCATCATCAGCAGAACATGAACTTGAAATTTGCAAAATCTATTTACAATGAATATTTACAGAACGTTTATTTAAACATAATGAACCTAATGATTAGACTTCCTTATTTAGACATGTATTAAAGAAAGAAGGCGAGCTACACTTCTGAGAGCTATCCTCTTTTAAATTAACGCCAGTTGGAAGGACCAACTATGTGAAGATAGGTGGGAAATGGGTGAAAATGTTCTTAGTTAGTAACCTTCATTTAAGGGAAATCCACTTGAGACCAGGCTCTTTTTTCAATGGCCCCCTGTATACAAACAGCAATGATTTAACACATGACATACTGTAGATACAAGATACAACAGTATATGTTACAAAGAGCTGACACACCTAAAATTACATCCAAAAAGAGAATCTTAGACCAACTAAAATGTTGCACATAAGCTCCAGTTCATAGTCAATTTATCCTGTTAATATCTTGTATCTTGAACATATTGGTAAGCTAAGGCTCAATGGTTTAGTTAGGTACAGTTATACAGTCTCACATTTTAGAAAGACTTTTGCTCTTCTAAATTGACACAAGTTATGTACAGCAGAAGTATTTGAAAAGTCTAAGATTTTCATCCATGGCGCTCAGTGTGTTGAAATTATTTGTTTGCTCTTCCAAACTGACATCATACACTGAGTGTACTATTTTTCACTTCCTGGAGGCAGTTTGTTCTGTGCCTACAGGTTAGCCATGCATTGTGTGACGCTCGTACTTCAGTCATGTTTCAGGGTTACAGGTGTATTTCGAGTGAGTTACGATAGTCCTTCTCCACTGAATAACAACTGTAGCTCTCCTTTAATATTTGTCTCGGTGTTGTCATCTCTCCTCAAGCTGTCTGGGGGTAAAAATCGGCTAGTTAAACGTTCTCTGTGTGTTTGTGTTAGAGATATCCATATTCCTCTGGATGTCAGGGAGATCAGGTTTCTCTCTGCCTCCCCTCTGGCCTCTGCTTCATAGGTCTCCTCTCCACCAAGTCCCTCTGGATTTATCTCTCTTGATCGCTCTGACCTGAACTTCTTACTCCTGTTAGGCCTGAGTGCTGTAGAAGCTCTCTGTGTTTCCTGCCACCATGCTCTCTATCTTCTCCAGCAGCTGTGAAACCTGACCAGCATTGCTGCTGTCTGCAACGTTGAGGACGTGGTGTCTGTTCCCACATTTTTCTACCAGTTCCTGACCGCCTGCATGGAGGAACTCCTCAGGGCTCTGCTCTTGAACGCTATCAGTACAGATAAGGATGACCATGCTGCGTTCCCAGCAGCTCTCTCCAAACGCCTCCTGCATCTTCTCCATCATCCCTCTCACCTCTCCTTCAGAGGCCTCTGTCGGTATGACCAGGAGGAAGGCATGGGGTCCCGGGGCAGACAGACGTAAGCACAGCCCTGCATCCTGCCTCGTGTCCTCCAGTGAGCGTCCAGAGAGGTCTGGAGCGTCCACCAGCACCAGCCGTCTCCCACAGACGTCCCCCTCTCTCCTCCTACTCCTCTGGCTCAGGTCAGAGGAGCTGGCCTCGGTGCCAAACACCTCCCTGCCCAGGATGGTGTTTCCTGCTGCGTTCCTCACAGCTACAGTCCTCCCCAGTAGCACCAGTCTCAGCTCGGACACTAAAATGATACACAAGTTATGAAACATAACAGTACAGTACAGCATACCTATATATGCATTATCGCAGACTATTGTGGTGTTCCCCAATCCATTTAGCAAGACCAGTGAAAATGCCACGTAATACTGTTGCATCATAACTTCAGATGTGTTACGTGATAATGATAACTCTTGCCCTGATGGTCTTTGTTGATTTTATCATATGCCTACTAAAGGAATCCAAGTAAATTGTAAACAAAGCAGTTGGTGGTTCCTAAACTTTGCAGGCTGAGTGCAGCTATTTTCATATCCTTCCGAATCATCTAAAAATAGGGGAATAAAATGGGTGAGTTTTGACTGGAATCGTGACCCATAAAGATGTGTCCTTAACACCCATGCATAAATGATTATGTTCACTATAAAACCTGTATGAACATACAAGTGTAATGTTCCTTGCTAGACTATTTGAAGAAGGCACCGTACTCACTATCTGGAGCTCTTTCCTTGCTGCGTATCCTCTTCATCACTGGTAGAGACACGGCTTCATCTGTGGTCTCTGAGCCCAATGAAACACAACAACACTACTAACCACTGCAACACAAACTAACCCACTGCAACACAACACACACATCAACCACACACTAACCACTGCAACACACACTAACCCCCTGCAACACAACACACACTTCAAACAAACACTAACTCACTGCAACACATCAAACAAGCATTCCAGGATGAATGCTTTACGTATACTATACTTTAAATTACTAACTTCCTGGAGGAATGTTGATGCTCCATCTCCTGGTTTGTAGCTTGGGGCCTGCTGTAGATGTATAGTCGCTCTCTAGGAGTCAACACAACACAAAGCAACTGTGTTTAATGTTAATCAACTTACTAATATTATAATGGCGCACAACAAAAGAAAAAAAAACACATCAATTTTTTTAACTAACCACTAAAACCACAAACATTTTGGAAGAAGGAAATGTATTACAGTTCGCTGACCTGTCTGTAGATGTGATTCAGCCCTCAATTTCTCCAATTCCGTCTTCACACCACCGATCTGCTGAGCTGAAATGACAGGATGAAGATACACTTAATATGATGTTAAATAGTATATAGTATTTAATGAACCACTGACCAAAAATAAACAATAGATGAGATGCATATAGTCCAATTCTCACCAAGATGCTTGTATTCAGAGATGACATCATCCAGTTCCCTTTTCCTCATCTTCAGCTCTTCATCTCTCTGATTCAGTTGGTCTGTCAGTAGTTTATTACTGTTGTTCAATTCTTGTTCTTTTTCTGTCAGTAGTTTATTACTGTTGTTCAGTTCTTGCTCTTTTTCCGTCAGTAGTTTATTACTGTTGTTCAATTCTTGCTCTTTTTCTGTCAGTAGTTTATTACTGTTGTTCAATTCTTGCTCTTTTTCTGCCAGTAGTTTATTACTGTTGTTCAATTCTTGCTCTTTTTCTGCCAGTAGTTTATTACTGTTGTTCAGTTCTTGCTCTTTTTCTGTCAGTAGTTTATTACTGTTGTTCAGTTCTTGGTCTTTTTCTGTCAGTAGTTTATTACTGTTGTTCAATTCTTGCTCTTTTTCCGTCAGTAGTTTATTACTGTTGTTCAGTTCTTGGTCTTTTTCTGCCAGTAGTTTATTACTGTTGTTCAGTTCTTGCTCTTTTTCTGTCAGTAGTTTATTACTGTTGTTCAATTCTTGCTCTTTTTCCGTCAGTAGTTTATTACTGTTGTTCAATTCTTGCTCTTTTTCCGTCAGTAGTTTATTACTGTTGTTTAGTTCTTGCTCTTTTTCTGCCAGTAGTTTATTACTGTTGGTCAGTTCTTGTTCTTTTTCCAACAGTAGTTTACATATTTCCTCCTTTTGCTTGCCTTCTTTCAGTAGGAGCAGCCGATCTGTAGGACATATACATTTAGATCAGCCACAGACAGTCTCTCATTGTGTACTGTGTGTGTGTGTGTGTGTGTGTGTGTGTGTGTGTGTGTGTGTGTGTGTGTGTGTGTGTGTGTGTGTGTGTGTGTGTGTGTGTGTGTGTTTACTCAATTTTTACTCAATTTTACTTTTACTCAATTTTAGTGTGAGTGATTTACTCAATTTGTTATGGAACTATGGAATAGTAGAATAGTATATAATTATTGGAAAAGATGTAGATCGTGCTATGACTAGACATTTAGAAGTTAAAGACCCCGTAAACCAAAATCAGCCTTTTTCTTCTTTACGGGGTCTTTAAGTTTAGGTTAATTGCATGCTAGTGTCGTGCACTAAAAATATCAGATCTTCAAGCTCACAATGCATCACAAAAAAACTATAGTAATTACAATGTGTGTGTGTGTGTGTGTGTGTGTGTGTGTGTGTGTGTGTGTGTGTGTGTGTGTGTGTGTGTGTGTGTGTGTGTGTGTGTGTGTGTGTGTGTGTGTGTGTGTGTGTGTGTGTGTGTGTGTGTGTGTGCGTGCGTGCGTGCGTGCGTGCGTGCGTGCGTGCGTGCGTGCGTGCGTGCGTGCGTGCGTGCGTGCGTGCTAATTACCAGATTCGTGAGCTGATCTCAGTCTTCCATCCTTCTGCTCTGCTGTCTCCTTGATCAGGTACTGTTCAGCTTCAGCTTTAACTGCAGCTACAGTTTTACCTACATAAAGAGAGATTAACTGTGTTTTAACAACGTTGGTTTAGACTTCATCAGTTTGTATTCTGCTATGGAGAAAATATGGTGTTAATCTGGAATCTGAATTGATTTGATACTCACGTATGTCTAGTTCAGTTAATGTCATCATTCATGAAAATAGAAAACACATGGTTGTAATAGTTATAAAACGGATCCTTCACAAACAGGTGACTAAGATTATTAGTATGCAATATTAGAATGGCTTAAATGTATCAACTGTCTTGGTTATTATGCACAAAATAATATATTGCTTCAAATACCATAATGATTCAGCATTCTAATTACAGTTACTGTAAAGTGTAATTATACATGCATGAAATGCATGAAGTAGTAAAGGTTTGATACTCACCAGCTAGTAGATGCAGTAATCACATCCATGATGAATAAAAAGAAAAAACAAAACAAACATTTGTTTAGAGACAGATGTGTTTACAAAATGTAAAACATAACAAATAAATCTGTTATGCCAATATTAATAATCTGCCAGTTACAAGTCATCTTGAAATATCCCCTCTTATCTTAAATGACATTATAGTCTTTTAAGTGATATTTAGTAAGATCTCCTACATAACTGTATAATATGCACATGCTGTTGCCGTCATCATACTACAATGTCACAACAATTGCCTCAATGCAGTTTGTAGATCAGCTATTTTTGCTAGTTAAATATATCACAGTGAAGCAAATAAGGCAATGCATAGTTTCATTGAAAAAATATAATCTTACATCATGTTTTGAAGATTCCTACTGACGGATACAACATCAGGGTTAATGATAATGTACAGTCATAATGTTAATGTACATAATATACAAGCAATAATGATAATGTACAGTAGGTCACTTACATGTTAATACCACAGCAATCTCCTCCACCTGATCTTCATGTTGGACCTGGCAGATGTAAACTCCATCATCCTTAGATCTGCAGGCTCTCAGCTTCAGAGACACGTTGCCTCTCTGTAGCTCCTGGATGTCCAGGGTCAGTCTGCCCTCGTAGCCTCTCCCCTCGACCTCCTGACCATTCTTATAGAGATAAATACACTCTGACTCCTTAAACCAGCTGACTGTCATGGAAGACGCACTGGTCTGAGGAGAGAGCTGACAGGGGAGGGTGACATCTTTACCTCTATAACTCAGAGCATAGCCTTCAGTGCTGAGTTTAAAACCACCTGGAGAAAATAAAAGACACAGTTAATTAAATATGAAAGAATTACTATGCATTCAAACGTTACCATAATCAAGAAGACCTGTGATGGAACCAGCACTTTAGGGTAATTATAATAACAACAAAAATAATGATACAATGATAACAACAACAGCAGTAAAAATGCAGGCATAATTAATAAACACACATGTACACATACAGTACACACACTTTATTTTTCAGGGACTGTAAAAATGTGTTCTCATCTATCTATAATGTAGTTATTATCCAGTCATAAGCTCTTGTAATACTTTATATGCATTCAGCTACTTTCTTTTAGTTCAGCTAAATGAGTTTTGACAGATTTTTATTGTTCCATTTTTATCGTTCCATTTTACTGTAAATGGAGGTCATACACCCACCATGGTCATGAACACCCTTGAGGAAGTATACTTTTTTTAGTTGTTTAGTCGTAAATATCTTTTACTTACACCAACTTGTGTTCACCTTTCCCACAACGGGAATGGTGACATTTATATAACGCCTCTATCCAAGGCACTTTACTTATATGTGTGCAATTCATTCACCCATCCATGTGCCCATGGTGGCGGAAACCATGCAAGGCACTAGCCTGCACATCAGGAACACTTAGGGTTCCAGAGTTGCTCAAGGACACTTCGACACTAACTCTGGGGTGTTTTGGTGGTTTTAAAAGATTGCGTGGCTAATACAACAAATGGGCCTTAAAACATTATAATTGCCCATTTTAACTAAAAAATGTAAATAAAGGCTCCATTAATATTTTTTATTTTTTTCATAAATAGAGAATCCTGTCGCAGATTGATGATGTCATATGTCCATGTGTGGTCCAGCCCTATGGAACTATGTATGGAATACACATGACATGAAACATATTTACTTGAAGCTCGTATTAACTTACTAGAAAGTATTAATGTATTAAGTTGTTTTTCAATACGCATTCCATAATTCCATAGGGCTAGATCTCTATTCATGAAAGAAATTAAATATTTACAGTGCTTCTATTTTGTAACTTTAGTTCAAGAGGACAAGTATAATGTTATAAGGCATATTTGTCTTATTATCCAGGGAACCTTTTAAGTCCACGGCTCCTCTCCGACTCATCGTAAAGCAATAAAAGGTGGTAATGATTTACATGTGACCTCTACTAGATACATAGAGTTCTGTTGTACATAATAATATACACATTGTGCAGTGGATGCTTTAAGGACAGAACATATGCAGCTTTAAGTTCTGAACTAAATGTGAACCACATATCTCTCTCTACATCATATCAGTTGCCCATATGGGGAAAAAAAGTCACTTGAAAGTGGCACCTTTCATACAAGCCAATTTACAAGAAGTAGCTTACTGTGACTCTTATTACTGTTTTGCATGTCATGTATTATTCTTATATTTTTACAATTACAGAATTATACTGTATATGTTTCACTTTACAAAAAATACTATGGATCTTATATGCTTTTTTGAATGTCTTATATACAGTAATTCTTATAATTATCACAAAATGTTTTATGTAGCCTATGTTTCTCTTTACAATGCAATACTATGGATCATATATTAACTTTATTCTTCGCACATACAATATTTTCCATATGATGGTTCACCTATCAGGAAATAATATTTTATAAAACAGAGTTGTGACCTACCATGACCTCCAGCCCCTGCCATGTCTCCTGTATACTGCAGATGAAAAATAGACAAATTACTACACCTAACATTCATAACATTTATCTGTAATTAGTAATTATTGTGATTAGAGAGCTGCAATTTTATTCTTCATGGGAATGGAGATCTCATTCTTTGCACTTGGTCACAAAGTTACCAACCGTTATTCGCACCGACTGTTGTTTCCTGCTCACACACCGAAACCACAGTGGTTTATCAGACACAATTCTTCATTATGAAAGGTTTCTTTAAATGTTAAGATAATCTCTTACCTTCACCACTACCACTTGGCGTATGATGCTTTAGTCCAACTGCAAATTCACTCAAATCCTCTAACATAACAGTCTCCTACAAGCAACCAGCATGAACACGCCTAAAAAGTGAAAGTGAAAGTATTCGTGTTAGATTTCTATGCAGTCATTAACTTCCAAGGCTCAGTCATTGGCTTATTGTTCTGGGTGTAATTACACACTTTGCTCAGTAGATGTCCTCATAGCATAGCCTACTGTATTTAGCATACAGTGCATACAGTATGGCCATATAACCACAAGCACAAAGCAGTGCATGTTCACCAACATGGTCGGCCCTGAATACACTGAATAAGACCTTTATTTTTTTTCTGCAGAATAATAAAAAACAACATAAAACATAATAAAACAACAACAAAACATAATAATACAACATATGAAATTCATAAATGTATTCATACAAGCTATATTTTATAGTTTGTATGGATATATATTTTTGTTGTTTGTTCAAATGAGACTGAAATGTGCTGTAATTTCACCCACTGATTCATACCTACAGTATTGTAAAATATATCTGTAATACCTCTATGGGATTTCTTTTTTTCTTTTTCTTTTTTTCTTTTTTTTAAGTTAATCTTTGATATTCAAATACTTAGAGAGAATACTTAAGAATATTTACAGTCGCCATTCCAGCCTCTACAAAAACTAATTTTAACCCTTTACAAATAAATGAAAAAAGTTGTAAACACAAAAACAATTCAAAAATGCAATACCTCTATTTTGGTCATGTTTAGTATATTACCATTTACCTCCAAATTATGTTTCAAAATCGGCTTTAATAAGATTTATTAGGGCCGGCAAACTTGTCACACTACACCTAAGCACTTTAAATTTGTTGTTCTAAGCTTTATTTTAAACAGTACAAGCTTATATAAGTCTGCTATTTTGTGAAAAATAAACCTGAAAATGTGCTGCAAATCTTCGAATATTCAGAGTGACAACAAATGTTTTTAGCTTTGGGGTCACTGGGACTACATATTTTTAGCCATATACGGATGATTTGGGGGCCCTTGTTAACATGAAATATTAATGACCACTGACATTAATATTTCCAGAAAACTTCCAGGGTTGAAAAGGATTAAAGGGGAATTCCACCATTTTCAACAATTTACTGTCTTTTTTTTTTCTTTTAGGACCTATTTTTTTGAAAATATTTAGGGGGGGAAAAAAAACTTAAAAATGGGTGGAATTCCCCTTTCATTTGGTTCCATTTGTATCTTCTCAGAAAGAAAACCTTCAACATGGGAGGAATTCCCCTTTAGGCTCAACATATTATTTTCTGGATTTGCTATGGGAGAGTTCTTGTACATTATATCACTGTTTAAGATGAAAGTGCCATTGAATACCACAACAGTGATATTGCCTGGTAGCCAGACTATTGGCGGTAAAATAAATTAGCTTGTAGACTCTCCTGACACTGCTGTGGTATCTCCAAAGAAGTAGAACTCTCGTGTCTTTGTGTAGATGCCTTGCGGACCCTCTGGGTCCGGGGAGTTCTTCAGCTCGAACGCGTCGCTGCCGTGACGCGTCGGAGACAGGAGGTTAGCCACCGACGACACAGAGCTCCTGAAGGTCTGCCTGAAGGAGCTCCTGAAGGGGGTCCCCAAGGTGCTCCTGACGGAGCGCCTCACGGAGGTCCTGAAGCGAGGAGTTATGGCCGTGAACAGGATGAATATCTGAAATCCCTGGAGAGAAAGAGAGAGAGAGACTTAGTTTTTGGTTGGTTGAATACTTCATTACTAATAATCAGAACTAGACAGTTCACCTGTCTAGTTCACCTTGGGACGTCCGTCTGTAGTGGACAGGATTTGTGTTGTTTGAAATCAGGTGGTATTCTGGGCCAGATTTGACTAGTCTTGGATTGCCTTGATTTGAACACAGTCAAGACATCTTACTGTGTACTTACTGGGTAATAATATTACAGTAATATGTAATTTGACGAAAACGGCCTTTCTATGTGGAGTTTGCATGTTCTCCCCGTGTCCCCTAGGGTAGGTATACCAGATATCCTCACAAAAACATGCAGTAATCCTGGGCTCTAAACTGCCTCCCCCTGGCAAGCCGGGGCACCTGATGGAGGGAAGAGGAACTGGTTGGGATAACATGTTCCTTGGACTCCTCATGCATTGAAGGAAGCATGAGGCAAGTCCGCTGCCTCCCCAGGTTGGCAGAGGGTGTGTAGAGCCCAGGATCACATTAGGAATTGGCACTGTGTGAAAAACGGGTTACAAAATCGTGTAATAAAAAAAGGACAGAAAATAACTACCAATCCGTCTCTCCTACTCTACACTCTCATCTGTAAATATTCCTACTGTATACCTGTGTTGTTGTGAAGACACAGAAGAGGATGCTGTAGGTCAGGTGAAGGGTTCCCTTGGTTTCCAGCATCATGTATCCCAGCACCCAGGATATTCCCAGTATGACAACCAGCGACGAGCTTTTCAGTAAGATCAACTTCATCTTCTCCTTCTTATTTTTACTGCAACACACCCAAAATGTTCATAACATTACCAATAGTGCCCCCCATGGGGTTCCACCCCACCCCTGCAAAATGAGGAACTGTATACTTTCACAATAATTTCCACCAGGTAAAAGTTAGCTGAGAGAACCTATAAGAATGAATCGTTATATGGTTGGGAAAGTGCTCTTTTCATGAACTAGTTCAGTTCACACATTTAAAGGTAATATAGGCAACCTTTTAGCCAAAAATCAAAACGGGTATATACAGCTATGAATATATATTTATTTATTTGTTTTTCCCCCTCTATGTGGCTTCTACTTTGATGCTGCAGCTGTTTCCCTGCAGACAGACACTTGCTTCGTCCTGCAGGTGTGTTGGGTGTGTGGGGTGAGACCAGCAGATTCATAATGAGCCAATAGAGTGGAGGTGAGGAAACAGTGTTTGTACACATTAAAGAGGCCTCTATTAGCTTTAAAAACAATCTAGTCTCTTTCATAGTTCACATTTTTTCCCTCTCCTTTTTGGCAGGCTGCCTAATAAAGGCTCTCAGTTCAGTTCTTACAGCCTGCACGTCTCCGCATGCTGAAAATATAGCAGATTTACAAGCTCACAGCGTGTCACGGAAGTGCGACAGATGATTATTATCTGCATTTGATTTCCCCTGGGCAAGGAAAACGACAGGATTGTGTAATCACTGTTAATAAACCAACCAAACTACTTACAGCCTGACACACTAATGGCACATTAACCTAGTAGCTTGACATTAGTTATTGCACACAAAAGGTCACAATAATAATACTTGACCGAAGGTCACAATAATAACAATACTAAGAATTAGCAGTGCACCTTAGGTCAGTATGTCTGACAATGAAGAATATGAAGCCCACAAAGACTGCCACGTTGTACGTCAACACCACGGCCAGGGGCAGCAGAAAGCCCCAGAACATGGGCTTCCCATAGTCAAAGCTCCCTGTGTCAGCGTCCGACGCAGCGAGCCAGCAACTAGAGAGAGAGAGAGAGAGAGAGAGAGAGAGAGAGAGAGAGAGAGAGAGAGAGAGAGAGAGAGAGAGAGAGAGAGAGAGAGAGAGAGAGAGAGAGAGAGAGAGAGAGAGAGAGAGAGAGAGAGAGAATTAATCCAAACCGACTTTATTTATGCACTTTTAAAAACAAAAGAGATGAGCAAGGTGAGCAGCTGAGGCGATTTTAGGCTGTCCCAGAAGGGGGAAGCACATTTTTAGGCTACCATTCTTCTGGATCTGTAACTCTCAAGAGTTAAAGGTAGGGTAAGTGATTTGAAATTCATGGTGTAGTACCAGCCTGGTGCACTAGGGGCGTCCAACAGTAGCTACACTATGTGAACCTGCTGCTCGATCCTGATTGGAGGAGAATTCACCACCACCTGAAATCACTTCCCCTACCTTTAAAGGTAGGGGAAGTGATTTCACTTTTGTCAGATATCACCCAAAAAATATTTTTTTTCTGTTAAAATGCTCTATTATAAGGTGTGGAAACCACATATGGAGTTTCCCCCTCCCCCACGTTAGCAGAGGAGCTAATAAAAGTTCCCCAGGTCACCACAATTCTCCTCCAATCAGGAGAGAGCAGCAGGTTCACATAATGTAGCTACTTTTGGGGGCCCCTAGTGCACCAGGCTGGTACTACACCATGAATTTCAAATCACTTCCCCTACCTTTAAATTATATGAAATTAAATCTGACTATGACAGAAAAAACGGCAGGATACAAGACTTTTTGTTTTGTTTTTCTTCTTAGAAATTATTTGATTGTCCCAAAAGATTGTGTGTGTTGTGTTGTGTTGTCATGATTTGTCACAACCCTTGTTGGCTTTGTTCGTGGCTCAATCGCCTCTTCCGGCATAATGCTGCTACAATCACATCTAGATCTAGATGGAACATAAACATTTGGGAAGATGGAGAACTTGAACTGCATGCCGCTGATCCATAGAATCATAAAACTGATCTCAGAAAGAGATTTGCTTCATAATTGATTGTCATTAGAATGAATTGAGAAAAAGAATTGACCTACAAGTCCTCTCGCCTGAATCCTAGGGGTTTGCTGGGTCTGTAGCACACAGCTAGAGAGAGAAACACCAGGGCACCAGGGATACCTACACACACACACACGCGCACACACACACACACACACACATACACACACACACACACACACACACACACACACACACACACACACACACACACACACACACACACACACACACACACACACACTGTGTGTCGAGTCACAGGCCAACAGATACAGTATATTCCAGTGAGCACAAAATCTAAAAGTTAAAGTTTTTTTTAGAGGTCTAAAAACATCTAGACATCTAGATGTTTAAACAACCACTAATCAACGTCTAATGTAAGATTAGACCTCCAAAAACCTTTCATTCAATTCCTGGATTTATCCCACAATAGGGATAATTCCGGGAGGGGAAAAAAGGGACTAAAAAGGGGATGCAGAACTAACATGTTAAATAACTTCTATAGTCCTTCATTCCCAACAAACAAACACCGGGCGTGTGGTAAATATCTGTGTTAGTATCGTCATGTGTGTGCGTTTACCCCAGCCAGTAGCAACAGACACTGCTGTGAGTGTCCGTGAAAGCTTCCAGAGCTTTATCATGGCGTTGAGGAACACGGTAGCGTAGATGGCGTTCCAAGTGAAGGTGGCCAGCAGGAAGTACTGCAGCAGCGCCGCCACGGCCGTGCACGAGCCGCCGTCAGGCTCCACGTGCAAATCTGACCCCATGATGACGTTGGATTTGGTGTCGTTCACCTTCACCTAGAAATGATTAATAAGATTAAATGTAAACTCACTCTCTCTCTGTGTTGGACATAGAGATGTACAACACAATCTGTTTATAGACAACTTGCGACAACTGTGACAACTTGTAGTGTACTTCGTGTGTGCAGAATGCTGTGGTGGATTAGGATCTACAAACTACAGTGCATCTCTGTTGTTATCTGTTGATAGCTTGTAAATCTGTTCTATTTTCATGCAACAACAAGCTCAAAACTATGAGTAAAGATTAACATATTACTTAGTACACAGGCAGGTAATAATATTACAGTAATATGTAATATTTAATTAGTTACTGCCCAACACCGGTTGCACTTCACAATTGTTTCTACCTTTCTACGTGTGTGTGTGTGTGTGTGTGTGTGTGTGTGTGTGTGTGTGTGTGTGTGTGTGTGTGTGTGTGTGTGTGTGTGTGTGTGTGTGCGTGCGTGCGTGCGTGCGTGCGTGCGTGCGTGCGTGCGTTGTACCTCCTGCTCATACTGTCTAGTGTTGTTCATGACTCCAGCGAGGAAGACAATGATGAAGATTATCATGCTGCAACAGATGCTCACCAAGGCAATGGGGTAAATGATGTCTTTATTTTTCCTGACAGACACAGTAAAGGGTGCATTATTTATAGCCCTGTCCCCGTATGTGGATTTGTATAGTGGTAACATGCAATTGTTCAATAGTAAAATTAAAACAATAAAAATATGAACACGAATAATGTTCTTGTTCATATTTGTTGCTTTGTAGGATGGCTGTGTTTTTTAGTTACCTGTCATAAATCTGGTGAACGATTGTAAAGGCTAGGCCAACCATGGAGAAAGCCAGACCCACGTAGGTGATGTCTGTCAGATAGTGAGCATATTCAACGTTCATCCTGTAGGACTGTTGAGAAGATCACAAACAGGATTTCAGTAATACGAAGACAAACTCATTTAGATCCATCCATCCATCCATCCATCCATCCATCCATCCATCCATCCATCCATCCATCCATCCATCCATCCATCCATCCATATTCAAACCCCATAGTCGGGTCACAGGACAATAGCTCCACCTGCAGAGCTCCAGATTTGCGTCTCTAGAGCAGGGGTTTTCAACCTTTTTCATCCCAGGGACCACCATTTATTCAGAGCCACGGACCACGATTTGATGACATTTTAGCCCCAAAGACCTAAAACTAAAGAATTCTTTTGGTTTGGTTTTGTTCACAATTCCAGTCTGGATTTTGCAAACAAAACAGTGTAGTAGACCTCTTAATTAAATAGTGCTTCAGATGATGGATATTCTAACTCTTGAGAGTGTGAAAATGAAACCAAATGCACCCGCAAGGGTCCATTTGGTTTCATTTTTACATTCTCAAGAGTTACATCTGGTTAACCAACTTTCCATCATTTAGCCTGGGGACCACCTGTTGAAAACCCCTGCTCTAGAGCATAATAGTAACTTCCATCTGGTCCTTTGTCTGCCCCAGGGTCTCTTCCCAGTGAGATGTGCATTGAAGACCTCCTCAGAGAAACGCTCGAGAGGCTTCCTATTTCTGTATTTTAAAAAACCTTCTGACAAAAATAGTGTAATGTAAACAAGAATAACGGAGACAAATAATGCATAGGCTATAGCATCTATTTTTCTTAATAAATTAAGCATACCACATCCTGCATGTTGTTGTTAAGCATTCACTCATTTTATTTTTCTACTTTATTACCCAATTGTCGGTTCCCTTGTAATTCAGTTTGTTTTAGTTTTCTCCCAGTATTCTATAGCCTGCCCTGTATTTTATTCATTTAGCATATGCTCTTAATCCAGAGCTATTTACAAGATTTACAAGCAATCATACAAAGTACCATATTTTATATCATGAATCATACATGAGCTAAGAATTTAACAGTGGGATATCTATATGAAACTATGCATATTCTTATGTTTGCATGCAGCATACAGTAAACTCGAAGGGCTCCATTTTCGTCACATGCTAAACCCCTTATCCCGAACTTCTTTGCTTTATTTTACAAATGTGAAAAACATTTTTGAATTGTTCAATTAGCCAGTTCAATTAACTGTTCAAAAATCCTTAATCTACATATAATGCTACAGTATCTATCGAAGTTGCATCAGTGGAGCCTTTGCATAGGCCTGCAGAAGGTCAAGGCTAGAACACTGGACTGCATCTATGCAATAAACATCCATTGCATATTTTCACTTTCACTTTACGTTTTATGGTACACAATAGACACTTAACTGTTTTGCAACGCAAGACATCTGAGAACGTCTTATCTCACAATAGATAAGGAAAGGTCAAATAAACCGGAGATAAAAAAAACGGAGCCAGAGTGTGATATGCCATCATTACCATGAGAGAAGCCATGTTCATAGACCGCTTCTGGGATGAGGATTTGGTGGTGTGATTGCAGACACACGTAACCTGACCGTCTGACGTTCGGTTTTTATAACAACCAGCCGTGCTCCAGGCCTCAGTGGAGTAATCCCAGAACACACACGCATAGTCGTAGAGAGAATACAGAGACGGGTCTGGATGGACCTATGGAACAGGACACGCATGCACGCACGCATGCACGCACGCACGCACGCGCGCACACACACACACACACACACACACACACACACACACACACACACACACACACACACACACACACACACACATTCACAATCATTTGTGGAGACTAGTCTAGTCACTGATTATAATATCGCCCGATATTTGTGTTGAAAAAAGTAGTGCTATTTGCAATTTTCATAATGCTGCTGATGTCTGAGGTGGGCGGGTCTTTTAGTTGGGTATTTTAGAATTTAATTTACGTTGTATATTAATTACAACAATAGAATTACAACATTACAGTAGGCGATTAGAAAAGCAGCAGTGGCCAAAATTATTATTAAGCTTTGCATTTCACCTTCCCATTCAGTTGCCTGGTGCTTCTGACGCGCAACTGGATCTGTTCACCGACGAGCCGGTTCTGCTGGCCGCCGAGACTGGCAGACACGACCCGGACTGGACCGGCTAGATTGTTCAGGGGTCTGTACTGTGCAGACTGGAAGAATTGGTCATTCTGGTACAGTACGATGCCTACCACAGAATTCTGCCGAGAATGGCCCTCTAGGGAGAGAGAAATGAGAGAGAGACAGAG